>CM055269.1:76958590-77082367 GCA_029237695.1 Conchocele bisecta
TAACGCATTCAGAACGTGAGCGCCAATTTCAGGAGGCGACAACACACATCTCGGGGAGGATATCGCATTCAGTACACGTGTGTAGAGCCGGTTTTTGTAACCCCCACCCCGGTTTTTGTAAACCCCGTTAACACTCAGCATGCGGCAACGCATTTCTTTGAGAATAACGCATTCGGATCATGTGTTCCCATTGCAGCATGCGGCAACAAACACTTTGGTGAGAATGACCCGCATTCCAAAGACAACGACATAAGCACAAATTCAGGTAAGTTATTTCATCCCTTAATAATTCAAGCACAAAAATATTTACACAATTCCGTAACATTTGATTGGTCCGTAGCAAGTCTCTGTCCAGAATTTATATCCCAGTAAACTCCATGCCGAACTACTTTCCGTAACCGTCAGGCGCAGTTAAAATAATTCTTAAGAAAACGGAAAATAAACACATTTTCTTGATGAATTTATTTCAGATGCTGGAATTATAAGGAATGAATGGCCTTTTTGTGGAATTTATCGGGGATATAAACTTGGAAAAGTCGCGGGAATACTGGACGAGGCCTTCCGGCCTTCGTCCAGTATTCCCGCGACTTTTCCAAGTTTATACCCCGATAAATTCCACAAAAAGGCCATTCATTCCTATAGTAATTAAACTATAAATGCACCATACCAGGTTAACTGAAGGGTTCGGTGAAAGAAAGGGGCTAACTTGTTCATGTTGTTAGCCCCCGTCTACCACAGACCCCTTCAATTTTCATAATATACAAGTGAAACATATGTTTTTTTTAAATCATGAATTATTTCAACACATGCAGATTCTGAAGAAATGGTCCGAATCTACACTGTAATCATTAGGATGAATGTTTTATATAACTGTATACCGATGTCCGTGTAGCTACGGCAACGAAGTAAGCCGCATGTTTGCATCGCCAGGTTCAATCGCCCCTGTATACGATATTGTTTACTGATCGTTCCAAGGCGGTGTTCCTGCTGGCACGATGCCTTGTCAACATGTCCTGAGTATTCTCTGTGTTTATTGAGAAAAGCTCCACTTTAGCTAAAAATGCTGTTGTATTTAATTCCATCATTTCTAACTATGTTGATATCGTTGAAATAGCTTGGTGGTAAGGTAGTATAATTCAATGCCACATGTAAGTATCGGTACATATAATATGCAGTGAAACCTCTCTAAACCGGACACCCTGGGGGCCTCCCCAGGGTGTCCGCTTTAGAGACGTTCCACTGGAAATCAGGTATATGACCATTCTGAAATGTAATGGTGTGCTTTTCAATCATGAACACACATTACTATCTGAGATAAATGATCAAGAAACATCTCAAAATAAGAACAAAGAAGTTTCCTTGATGTCCGGTTTAGACAGGTGTTCCTGTACCTGTAAATGCCATACTACCAGTCTGAGAATGGTTCAGCTGTGTGAATTGGACCTGTTGTATGGTCTGTGGTTTCGGAGTAACAGATGGCGCATGGTCTGGTCGATTCGATTCGGCTTATCTGGGCTATTCCCTAGTGACCCATCTCATAGCAACCATTATGCACGGTCAAGCCTACGGAGCACCGCAGGGGACGTAGAATTATTTTTGTTATTAATTCGTTCCCAAGAAATAACAATTTGTTCCCTCAATTTAACAATTCGTTCCCTCAATTTAACAATGCGTTCCCACGAAATAACTATTCGTTCCCACGGGAACGAATTGTTGTTAATTCGAGGGAACGAATTGTTATATCATGGGAACGAATTGTTAATTCGAGGGAACGAATTGTTAAATTGAGGGAACCAATTGTTATTTCGTGGGAACGAATTAATAAAAAAAATCCATGTCCCCTGCGGAGCTCCGTACAAGCCTATGACTGTATGGTAGCAAACTCGGTCATGCATGCAATGATTCACAGTTTAGGGTTGTTGTTGTTGTTGTTGTTACTAATGAATGTACAACCCAAATAAATAGTGGCAATCCGCACCAACTAACAACAACAATATCAATAAACGAAATAAATGATCATTGCATTGCAGTAGACGTATATGCTGAGAACGAGACTAGGGTTAGCTTCAGTTATTAATATCATATTTAGACGCCCTCACAATGCCCGAAATTCGAAAGCACATGAGGATGTCGGGTAAATAAAAGGTTATAACATATACCTATGCGTTTTTATTATAGTTACACTGATTTTCCAGAAGGTCGTACATGAGCTGTCCCCATTAATTACACAGGCATTTTGTGGTATAAATGACAAAGTGGTACTAGTGTACCCTGTGTCCAGCTCTCTAATTCAGTAATTGTAACACGCACAAAGGCCGGGACACTGCAGGTTCCATGCCTTTGTGCGCGTTATAATTACTGAATTAACGAGCCGGACCCAAGGTAAATAATCCACTTCCGTTGGTTGAAAAGATGGCGAGGGTCTTTCCTTGTTTAATATCGGAGTAAAACTGGGTGTGATTGAAATAGTTTGTCGTTCCCACAACTAAGTGTCTGTATTTGTGACAAGTAAAACATTTAAACCTGAAACTCCATGGTTGGTATGTTGCTTTCTTATTGCATGTAGATGCCCAAGTGAATTTCACAGTTTGATCTGTCCCAGCGTCATGGATTATCTCCCCTTTTGTAATTGAATGTCGCAAAATGTTGTGCCTTTTAAGACGTAAAACTGTCAACCTGTAATAGCTGGATACTTCATATTTGGTACACTCCCGCCTGCGATTCTCTTACCAAGAATTGCAATCCAGCGGTCCTTGAATTGCAATTCGTCCCCTCTGAAATTGCAGTCTAATTGTGGTCCAATCGCGGTCCCGTTTTTGCGGTCATTCTTTCGCGATACCGTTTGTGCGGTCATTCATTCGCGGTCCAGTTTGTGCGGTCATTCCTTCGCGATACCGTTTGTGCGGTCATTCTTTCGCTATTTGCGGTAAAAACTTAGCGTTACGCGTATATATACACCTAATTCTAATATTTATGTATATTTTATTGGATTTTAAATGGCTAAATACAAATATGAAAATAAATTATATCTTTTCGTCAGAAAAATTCAACTATTTAGATTGTATTGCCGCATTGGTCAAGCAGAGCGGTCCGCTGGTTTGACCGCAGAGCGCAGCGTAAAGCGGTCATTCTTTCGCAGTTTAAAGAAAAAAAGGAGCGAAAACTGCAATTAAAAGAGAAGCGCAGCGCTAACTGCGCTATAAGTATTGCAATTCCGCAACCAACTCTTTGGACCGCAGTCACATGATTGCAGTCCGATTGCGGTCCAATTGCAATTAATGGGTGTGTAGATGGACAAAGTGAATTTTTATTTTGAATTTGACACCTGTTCATTATCTCTCCCTTTTGAGGATCATCATCATCATCATCATCACCACCACCACCACCACCACCATCATCATCACCATAATCACCACCACCACCACCACCACCAACACCGGCACCATCACCACCACTGCCACCCCAACACCACCATCACAACACCTTACCACCACCACCATCCACCACCACCACCACCACCACCACCACCACCACCACCACCACCACCACCACCACCACCACCACCACCACCACCAGCATCATCGTCATCATCATCATCATCATCAGCATCATTACAACCCAGGTTACGGCTACATGATGAGCGAGACCAACTACATTATCGACTGTTGTGGCATCGTGGATGGGTGGGAGGCGGAGCTACAGGTCAGCGGGAGCCGAACCGTGTCCTACCAAATTTGGCGCCAAAAAACGGGGAACACGTACGAGCTTGTAGGGGAAAACGTCTACACAACAAGTACGACACGCCATGCGACTGTGTGACCGCCGCCTGCACTAATCTTACCAATACGTCTCCATTTTTGTAGTCCAAAATGCGTGAAATCAAGCAGCTTGATTAACTGAGTCTGAGCTGTGCTACAATTGAATTGAGATTGTCAATAGATGTTCACAAACGTTGACATATTGGCCAGATTAACGTTGTGTACCTAAGAAGATGTGCGATCTTTCATGAAAAATATTTACAGACTGATATTTACTATTTCTTTTACGGAAAATATCGTAAATTTTGTAAATATATTTCATGAGTCCTACCAGTTTTGGCGCCAAACCGCGGGGAACATGTACCAGCTTGTCTGGGAAAACGTCAGTAAGACACGTCATGTGTCTGTGACCGCCGCCTACACTAATCTTACAAATAAGTGTCCATTTTTGTAGCCCAAAATGCTTGTATATTTCGTGAATTCAAGCAGCTTGATTGACTGAGCCTGAGCTGTGCTACATATCAAGCTCAGCCAATTCAAGTGCTTGATGACGAATTGAGATTGCCAACAGATGTTCAGAAAAGTTGACATCTTGACCTGGGGGCCGTTTCACTAAACTTCGTACGACTAAAATGTTCGTAAGTGCAAAATTATGATAGTCTGTAAATTTCACATTAACATTTTTTTCTTGTAAACAATTATTGGATTTACATTTATTGAGCATAGGCTGCATAAGCAGCCTATGCTCAATAAATGTAAATCCATCAATTGAAAATTCCAGACGATTCTAAATTTGTACTTACGAACATTTTAGTCGTACGAAGTTTAGTGAAACGGACCCCAGATTAACGCAGGCGGGAGGGTGTGTACCTAAGAAGATGGTCAATTTTTCATGAAACATATTTGCAGAAATTGTCAGTACTAACAACAACAACAAGTACTGACATTTCCAGAATCCATCTGATTCAATGTACGTATTATTTTATAGTGTCCTTATTACGTAACGGATTTTGATGAAATATGGCGCATCAAACGCGTCTTGTTAAGCTGCATTTGGTGGTCTCTGTATTTTCGCCCAAACTTCTGTCGTTTTGCGAAGAATCGATTTCCGTCTCAGACACGGAAATCGATTCTTCGCAAAAACGACATAAGTCTGTGCCAAACTCACTGGACCACCAAATGCAGCTCATGAAGACGCGTTTGCTGCGCCATATTTCATCAAAATCCGTTTCCTATTAAAGAAAATATCAAATAATACTTTCAAGATTTCAACACTTTCAGCCACCTTGATTGTGATATTTGCTGTAAGTGGCGTCGAAAGTTCACAAAACTTTTATAACAAATTCCGCATTTGCCATGAGAAATTCGTCTATTTGCACATCATTTACGATTTTCGACATCATTTACAAAAAGTTTCGTATTTTTGTAAATATTTCGCATGGGATCTCCTACCAGATTTGGCGGGGGACACCTACCAGATTTGGCGGGGGACACCTGCTAGATTTGGCGGGGGACACCTACCAGATTTGGCGGGGGACACCTGCTAGATTTGGCGGGGGACACCTACCAGATTTGGCGGGGGACACCTACCAGATTTGGCGGGGGACACCTACCAGTTTGTATGGGAAAAGTAAGACACGCAATGTGATTGTGTACGTAATAGATGGGCATAGCTCATGAAAGATATTTGCAAAATGTACGATATTTTCAGTAAATTATGTCGAAAATTTACGAAATGTCCAACTTAAGGCAAATGCGGAACAGAATAGAAAACCTGATTTGCCAGGAACATTTGGCTAACTATTTTCTTCACTTACAGAAAATATCACAGTTTCTGTAAGTATTTTCATGAAGAATCGCACACCTTCTTAGATACAAAATCACATGGACTGTCTCACGCAAGGCTACAAAGCACAGCATGTTCTTTATATCGGAGACGTCGTCGGAGACATTGTTTGGCAAAATAAACATTCATTCTCCATTACCCCACGTATTGATTGGCATTATTATACATTTTATATCAGACGTAAATCTCCACACGGATATTAGGGGTGATAACCGGGTTTCCTTAAAATGCTAACGGACATTACTATTTATTCTCTGTATTTACTTTTTGATGTGCATTGATCGTACTTATAATCTGTCAAAAATATTATATTCAGGTGACGCATTTAATTAGTATAAATAATGAAAAATATCATGCCTCATTTGCATATGAAAATAGCCTGATACCACCGCGAGTCACTATCAGTAAAATACATATTACTAAATTATTATATCTGTATAGCGGGCACTCGTAATTTTTAGAACTGGTGGAAAAGTGACAGAATTATACACTTATGAGCATGTATCTGTAATAACGATACTCGACTAGCATTAACAGGGGCATCGGAACAGACCATGCAGGTATGGCGATAGCCGGGTGAATAATGTTGACAACGCTATGTTTTTATTTAAATATTGTGGATTCATAAATACAAAAACAAAATGTAAATATCTTTTCTGCAATTTTTCTCATGTCTCATCAAAAGTGTATGGTGTTACCACTCAGTTGAACCGTCTCGGCGAGACGGTTCAACTGAGCGGTAACACCATACACTTTGTGTGGGTAGCGGGGGCACCCACTAGATTCGCCGGACTAATATTATGATGTTTCCGGCGCCCCTGATTTTAAAAACATTGATTGGCAGGTACTGACGGGGAGCAAACGTTTAGTATTTCCCAGCCGAGTCGCATCACTGTGCTGCCGAACGACAAATGGGGATGGTATGTGCTTATGTTTAAGGAATAAAACCATGGGCTGTTGCGTTTACTGTGGTGGTACGCACAACGTTTGGTCTGTTTTAAAGTGCGTGGCGTCCGAAGTATATATCATATTAAAGGGCCTCGCGGATGCAGTTGTGATATGCAATTTATAGTCCTTGCCAATATAACATTACTGGTGAAGACTAATAATATCTCTGTCACGCGTTGTCTATGTTTTAATTTTAAATTAGTTTGGATTATGCACGACGTACTGTGAAACCATAGATGACCCATAAATACTCTTGTATTTTTAATTAATTAATTTGATAAATTGATCATGTATACAGAAATACACATTTCAAAGAAATAAAATACATTTTATTGATTTTAATGGAAAAACAACTATCGTAATTTGCATTATCTAAATGAACTTACTAGCTCATTTGCATAACATACGCTGATATTAAAACCTCTATAACTTGTGACAGACATGGAATATTTGTATGCGGTTTTCACCAGTCTTGTCAGATCGCCAAGGATTATACCGTGCGTATGAAATACAACTGCATCCGAGAGGCGCTATCAACACATTTTGTTTGTATCGGCCAGTGTAATAAATAGAGGATATTCCATCGTACATGTTTGGATAGCGTGTATACGTCGGCTTCCGCGTAAACGCGTAAACGAGTAAGCGGAGCGAACGAGTTGTATACGCTGAAGCCGACATACGAGTATATTATTTCAAGCTATTCAAACGCGTACGATGGATGATTATCCTATTTACCAACATAAATGCATTTATAATGGTTCGGGGGTGATTTCATTCACGTTGGTTAGTCTATCATTAGTAATGTGACGTCATACGGACGAACTCCGCCCATCAGACGTTGATGGTGCCCCGTAGATGTTTCCTAAGGCGTGCGTGATTTCCGAACTTCGGTCACACGTCAATGCTGCAAGCAAACAGTGTCTATAACAGAGCTCCACTTAAGGTGCGTAATTGGAGGTAAATTTCTTATTTCTTCATCAAAAATGACAAGTTGGGAGTGCTTTAGAATCGTCTCAATGAGACGATTCTAAAGGACTCCCAACTTGTCATTTTTGATGAAGAAATAACACAATTTCACCCGAAGTTGGTCAAATTACGCACCTTGACTGGAGCTCTGTATAAACCATTTGTATTATTGTTTGTACTGATTAGTTTACACTACTGCTTTGGATGTACATCCCAGTTTTGTGCTTGAAACCAAACAGCTTGTGTGGCTGAGCCTGAGCCTGAGCTGTGCTACAGCGCAGGCGCAGTCGATCCAACTGATTGACTTTGAGTTGATATTGCCAAGAGATGTTCAGAAACGTTGGTGTTGAATGCATATCGTTGTGCATTAAGATCTTTTCACTTCGTTTTTCCATTCGTTTTCCACTCGTTTGTTTGTATTCTTCGTTTGATAACCGTCAACAAATCCTCTATGTATACGCCAGGTGGACGACCGGCACGGACATTGTACGGTATAAGAATGGCGGCGCTGAGGAGGACAACAACTGGTACATGGCGATGGCGGATTTGTCCGAGGGCGACAGTCACGATTGGAGCTCAAAGACGAACAAAAACGATCGATCCTACGGCATCCGGGTCAACGTGCTATCAAGTGGGTACCAACCAATGAGGGATTGTAGCTAGTTATCTCCCGTTGAATTTATGCATAGAAATCCGGTCCAAATTGTGTCGTTTATGGCCTTACTGCTTGGAAAAAGAGCGAATTGAGCATGAGTTGTTGTGAAGATGAGTCAATATAGTGATTTCGATTAGTGTTGGTCCAAATCATCCTACATGTACATATCTACGCAATCTGATCTGGGACTACATTATTTGCAATATTCATATTTTCATACGTATTAATGCTATTGCAATCAGTGTAGGATGTGCAGATGTGCAGATGTGCAGTCTGATCTGGGTCTACTCTGTTTGCAGAACTCATATTTATGCTATTCGGTAAGAAATAAACGCTGAAATACAGCAAAGGAACGGATCTCTATAAAGAGATTTGCAAAGGGAAATAACTAGCTTACGATCCCTCATTACAGAATATACCACGGCTAACCAGAATTTTCTGTCTGTAACGCAGAGCGATTTGTACGTGTAAGTCGTCCTCGGTACAGACACAAAATTAATTATGGTTATATTATGGCTACTAACAATTCTCACTTCTATGTCGTCAGAACCTTGGGAGTGTCCTTTGGTTCTATCGTGGGAGTGTTGAAAATGGCGTCTGGGTTAGGAAGACCGAAGTTATTCGACCCTAGTATGTGTAACATTGATCCACACCTAACGTGTGGATCAATGTTACTCATTCTAAGTCGAATAATGGTTTTAGTTTCTTGAATGCCTTTCTTATATTCAAATAACGGACAGCTGGATAAAACAACCACCCGAGGTGACGCCATGTTCGGCATCCAAGAGAGAACCGAAAGACACTCCCGCGGTTCAACGGACCGTGTAGGTGTTTATAGTATTTTTTGAGCCCTTTCTTGGAATTTGTAATAAAAACAAGCAGTTGTATTGACCGAGACTGAGCTCAGTACAACCTCGACCAATCAGACTCCCTGACTTCGAGCGGACGATTGGAGAGCTTGTTCAGAATGTTTTTAAATCGCGGGTCCAGAAGGAAGAGATGTTTATTTTTGTATTGCCTAGAAGACAGTCTTGAAATAGGAAAAAGTAGATCTACACTTGTATTTAAAAAGATGGACAATGCTCCAAGTATTATCGTATGTAGTTTTGTCTCAACAAAATGAAAAATGTGTTGTTTTTTTTTCTTTTCAATCTAAACACATATTTACATTTCACGAATTTTGCACTTCGGTCATCCCTGCAAATAGCGGCCTAACACAGTCACCTTCTAAAGTTGGTACAGCGAAGATTTGTTGAAGGTTCCCAAACTAAACAAACGAAAACGAACCGGGAACGAAGTGAAAACGATCGTTTTGAACAACGATATGCATAGAAACGATTACAATTTGTTATTTTCTCTACATAATAAGGGTACATTGTATTTCAGTTTAAATACCTGGTTTTCATCTATTTAAACGCCTTTCGTTTCTTTATATGAGTGGTTTTTGACATCGTTTTCGATGTTTTTAATTAGAAAATGACGTTTTCGTTGGTTTAAACGTCGTTTTCTAATTATAAAAACGAAAACGATGTCAAAACGATGTATAAACGATAGACAATCGTTCGTTTGAGAAACCAATAACAATTCCAGGATGTCGTACAGTCGACTGTACCGTGTTAGCTAAGGACGGTATTAGAGTTGGGTGTACTGAGCTCCGCAGGGGACATGGATTTTTTTTATTAATTCGTTCCCACGAAATAACAATTCGTTCCCTTAATTGAACAATTCGTTCCCTCGAATTAACAATTCGTTCCCACGATATAACAATTCGTTCCCTCGAATTAACAATTCGTTCCCACGAAATGTCAATTCGTTCCCTCATTATAACAATTCGTTCCCTCAAATTAATAATTCGTTCCACGATATAACAATTCGTTCCCACAAATTAACAATTCGTTCCCGTGGGAACGAATTGTTATTGCGTAGGAACGAATTGTTAAATTCAGGGAACGAATTGTTAATTCGTGGGAAAGAATTGTTAATTCGTGGTAACGAATTGTTAAATTGAGGGAATGAATTGTTATTTCGTGGGAACGAATTAATACAAAAATAATTCTACATCCCCTGCGGGGCTCCGTATGGGTGTATATAGTTGACATTGTATTTATGTTTTCAGATAATGACCCCACATTTAGCAACCAACCCTTCTCTACGTCTATCACCAATGCCGAACCCTCTGGTACAAGTTTGTTTACGCTGACCGTCGATGACGTAGACACATATGACGTCAGCTCGCTGTCCATTTCCTTCGTGACCAATTCTAAATTTAGCTACGACACGGGAAGCAGTAAGTTTGTCTCATTTTGTCAAAATGTGCAGTTGGCGGATAAGGTTCCCATGCAACGCCTCTGTGTCCGTTTCCTTCAATTTATTTCGATAAAAATGTTATAATCTTAATTTAGACCAGTTACCATTTACATGCAGCGTTCGTTACATCTGAACAAATACGCCACATATTTCTCGACTTCGGCTATTAATGCGATCTTTGTTGTCAAATAATTCCAGCACAAAAATATTTACACAATTCCCTAACATTTGATTGGTCCGTTGCAAGTCTCCGTGCAAAATTTATATCCCAGTAAACTCCATGCCGAACTACTTTCCGTAACCGTCAGGCGCAGTTAAAATAATTCTTAAGAAAACGGAAAATAAACACATGTTCTTGATGAATTTATTTCAAATGCTGGAATTATAAGGAATGAATGGCATTTTTGTGGAATTTATCGGGGATATAAACTTGGAAAAGTCGCGGGAATACTGGACGAGGCCTTCCGGCCTTCGTCCAGTATTCCCGCGACTTTTCCAAAATGCCATTCATTCCTTTAATACATCTTTGAACTTACCGACTTCGTATTCATGCAAAGTTCTTTGAAACGGGTCCTACATGTATGTGTTTAACGGCACTGTGTTGTTTAAGGTTACATTTAAGATACATGCCCACTCAGTAGGCACAAACTGTTCTTTATACTCGCAATTAAATCAAGTTGTTTTGTATATTCTGTAGATATGGCATTTTCTGGCAAAATAAACATTAATTCATCATTACCCCACTTATCGATTGGCATTATTATACATTTTATATTAGACGTAAGTTTCCACACGGATATCAAGGGGCGATAACCGTGTTTCCTTAAAATGTTAACGGAAATTACTATTTATTCTCTGTATTTTGTTTTGATGTGCAATGATCATTCTTTATAAACTGTAATTTTTTTTTATATTTTCAGGTGACTCATTTAATTAGTATAAATAATTAAAATATATAATGCCTCATTTACATATGAAAATAGCCTGATACCACCCCGAGTCACTATCAGTAAATTAAATAATACAAAATTATTATACCTGTATAGTGGGCACTCGTGATTTTTAGAACTGGTGGAATAGTGACACAACTATACAATTATTTAATTCCTATAAAGAACATGTTGTGCCTACTGTGTGGGCATGTACCTTTAATATACACGGGAACAGCGGTGACTTGTACATGTTTCAATGCTTCAATGATGTAAGTATGCAATACATACAATCGAACATTTATGATGATTTAATATGATATTTATTAAACGAGTTATAAAATCAGTAAACTCGTTTCATAAATATCATATTAAATCATCACTCACGCAATATCCTCTATTTATTCGATCGCTTTGGGTCCTTTACTAGGGGTTGTATCCACGGCGACAGTTGGCGCGTCCAGCAGTACGGAGCTGCTCGTGTTCAAGGTTACCGACCAATGTGACAACACCGGAACGGGAACTTACACTGTCACCATCACCAACGAGGTAGGAGCTATAGACCGCTGAAGCCAATTGTATAAACCTTGGTTAAATTTTAACCTCTGGTTAAATCCGTGGTTAGGTCAAATATTTGGTTAAATTATTGGTTAGCGGTTGTATAAAACTCCGGTTAAATTTTAACCATAATTTCTCTGTTTAAATTTAACCGACCTACAGGAGCCTGGTTAAATTAACCTCTGCTTAAATCCGTCGTTAGGTCAAATATTTGGTTAGCGGTTGTATAAAACTCCGGTTAAATTTTAACCATAATTGTTCTGATTAAATTTAACCGACCTCAGAAGCCTGTGCCCGGTTGTTCAGTTAGCTTAACGGACTGTTAAATCCTTAACGGACTGTTAAATCCTTAACTAAAACAGAGATTTTAACCA
This sequence comes from Conchocele bisecta, assembly GCA_029237695.1. Lineage (NCBI taxonomy): Eukaryota > Metazoa > Mollusca > Bivalvia > Lucinida > Thyasiridae > Conchocele > Conchocele bisecta. The sequence continues at coordinate 76,970,932 of CM055269.1, forward strand.
TTCAGTTAAGGATTTAACAGTCCGTTAAGCTAAAGGATGTTTTGAACAACCGGGCCCCGATTAAAAGTTAACCAAGCGGCTAACCAGGCTCTTCGGAGAAAACAAAATTCCATAACGACATGAGCATGATGGAGTATGGGCCATGGCTGGCAGGCAGTGTCGAAAGCCGAGGGATAACGTGAAGATACACAGAATACTGCCAGATACAGGTAGCTAGATAATAGAAAACTCTTGTTAAAATAAGAACACAGTGGTGGGGGTGAAGGGGGAATAGATCTGTGGGTGTGGACTGTGGTGGGTGGTTGTTTTCTTTTGTTAACCACTTTCAAATTATAAATCCAGATACCGTAGTTTTAGGGCTAAAGCTTGTAACTGAAAAACTTCCCATGCCATCGGGACACTGTGCAAGGTTTTGCAGAGCTATGTCCCCACAACTGTCAAATATCTTTAGTTCCAATCCTTATACATAGGCGGTGGAATCGGAAAATTATTGGGGGTGGGCGGGGGCGGGGTTGGCAATCGTAAGTTCCCAAAGGGCCTGATGTTGCTAGGGGGGTCGCCCGGATTTTTTTGAAATCTAAGAGGAGTGAAACGCCATTTCCTGCATTCTCAGCTAGTTTGAGGATGAGAAAATGTGCTTCATTACAGAATTATTCAGGGGGCCAGCCACACCCCTCCCCAACTCCCCACTTCCGCCGCCCCTGGAAGAGAGCGATGAAACTCGATATTTTGTTTTGAATTTCTGCGTAATAGTCTGTCATGCGGGATTGTTAAAGTGCTGCATTTAAAGTTGGAAACATATTACGTTCATGTTGATATGCGGCACCTTTAGAACATTTTAATACGGCCCGATATGAGCAAATTAAAATAAAGTTTAAAGACTTAGCTCGGGAGCAGCCATTTTGAATTGTACACAACACGTCGCTATGGGCTATTTTAAGGAGACGAGGGCATTAGTGTTTATGTTTACAATAACCCGTTCTGATGGAATGACAGATGCCGCGAAAATACTCGGAACCGGAATTAGTATTGCAATGCATATTGGGACGACTTGCACTCGTTTTGTTAATTTAACCAGTGGTTAAATCTTCCAGAAACTGGTCAGTTAACCATATGATTAGCGGGTTTTATACAAACGGTTAACCAGTCTGGTTAACTAACCAGTGATTAATTTAACCAAGTTTTAAACAATTGGCTGCAGTGCAGGGGTCCGTTTCACTAAACTTCGTAAGACCAAGAAGTTCTTAAGTGCAAAATTTAATTTGAGAATAACATTTATACTGACTGCCGATATTGGAAACTCTTATGTGCATGTGTTCACATGCAATGATGGGGGCAAACTGGTAACGTTAGTTAACGATGTTAATTTCAGAAGCAAATTAATAAAAACATTTGTAGCGTAAGAAGTTTGGTAAAACGGGCCCCATGAGATCGTTTCACTAAGCGTAGTACAACTAAAATGTGTTCGTACGAAGATTTATATAATACATGTACATGTATGCACTTCACACAAATAGTTACGTCGTTCCTTAATGCTACCATTTACCGCATACGTGTAGGGGTCCTTAAATATGTGTACGAAGTTCAGTGAAACGGGTCCCAGGGACTCGTTTCACTAAACTTCATACGACTGTAATGTTCGTACATTTTAGTCGTACGAAGTTTAGTGAAACGGCCCCGAGATCTTTCGGATGCGATTTGAAATAACACCCGACCAAAAATAACCTTAACAGTTGCGGGGACGTTAAACCCATTTAGTTTCACCTTTTTCCTTGGAATAACTTCTGGGGGCGGGGGGATCTGCAGCGATATAATTGGCGGCGGTTGTCAGCTTGACGTCAAGATGCGGCGGACGACAACAGTACGATAGCACGATCAGGATAGTACGATACTACGATGACGATACTACGTTACAGACAGAAAATGCGGGTTACAAACATAAGCATGGCGGAACTCATATGCCCTGATCATGAGATACGCCGGTCATTGGGACGTAAGTTCCCTTTTCTCAAACGGCGTCTATATGTTGGATAAATCCCAGTGTGCAGTTGAAACGCAATGGAACGTAAGCTGTCAATATTTTGTTCATATTGACGTCTCGTGAGTTGATATTGGTCAGTGCCGGAACTACTTTTCACTCACAATATAGTTCCCTCTTAAATCATCACTAATTTGCTTATTTTATTTATATTTTGTATATAAATTGGAGAGCTAAATCTAAATTCCGAGTGATGTACGTATATAAATTATAAATAGGTTATTCGTTCCGCCATTCATTCCGCCCCACACGATATTACCCTCCTAAAGTCACTCAATGTCGCTCGTATCTTTTCTCGTTTAATGGCAAAAAAATGGTGCATATATCCGCATACAAATCAAATAATCTATAATTATGGAATGGTTATTTCTGAAATCCTTTCACAGACGTCATATATTACGTCATTGTTATGCCCCGTTATTATGCATCTTATTATCTCTTTAGTACGGTGTCCTGTTAGGGCCACGTTACATTATCGCGTTATCGCTCACTCGACTTATACACGAGATCGCGAGATTGCGAGAACGCGAGGCGAGATCGCGAGATTGCGAGATCGCGAGAACGCGAGGCGAGATCGCGAGAATGCGAGAACGCGAGGCGAGATCAAGAGATTGCGAGATTGCGAGGCGAAAACGCGAGATCAATCTCGCAATCTCGCCTCGCGAGATCTCGCAATCTCGCCTCGCGTTCTCGCGATCTCGCGATCGGAAGTAAATATAAGCGCATGCTCGCTGGGAATGCGTTGATGGTTTTCTTGGTCATTTATCTCCGGTGATAATACCTGTTCATGATCGGCTAGCACACAGATATAGCTCGGAATAATCAAATGCCTGATTTTACAGTGAAACCTCGCTAAACCGGCCACCCTGGGGACCCAGTGTGTCCGGTTTAGCGAGGTTTCACTGTAATTGCATCTCCATCGGCAGACCATTGTTCATGTGTATGTAGATATCCCTTGTTGGATAGCCATTATGTCATAAAACAAGTACTTCCGTTCTCAGATATCGCCACATCGGAGGAGTCCGTCACTACGCGTCGAGCATTTTATTCGTTAATATCGTACTGTTAATTCACCACATGATCAATAAAATACACTACCATACAAAAGTAGGTTAAATAATGTCTGACGAAAATCTGCTGATTGTTCATGTCTAAAGGCGTCATAGTAACTTTGTAGAACATATATATGCATCTGGCGACTTGAAAAATATCACAGAAGAACATCTCAAACCAAAAAAGTATATTAAAAAAATCCGCTCTCGCGCAAACCCCGTGTCTGAGAACCAAAGTACTTTGTGTATGGCCTTGTGGTGCATCAGTCTAAATAATGTTCACGTGCATGATATGCATGCACGTGATGCAGATAAAAAAATAATAGTTCCACATTCTTTCAGGCGCCTGTGATACACAACCTGCCGTACTCGACGGACCTGAGTGAAGACACCAGTGTGGAGACGAACCTGTTTACGATCAATGTCACGGACTCGGTTGGGACTCCAACCTGTGACCTGGCGGCGTCCACTCCGGGATCATATCCGTTCTTCGTACGTCTCGTATCTGCCGGTACGGAAATTGTTTTCATTTTTATAATTAGAAAAAGATGTGTTCGTTGGTTTATACGTGTCACGTTACAACCAACAAAAACATCATTTTCTAATTGAAATCAACGAAAACGATGTCAAAATGATGTGTTCACAGAAACGAAAAACGTTTAAATACATGTAGTTAAAGGTCGGGGCTAGGGTGGAATGAGCTAAACGAACATATCGTTTTCAGATACAAATAAAACAACAAACAAGCTATTATCCTTTTCAATTCGTTTTCGTTTGTGTCGTTTTGGACCATTCAACAAATCTTTGATGTACAGCGTTTCAGTGGCAAGACGAATTATGCTCCATGCCACTATTAGTATTTACATATCCTCCACCACCACCCACGACTTGACTATAACCAAGTCGTGTGTGGTGGTTGAGGACATATGAGCCAAACTTGCCATAGGATACTACTAACTCAAGGTGTGTGATCACGTGGTTTCCGAACTCGATTTTCCGACGTGACGTAATCATTGACGTACGTTTTACAGTAGATTACAAACGGACGGATTTTGATATGTAGCACCAAATACGATGGCATATGTGTTTTATGGGTACTCTGAAAGTTCTTTACAATAACTTATAAATTTCACAAATATTAATCGAGTACCGTTTATTTCTTACATTCACGTGCTCTAGTTTTTATTTACATTTACGGTAGCTGATTCTTCGTCAAAACGACATAATTATGAGATTAAAGCCGCCTATACAATAAAGGGCAACGTGTACCGCATTTGCTGCGGTATATTTCATAAAAATGTGTCATTCCATTAGCAAGATATTAAAGATAATCTACTGTAAACACATCTAAAAATCATGACGTCATGCCGTTTCGGAAACCACGTGATCCCCACCTTGTAACTGTTGTTGACTGATTTTGGTAGCTTAGTGTGTTGGCGAATGGTGACACGCTTGAACACCTCCCATGCACGGGAGTAATTATTCCTAGTGTTGGGGACCAAACCACGACATTTTCGCTATCAGCATATCGTGGGTTAGTCGCCCACATTGGCATAATTAAAATTCCAAATGGTATGCACGAAACTGAGCGTTTTCATTGGCTGATAGTAACAACGTCTCGGCATATGGCAAGTGCGCATATATCAATAAACAGTAGGGGCCCGTTTCACTAAAATTTGTACGGACTGAAATGTTCATGAAAATTTAGGATCGTCTGGAAATTGCAATTGATGGATTTACATTTATTGAGCATAGGCTGCATATGCAGCCTATGCTCAATAAATGTAAATCCAATAATTATTTACAAGAAACATTTTTATTGTTGAATTTACAGACTCATTAGTTTGCACTTACGAATATTTTAGTCGTACGAAGTTTAGTGAAACGGGCCCCAGAACTATTGATATAGTTGGTATCGCTTCGAAATTCCAAATGCGAAAAACACACTATCGTGATGAGATATTTACATTATTTAACTTTCTATTTCATATGAACCACGTTCAGCATATTGTTATTTGACGACGTGCATCGCGGGTTTAGACGCAAACATAAATGCCCGTGAATATTACACATTTGTTGGAATTTGGAAAAACTATGAAAAACATATGATCAAAAATAATGTTATCACTTGGAAATATGATTGGATTGGTGTTATTTATAATTAATAAACGTCATTTTTGGATACTTTATCGGGAATATAAACTTTTAATTATCCAACAGTACTTTAAATTCTCCAAAAGGAGCCGTTTATTCATGTACTGATGCCGTTACAGATTACGCCATATTCTGCTCAAGTAGCCCCGGGTTTGACTACGATGTACAGATCAACTACGTCCTGACGGTCGAATGCACGGACGGACAGAAAACGGCGACTGGAACGTTCACAGTCAGTCTTCTGGAGAATACGGTTTGTGGCCGAGAGATAGCACTGAACTTTAATACCCGAGGTTGTGGATGCAAACAAACCAACATATTTTCATAGTATTTAGTTTAAACATATTTTATTTGCATATTGTTTACAAGTTCATTGTCAATGCCAATGTTAATATATACAGTACTATGCAAATGGGATTGGATTGAAAGCAAGCTTATTTAAATCCTCTCCCTTACATGTGACTATATATCATAGGATGCCGAAACCAAGACATTCCTGCCATCAGTTTTAGAACAGTTTATATCCTGTGATAATTGATATTTTCTGGATTATAAGTTGTTCTGGTTTCAGCATCCTCTGATACACGGCAATTACATTAAAGCAATTAAATTTAAATTTTCCGAAAAATATAGTATTGACACAAATGTACAGACAATAGGTTCTATATAATCAATTACGTGATACATGAAAAAAATAAATAAGGAAAGAAGCAAGCCACAATAGGAGTTGGAGTCTTGTTCCCACACCAAGCCATGCCCAGCTATCACCAACCCAAGTCAGTTAGTGATAAATGTGTGCACACGCAGGCGGCATCATTATATGGTGCATTAAAAACGACCGGTGTGTTGTATGAATATTCTAACTGATGCGAAAATGGCTTCATTTGAGTTATTGTCAAGTTGTCTGTTACCACAGAGTATAGTGTGGAGGGTGGGTTGGCAAACAATTTGTATGTCGTCTATTAGTTGGGCTCTATGTGCTCCATATTGAGTGCAGTGGAACAAGAAGTGGATGGCATATTCAACTTGTCCACAGTTACAGTTGGGCGTGTCTTACGATATAAATCATGATTGAGAGAACTGCATTTCGTTCGAAAACGTACTATGTGTAATACCTGGACATACCTAAGACCACTGTAGTAGTAGGTTGGGACCTCTCCGGTATTTGTTTTTATTTTGGTTTTAAAACAATTAAGTGATGGGGCGTTCCGTGTGTCATCTGGAAGAGAGTTCCACTCCCGGATAGTGGATGGTAGAAACGAGTTATAATAAAGGGTGGTTCTGGACCGTGATATCTGTATATTCTCAGGGTTTCGTAAATTGTAACCGGACGTCGACCAAGTAACTGGGTGAGATGCCATTTTTAATTTTGTAAAATAGGGACAATATGAATTTATGGGAGTGACGTCTATTTCCTAATGTTTCTCAGCAGGTTTCTATATATAAGGACTCGATTGAAACAAGCCGAGTGGCTGCTTCAATCTGAATATTTTCGACAGCATCCTTCTCATACTGGGTACAATTATCCCAAACGACATCCGCATATTCTAATACCGGTCAAATAAAAGTAAGATAAATTATTTCAAGGCATTTTCTATCTAGTATGTATTTTAATTTCCTCATAACAATGATCCTACGCCATGCCTTATTTAGTCTATGTGTTGGTGCCATGTTCCCTCGTTGTTAAAATACATACCTAGATGCTTGTGACTATCAACTTCTGAGACATTAACATTATTCATGAGGATTGGGGGATGTACTTCTCTATTACGTTTATGTGATATAAGTAGTGATTCAGTTTTCCTTGGATTAAATGATACAAGCCAGGCATTAGACCAGTTAGTAATTATATCAAGATCGTTGTTTATAGTCCTGGATGCTGTTGCAGGAGAATCAACAATAAGATATAAACTGGTGTCGTCTGCGAAAAGTCGAATATTAGAGTTTATGTCCGTCACAATATCGTTTATATATAATAGAAATAACAATGGACCGAGTATAGATCCTTGCGGGACGCCAGCCTTAATTTGGTTCCAGTTAGATTCATAGTATTTCCGCGCCCCTGGGGCCCGTATAGTATTGTTACGCGCCGGTAGTGGTGCGTAGATATGACCCCGTTCGGACCCAGCCTATGCTGTATGGGTTGTTAAACGTCGCTGTACCAAACCAACTGTTTGCTGTACCATTGGCCGTTGGACTAAACCCTTGCTATGCGTGTACCACTGTATACCCCAGTATCATCAAACACGCGTTACGGGCTAGTGGTGACTGCTTGACTGACAAATGTGGTAGCGTTTGCCTCGAATAGTTGTCAATCAGTCTCAGTGTAGCCTGTAGCCTGTATCTCCCAGATCTGGTTTAGCGGCTACTCATCTGTAGGGACGGGAACACGGGTACTGATGCAGGATGACAGTCCAGGGAATGTATTTATAACAGATCGGATAAACTTTAAACTATTTATTTAGCTTTTAATTACTAAAACAACAAATGTCCACGAGATGGTTCAAGTAAGTGGCAAAGTAACGTACTTTTGGAAATTCACTGTAGACTAACTATAATATCCGCGGTGTTTCTTAAAACCCGCAATGAACGGTAATGCGATTAATGTATGCAAGTCCTAAATGTCTAGCGTAATATGTATATATGAGTTGGTCATCTAATACCAGTCGAAGTATTGCCGTGAAAACAGATGTGCATGAACAAACTAGTTATTCATCAGTGTGTATGACAGGAGGTCCCTGTGACTCGCAATAGTGCACTTATTGCATAAAACGTTATATCTATTAAATATAGAATAATGTCCAAAAGTGACTCTGGCTAGACATCACCATTAGTCTAAATATTAAACGGTTCTTGCTATGAGAACTAGAATTTAAATCAGCTTATTGCTATGTTTTTGTGCATTTTTCACGGAAATTAGCGTGGAGACGTTGTCTTGAGATTTAACTTTGCAAGAGTGAGGAATGGTGAAAAATCCAGTCCTTTTATACTAAAATGGGATGGGCAAGCCCGATAACTGTGTCTCAGCCCGAAAATGGGGATTACGTCCCGTTTTGGGGGATATGAGTCCCCATTCTAGGGGCCAATGCCCGAAAAGCGGCATAATCCCATAAATGGGGCCTGAGCCCGAAAATGGGGACAACCCGAACATGGGACGTGAGCCCGAGAATTGGGCCTAAACCCAAGAATTGGTCACGCGCGTGCCGGAAGTTACGTCAGATTATTCCGGATGATGAATTTGCGCGTGCTACCTTAACAACGTCAAGGAGCACTGAAATTGGCAAAACAATGGCATATTCTCACTCTGATAAGTTACATAATCAGTGCTAAACAATAGTGTATGCAATATGTACCATAAGTCTGCCATTGTACATTCGTTTCATCTTTAGCGCTTGCTGAACTTCTTTTTGCTGTGTTGCTAAGTTAGCTCCCAGAGTTCATAGCAAAAATGGCCGACAGCAGGGTAAAAGTTTTAGGTTCAGTGTGAAATAGTTACATTTTCGAAGATATGCTAGTATGCAGTTATTATTTAACCAAGTCACACAGCGAAAGGGAAGATAGCAACCGATACGAGCTTATAAAGTGAGCGTCCGTGTGTTCACACGTAAATATTTTGGATTAAAAGTGCCCTATTGTTGGATTGTGGAACTGACAGGTGCGCGAATGAAAACGAACATTTAGAGCTGGAGATTCACAGACGAGTCGTGATTTCAAATATGCGTGTCTGGTCTGTGTATAAATCCAGATCATACAATGTATGTCTGCATTTTCACGGTCTGTCAAAGCATCACGAATTTTCAACGTACAGTCATATGGCAGACTTAGAGTTAAAGGACAAATCCGTGTCTTTGCCTAAATGAAAATGAAGGTAAGTGATTTTGCCTATGCCGGGGCATATCAGTATTGTAGTCCTTTCCTTCCATCACTGCACTACCCCCATCCGTACATGTGTGTCTACACATCTGGGGGCCGCTAAACACTCACATATAAAATAGTCAACAAAGGCTGACAGATGGCACCACAAAGGCTGCATCGACATAGAAAATAGTCGACAAAGACTAAAAGATGGTACATGTACGACTAAAATGTTCGTAGGTGCAAATTTAGGATCGTCCGAAAATTTCAATTGATGGATTTACATTTATTGAGCATAGGCTGCAGCCTATGCTCAATAAATGTAAATCCGATAATTGTTTGCAAGAAAACAATGTTAATGTGCAATTTACAGACTATCATAATTTCGCACTTACGAAAATTTTAATCGTACGAAGTTTAGTGAAACGATCCCCTGGTCTTTCGGACGAGACTAGAAACTGACTCTGGTCCCAAAATAACATTAACTGTTGCTGGGACGTTAAACCCATTTACTTTCGCTTTGTTTCTGGAACAACTGCAGCGTTATAATTGGCATCGGGGTATCATGATATCGTGCTATCGTGCTGTGGTAGTATTGACCCGAGGCGATAGCGATATTATAGGCCTTAACTGAACACCGTATAGTTACGTTAACCCAAATTGTCTGTCTGTACGGGTTACGTAAACGACGTAAACTCACAGGCATTCGGCGTTTTTCGGCTTTCGTCGGTATAACTCTATATATATGAACAAGGCTTCTAACTTTGGTCGGACACGACCTCGTATCATAACAAAATAACATGTTTAAAATTGTAATTTCTATGCATTCTATGTATTTCTGCAGGATATCGATAATTCTCAAATGATAATATGAACTTTGCACTACAATATTGACGTTAGGGCCTTAAACACATTATTTAATTTGTTATGATACGAGGTTGTTTCCGACCTAGGAAAAGGAGCTGTAATTCGATAATTATAAATATGTTCTAACTATGTTATTTTAGCAAGATAACAATAATTCTCAAACGAACATGTGCACTTTCCTCCAAAATATTCACATTAGCGCTAATATATTCGCTGAATGTGTTATGATACGACCAAAGTTAGAAACCTTGTTCATATATATATATATAGTGATACCGATGAAAGCCGAAACACGCCGAATACCTGTGCGTATTCGATTGAGACACGCCATGCGAGTTTGTACCTTCTGACATCTGCGTAATTTCAGTAAGTACGTTCACAAAATTTACATTTATTTTCATAAATAATGTCAAAAGGTGACAATATTTTCAGAGTACATGCGGAATATAATAATTACTTTTTACGCCATTTACGGAAAATATTGTAAATGCTGTAAACGTATTTCATGAAATTACGCAGATATCAGAAGGTACAAAATCGCACGGCGTGTCTCAATCATCTGTATCATGTACAGGGCATGCACAAAGGGTACACAATCACATGGCGTGTCTCATATATAATAAAATTTACACCTTCTTTCAGGCGCCGGTGATCCACAACCTGCCGTACTCAACGTACCTGAGTGAAGACACCAGCGTAGAGACGAACCTGTTTACGATCAATGTCACGGACTCGGTCGACACTCCAACCTGTGACCTGGCGGCGTCCACTCCGGCGTCCTACCCTTTCTTCGTGCGTCTCGTATCTGACGGTACGGACATACAGGGCCGTAGCTACATGTATATAGATTCAGTAGCTCGAGAAATCATGAAAGAAGTCAATACATTGTATCAGAATTAGTGTCGAGTCGTGCTACTCGTGGGTGGTTGGGGAGGAAATATGAGCCAAACTTACAGTAGGAATAAGGGTATCCATCATATACACTGGTGATGGACAATGATATTTCACACGAGTGTCAGAATATGTCGTCAGAAACGAGGATTTGTCGAGTTTCTGAAAACGTATTCTGATCACGAGTATGGAATATCATTCTCTCGCATACCCAGAGTCCATTTCAATGTTATTTCCGAAGCCACGCCCATGTGGGATTTTTCTGTCTCACACGGCTATCTCACACGGCCGACCTGTCACACACTGCCGGAACTACTTTTTGTGTATTGGCTTCCAAACGTCGTCTGCATTGTTTACAAACACACGCTCTCTACACAATACTGTCAGTAGACAACAATGTCAACAACGTCGCTCTGGATTTGTTATGTAGGATATTATTTATTTCATGTTTTATCCAGTTTTATCAAATTTGCGTAAATTTGTGGGACGAGTTGTGTAAGGGGCGTCTGCAAATCAGTTGGCCGAATACTGAATACATGATTATTATTAAAAAAAAAACACATGTAATTGACAGCAAAATATTTACCTCGTATGTTGTTGATTCTTCCCCAAAGATATGTATAGTGACAGTTGATAGTGATTGGAATATTTGCTTAATAATCCAGTGAGCAAGAATTTCTTAAAAACGGCAACGTGTTGAAATGACAAATGTCCGTCGGAGTGAAACTTTCGGCGGGCTGATATTTGCGTAATTTAAGACAGCGTTTCGGAATTGCAATAAATACTCAAAATAAAAACATAAAATGAATCTGTAAACATCATTGTACAAATTTGAGTCTAGGATATATGGTCTATTTTCAATATTTATATGAGTTTGTCTCGTACTACTTCCTATTTATTTTGTGTATGTAGTAATTGGGTTTACACATGATGTCATGGGCGTCTTCGGACCGTATTTTCATTGGGCCGTTATGTGTTAAATGTTTCGATCCAATGTAGGAGACTCTAATTTGTTGGTGTAAACTTTGTTTGCACCCATTTGTTGAATCGGGTAATGCGATTGAGTGGTTGTATTGGAGATAGCATATAAAGAAAAAAAGTTAGTATTATACTATGGTGGTTCGTTGATGGCGTACTATGGCTAAACATGATTCTGGACTTAGTAGGTATGCGAGAAAAAGTATTCCAGATATACTCCGGTGTGTGACTACGGATATTCCACCCTCGTGGTCAGAATATGTCGTCAGAAACTCGGCAAAGCCTCGTTTCTGACAACATATTCTGACCACTCGGGTGGAATATCCTTTTCTCGCATACCCAGAGTCCATTTCAATGTTATTTCCGAAGCCACGCCCATGTGGGATTTTGCTGTCTCACACGGCTATCTCACACGGCTAACCTGTCACACACTGCCGGAACTACTTTTTGTGTATTCGCTTCCAAACGTCGTCTGCATTGTTTACAAACACGCGCTCTCTACACAGCACTGTCAGTAGACAACAATGTCAATAACGTCGCTCTGGATTTGTTATGTAGGCTATTATTTATTTCATGTTTTATCCAGTTTTATCAAATTTGCGTAAATTTGTGGGACGAGTTGTGTAAGGGGCGTCTGTAAATCAGTTGGCCGAATACCGAATACATGTTTATTATTAAAAAAAAAACACATGTAATTGACAGCAAAATATTTACCTCGTATGTTGTTGATTCTTCCCCAAACATATGCATAGTGAAAGTTGATAGTGGTTGGAATATTTGTTTAATAATCCAGTGAGCAAGAATTTCTTGAAAACGGAACGTGTTGTAATGACAAATGTCCGTCGGAGTGAAACTTTCGGCGGACTGGTATTTGCGTAATTGAAGACAGCGTCTCGGAATTGCAATAAATACTCAAAATAAAAACATGAAATGATTCTGTAAACATTACTGTACAAATTTGAATCGAGGATATATGGTCTATTTTCAATATTTATATGAGTTTGCGTCCTATTTATTTTGTGTATGTAGTAATTGGGTTTACACATGATGTCATGCGCGTCTCCAGACCGTATTTTTATTGGGCCGTTATGTGTTAAATGTTTCGATCCAATGTAGGAGACTCTAATTTGTTGATACGGGTAATGCGATCGAGTGGTTGTATTGGAGATAGCATATCAAGAAAAAAAAGTTAGTATTATACCATGGTGGTTCGTTGATGGCATACTATGGCTAAACATGATTCTGGACTTAGTAGGTATGCGAGAAAAAGTATTCCAGATATACTCCGGTGTGTGACTAAGGATATTCCACCCTCGTGGTCAGAATATGTCGTCAAAAACTCGGCAAAGCCTCGTTTCTGACAACATATTCTGAAATATCCTTGTCACACACCGGAGTATATATGGAATACTCTTAGTCACACACCGGAGTATATATGGAATACTCTTAGTCACACACCGGAGTATATATGGAATACTCTTAGTCACACACCAGTGTATATGACGGATATCTTTACTCGCCTCCATAGTGAACAATATTTGCAAATATCAGCATATTTATCTGGCACAGAAAAATAATCAACATTGTATTCACTGAATTATTGCGACTTTTGCATCTTCATGGTACACCATTGTTCATGTGTATAGAGATAGCGCTTGTCGGATAGCAAGTATGGTGCATCAGTCTAATTATCTTCACGAATGCATGCCCTGCACATGATACAGATGATTGAGACACGCCATGCGATACAAAATTTACATTTATTTTCATAAATAATGTCAAAAGGTGACAATATTTTCAGAGTACATGCGGAATATAATAACTTTTTACGCCATTTACGGAAAATATGGTAAATTTTGCAAACGTATTTCATTGATACGTCCACCGTGTTCGCCATGGCATCCTCATCTCTGGGCAATCATGGGGTGGGGGGGGGGGAGGGGGGGGGGGGGGTCGTTTCACTAAACTTCGTACGACTAAAATGTTCGTAAGAACAAAATTATGATAGTCTGTAAATTTAACATTAACAATGTTTTCACGTAAAGACTTATTGGATTTACATGCAGCCTATGCTCAATAAATGTAAATCCACCAATTGGAAATTTTAACGAATCTAGATTTGCACTTACGAACGTTTTAGTCGTACGAAGTTTATTGAAACGGACCCCTGGTTGGCGAGAAACTAACTGCGTTTGACTGATGTTGGTATCCTAGTGTGTTCTTGAATTGTGACACGCTTGAACACCTTCCATACCCGGGAGTAATTCTGGTTGTTTTGGGCTACCGGACCACGATGTTTGCGTTATCAGCACGATAAAACGGGCATTCAACCATTATTCTTGGACTTTTGAAAGTTTATACAGTGAAACCCCTCTCAACCGGACACCCTGGGAGGTCCCCAGAGTGTCCGGCTTAGAGATATTTCACTGTAAATCCGACATTTCATCATTCTCAGCCACAGTTTTGTGCTTTCCGATCACGAACAGACATTATCACCTGAAATCAATGACCAAGAAACTCATCAAAATAAGATCACGTGTGTTTTATTGGTGTCCGGTTTAGAGAGGTTCCACTGTAGCCTGAGAAATTCTCCGAAGATGTCGTGTATTCCTATACCGATGCCGTTACAGATTACGCTATATTCTGCTCAAGTAGCCCCGGGTTGGACTACGATGTACAGAACACCTACGTCCTAACGGTCGAATGCACGGACGTACGGAACACGGCTACTGGAACATTCACCGTCAATCTTGTGGAGAATGCGGCTCCTGAATTCCAAAACCTCCAAGGTACATACAAATGTAGGCATTTGATATAGGGTTCACTGTTTTGTAATTTTCAAATTTGAGGCGTATATCAGAAAATGATAGGTCGGAAAATCTGTTTAATGGCGACGCGCTAGCGGAGCCACATGTTTTCCGACCTGCAACTTTGTAAGCTGTTGAAAAGATTATTTTTTTTCAGGTGACGCATTTAATTAGTATAAATAATTAAAAAATAGCATGCCTCATTTGCATATGAAAATAGCCTGATACCACCGCGAGTCGCTATCAGTAAAATAAGTATTACTAAATGATTATATATGTATATAGCCGGCACTCATAATTTTTAGAACTGGTGGAATAGTGACACAATTATACAATTATTTAATTCCTATAAATAATATGTTGTGCTTACTGAGTGGGCATGTACCTTTTATATGATACACGAGTGTATTTCACATGTCGTTGTAAAACTCATGTTTTACATACAGGTAGCTATGTTGCAAAATGTATGATGTTAGCATACCGAACATGGTCATTTGTTTCATTAATACACTACACACATATGTGGCTGTGACTGGAGAAATGGGGCTTATGAGTTGTTCGACCCGTGTAGATCCAGATCAGCCTTTGCATCCGCATAGTCTGATCTGGATCTGCACTGCTCGCCTCTTCATCAATGAAACAGTCGTTATGCTTTTAGCAAGCTAACATAGAGGTCACAAATCCCATAAGCACCGTTTCTCCAATCACAGCCACATTTAACAATACATTACTGAATTACATGTACATGTAAGGACACAGAAGTTTCACAAGGAACGATAGATAGCAATGACTCGATACAGTTCGTGGAATCCGTTTTATGCTGTTCCACGAAATATTCAATGTAAAGCATTACAGTGTTTGTCAACCAACCAAACAAACACCCAATCAACCAATCAACCGACCAACAACCAACAAAATAACAGTCCATCGAACGAACGAACGAACGAACGAACGAACGGACGGACGAGACGGACGGGAACGAGCCGGATACCGGGCCGGGCCGCCGCCGCAGGCCGCCAGCCAGCCAGCGCCAGCCAGCGCCAGCCGCCGCAGGCGCCGCCAGGCCAGCCAGCCAGCCAGCCAGCCAGCCAGCCAGCCAGCCAGCCTGCCAGCCAGCCAGCCAGCCTGGCTGGCTGGCTCCAGCCAGCCAGCCAGCCAGCCAGCCAGCCAGCCAGCCAGCCAGCCAGCCAGCCAGCCAGCCAGCCAGCCAGCCAGCCAGCCAGCCAGCCAAACCAACCAACCTACCCGCATACCCACCGGCCAAAAAGAGCCAACCACGCAACCAACCCACCAACCTGCCACCCATCGGCCCATCCAACTAACCGCCCAACCGCCCAACCGCCCGACCGCCCAACCGCCCAACCGCCCAACCACTCAACCAACCTACCAACATACCCACCCAGCGTCCCATCCAACCAACCACGCAACCATCCAACCAATCCACCAAACACCCACCAACCAACTACCAACTAACTTCCCACCAACCTACCCACCACCGGCCAACACACCAACCTACCCAACACCGGCCCACCCAACCAATCAACCACTCATCGGCTCACCCAATCAACCAACCACACACCAACCAACCTCCGACCCAACCAACCAACCACCCACCATTGACGGTGTAGGAGCGACGTCCGTGTCCACGAGCGCCAGTAGCGGCACCAACGTATACACCGTGAACACAACAGACGCCGAGAACGATCAACTCTCCTATAGTATGACATGTGACCCGACCCCGTGTCCCTTCGAAATATTCGCATGTAAGTATTCTGGGGCCCGCTTCATTAAACGCCGTACTACAAACATGATTGTACTTCACACATTAATGCGATTCATCAATGGTACCATTTTCTGAACGCATCAACGAAACAAATCTAAAACTCGACGGATGATGCTAACTTTGCTGTAAATGCTATTGTTGATTTTGCACTTTCGATCAATATGTGAACAATAACTACATGCATATTTATTATTATTCGAGCGCTAGCGAAGAATTCTTCAACCACCATCCAAATTTAAGGTCTTCCAGCTTTTATGCAAATGAGCTAATGTCGGTCGCAGCACATATTTGGCGGGTTGAACTGTTTAAAAATACAGGTCTTACATGTACGCCACACAAATAGTTATAACAACTTAGCTTGATCGCCGTTTCCGTGTGATAAATGTTATGTTTGCTTTTGTTGTGCTCAATTTATGTTATTGCAAAGATTACCGTAGTCTAAGGCTGCGACGATTAACCGCCATACTCGATAATTCGCGATTCGTAACTCCATGGTTCGGTGCACGAATATAATTTTGCGGTTTTCAAACAATCTATGTTTAACTCGTTGTTGTTGTTGTTGCTGTTGTTGTGAAATTCCCGTGCTTAATTTTTGCGAAACGCTTTCCTCTCTAGATTAAAATTATTAGTCTATGTGTCATCCACAAACACATACTGCGAAGAATTTCAGGACGTTCATTCCTTTGATTTACATATCAGCTGGTGCAATCCAGTTGAACCAGGACCTGACCGGACATACTACCGTCGGCTATGACCTCTCTATCACAGTGTACGACGGCCGCAACACCGTCGGACCGGGGCTACTGACCATCACGATCACAGGTAACGCCATGAGGATCGTAGCGAGATATTTCCCTTGAAATTTATTTATAGAAATCCGGTCCAAATTGTATATTTTATGGCCTTATTGCTTGTAAAAGGGCGAATTTTGTATAGTCTGTTATGAAAAGGAGTACTTATATATTAATAATTTGGACCAGTGTTGATCCAGATCATCATACATATCTGCGCAATCTGATCCGGGACTGCATTATTTGCCAGATTCATATGTTCACACTTATTAATAGTATTGCAATCAGTGTAGACGCAGATCAGACTGCAGATCTGATCTGCGTCCACTCTGTTCGCAAACCTCAATTTTGTGTGTTATTCAGTAAGAAATAAAAGCTGAAATACAGCATAGGACCGGATCTCTATAAATATATTTGCAAAGGGAAATAACTAGCTACGATCCCTCATTTATCAGGTAATGAACTTTACATTGGCCGAATTCAAGCTAACTGATAACACATTGACGTAACCTGCATTGTCTAGATACCGGTACGCGTAACCCGGTTACAACGAATTAAACGAATATATGGTACGGCATGGACCACGGTACTGAAATATGTTATCTCCACAAAAACTGATCACTTGCGGTACTAGAGACTGAAAGTTGCATATTTCTCAATCATCATCCATAGGTAAATGTACTGTGCTGGTGCAAACCCATTCCCATCCATACGTTGTCTCTAGAATAAATTTTGTTTGTAACTCACAGAAAAAATTGTACGAAATTGGCGGCTAACTGGTCACTGCTACCTAACTGTGAGAACTAAAGATAATAGCTGCTGTATTCATACGCACGAAATGTCTTGATTCGTATATTCCAAAATTTAACTGATAAACTGAGCCCAAAATTGTGAAGAAAACTATAGAGAATAGGAAATGTAGAGTACTTATAATCTAACAATTAGAATTGATGTTGAGCATCAATCAAGTATATGTTCAAATAATAAAGACATATTTACTAAATATGTATGAAGACACCCACAATGGTGATGGCTGGCACCCAGCTACACCACCAGACGACTATTCAAACGGTTGTTTCACCGTGTATGAAAACAACATAATTAATATTATTAACGAAACACCCGCACCATCGCACCGACGACAATAAAACAACATTACTATCCTACTATTTGTGCCTGGTAGAGAATGAGCCGAACAAGTAGCGGCTGGATCTGATCAACAGCGCAGGAAATAATAATCCCTCAATACACCCGGTAATAGCATCGGCGTGTCATGTATGGTGCGTGGTTTCCGGTGGCTCTGTTTCATCAATACACAGCATCGGTACGTCAGATGTGATACGTGGTGTCCGGCAGATCATCAGGCGATATAAAAATATAGCTGCTGTATTCATACACACGAAATGTCTCGATTCGTAGTTTCCAAAATTTAACTGATAAACTGAGCCCAAAACTGTGAAAACTATAGAGAATAGTATATGTAGAGTTTTAGATACAAAGCAAGACAGACCAAAACGCCATAGGATAATTTGGCACAGGGCACTATTTTCTTGGTCGTACTCTCCGTTTAGGCGTAGCACGACTGTATGGCTGCCCCCATAGAAATTTGCGTGACTTACTATGCTATCTCAAGGGAGATAACATATACAAAAGCATCATTTGGAATAACATTTACCAAACCTATCCACCCGCTAGCAAATAGTACAACACTATTTACAACATATCTCGGTGGATAAAAAACCGACCCCATATTTCAAATATCTAGAAGATTAATGGTGCTTTATAATTCAACAACATTTTTCATGATAGTACTTTTTTATAATGTCTCTGGCATCTAAAATTATCGACTCAATAGTTTTAGTAAATATGCCACTAGAAGGTGAACAGAAATATCCATCCATGTTTCTGCAACTGTATAGTTGCGAACAGTAACCATGGGCGGATTCAGGGGAGGGGCGGACCCGGCGCACGCCCCCCCCTAAAATTCGCCCAGTAAATATTGCTTACAAGTTACAAGGCACGTTTCATGCCAAGTGCCATGTATTCCATGCATTTTTCTGCTCCGCTCCGCTCGGTCGACTATTTTGCAATACTTGACTATATTATCGAACGAGCTTAGCTCGTTCGATAATATAGTCAAGTATTGCAAAATAGTTACGCCCCCCCTAACCCGAAATCCTGGATCCGCGCCTGGTAACTATTGCAATCAACTCCCGTACCATCCGTAGCTAGTATGGCTATGGACGGTACGGGAGCAGATTGCAAGAGTTACTGTTCGCAACTACAATTTGTACATATATTTTATGCATAGAAACATGTTTCGTTTGGAGGTATAGCTATATATAGAACTGCAATATGTGCATAATACTGTTAACCCTTTCAACCCTGGATATTCTAAATTGGCGTCTTTATAGTAATTGTTTGGACAACGCCATGAATGACTGGGATTTATTGGAGGTGAATAATATCGACAAATGCTGGCTCATCTGGATCGTATATAGCCTGTAATGGTGAAAGGGTTAATCAAGATAGACCTAACGTCATGCAAATTGTCTCGCATTCTGAGGCAAATTGTATTTTAATTCATCAGGCGTTTCTAGTATCAGTAGTTAAATCTTATAGAATATGGTATAGTCCCTCAGGACTGATGAAAAGAACTTAATTATAGATAATGAGAAGGCGTGGACGTATCAGAAGTATAATACATCATATTTAACTTAGCAATAGACCTACTGGCCCTTTAACAAATAATAACAATAATTGTATTCATCACCAGTAGCCCATTTCATCAACATTGCAAAGTATACGTTAGTAGCAAAGTATACTTTGAGGGAGAAATTTTCAATTTTATGATAAATTTATTAATTTTTATTATACTGAATTTATTACATTATCACAGCCAATTTGGCTGTGATAATGTAATACATTCAGTATAATAATTCTGCATACTTTTAATCATGAAATATATGCATTTGTTAGTTCTATATGAAATAATGCATTTCAGGAAAAATAAATGATTACTCCCTCAAAGTATACTTTGCTAGTAAAGTATACTTTGCAATGTTGATGAAATAGGCTACTGGTGTAAAATGAAGAACATGTATATTTGTTAATTCTATAATTGAATACGTTACCTGATAAATAATGCACAAAGAAAAAATCAATCGCATTTGACCACTCAGGTGGTGGCCCGAAAAGTCAACGGTTGGACTGAATTAATACTACGTCAAGTGGCAATCATGTTCAGATTTGTTAAGCCCAAAATTATGCTTTATTAGGCAAAGGTATGCAAAAATATATCTTTCCTGAATCAAAACTGCCGACATGTTGCGTTTACTGGTCACATGATCCGCACAATATACCATGTTGTAAGACAGTTTCTGATTGGTCATCTGGTAACCTCTGCTCACAAACCAACCAATCAGGAGAACACATAGCAGCCGGTGATTTTCCGCGAGTCATGTGATCAACAAGTGTAAACAAATGTGTTGCAAGTCTTCGAGAGGTAGATTTTGATTGTATTTCTGCATTTGTCATCGATAAGTAGTATTACTTTATTGAACAAATCTCGAGGATTCTTGAAATCCCGATCTGGTTTGTTCAGTTAAGTCTTGAGAATTTGAGTGAACTCACGATACGAACTCGTGTCCGACCTAGCGTAGTCGGGTGACTTGTGTCAGGTTTTCGGGCTGGTACGCTTCTTTGTGTAATATGCTGATCGTATGTCGGTTTTATCAGGCGCATGTGGGCCTTAGCTCTGTGTAGGCACTAGGAATAATGGAAGTTTATGAGAACTAGAAAATATATTACTACTTGAAACTGGTGAAGGTGAAATTGAGGCACACGGAGTTCAAAGCCTTGGTTGTTTAATACTTTGACTACAGAATGACTATATTTCTTTTCTACTTGTCTAAAAAAGTATAATACACTATCATATCAACATGCCGATCGCCCGTGATTTACTGTCCATAAAGCGAAATACAGTAGAACCCCTTTAAACCGGACACAGAGGAAAGTTTGTTGAGCTTAATTTAGATATGTTTCATTGCCATTTACCTCCGACTGTTTTACAGTGGAACCTCTGTAAACCGGACACCCTGGGGACCTCCCAGGGTGTCCGATTTAGAGGTGTTCCACTGTACCATACAATGGATATCGGAGACATCATCTGAGACACAGTCACTTTGTATATGAGTCAGTTTAACTTATTACAGATATCAACGATCCGGTGTTGATTTCCAACCTACCGCTCGGCTCGGCAATGTCCGTGGCCGAGAACACAGCACAGGCCAGTGTGATTTATACGGTGTCCTACAGTGACGTCGACACGACGCAAACGCACACGTTCACGATGACGTCATCACCAGGCACCGGACTGACGTACTTCTCTATCAATTCCAGTAGTAAGTTTCAGTAGATACTGCCAATCGCACCCCCCCCCCCCCACATCACCCATTTAAATTCCGAGTATATACGGCCGTTTGAAAAACGGTACACATGTCGTGTAACAATACGTGTTTTCCTATTACGATTGCACAGGCCGTTCCAAGGCCTCGCTGTGCTGTCTTCGTGTACTGTACATCATTGTGAGTTGTTTTCCTGCTCGGACTGTTAAAAGTACATGCCCACTCTCTAGACACAAACTGTTCTTTATATCGGAGACATCATCCGTGACACGTGTCGATTGGCATTATTATATATTTTATAGCAGACATAAATTTCCACGCTGACATCAGGGACGATAACCGTGTTTCCTTAAAATGTGAACGGACATTACTATTTATTCCCTGTATTTATGTTTTGATGTGCAATGATCATGCTTTATAATCTGTCGAAATCAGGTTACGCATTTATCATATGCCTTGTATTTTTTAGAACTGGTGGAATAGTGACACAATTATACACTTATTTAATTCCTATAAAGAACAGTTTGTGCTACTGAGTGGGCATATACCTTTAATTTCTCGATATAGTGAAACCACTCTGAAACCAGACACCCTGTGGACCCCATTGTGCTTAATTTAGATGGGTTTCAATGTAATTTATTTATTTATTTGTCCTGTCTGTTCATGACTAAAAATGACACAAATCGGTGCCTAAATACAGTGGAACCCCTCTAAACCGGACACCCTGGGGACCTCCCAGGGTTTTCCGGTTTTGAGAGGTTCCACTGTAGTTCATTGGGGAATACGTGTAGTTGCTGTGGGACTTTGGTTGCATTTCTTTTATTTTTATTTATTGCATATAATGGCCTTTCACAGTTTAATAACATAGTGTAATAAACATTATAATACACTAGTGTAAAGAAATGCAAATGAGCCCGCTACTGAAAACATACTAGGTAATTAGCCAGCTTCAAATTAGGATTATGTACTTATGCAATAAATATAATCTAATATTTGTGCTGATTTAATATGATATTTATTAAACTCGTCGACTGATTTCATAAGAAACTTAGCAGAGCCTCGTTTCTTCTGAAATCAGTAACTCGTTTAATATAAACCATATTAAATCATCACTCATGTAAGATCATCTATGTATTCCATGTCGTGTTGCTTTCCTTTTGGAACTTGGTATCGTTATCTCTATTAAACGGACGGGATGGTGGCTGGCTGTGAGTGTCCGACGGTTGCAGCTTGTAGACGGAATAACTCAAATTCTACATGACTTAACCAAATTTTAGCTATCATAATTAATGGAAGAACCCTGTTCATTTATATATATTGAAATAATAGAACGTCTGAGTGCAGTATTTTAACAAACTTACGTATGGAAACACCCTGTACATATATGACAATATCTCCATGTATTCACCTTGAACTCCAGCATCCAGTGCGCATGCTCTGTTTATATTTGTGTTGCTGCAACGGCCACTGAGTCGTTCCTATCTTTAGTCTTAGTAATATATCAAAACATTAAACAGGTCGTGTTGTTTCACTCATCCCACAGCTCATACAGCGTCACTACACAGGTGCGCCGGAAGCATCATAAGATTAGTCCGGCGAATCTAGTGGGTGCACCCGCTACTCACCCAACGTGTATGTCGTTACCACTCAGTTGAACCTCGCCGAGACGGTTCAACTGAGTGGTAACAACGTACACTTCTGATGAGAAATTAGAAAAATTGCAGAAAAAATATTTTCATCGCGTTTTATATATATATATGAATTCCAAATATCTCAAAATTATTGATCCAGCCGGACCTGTTCCGACACGGAGTGCCAGGGTATACGACACGGAGTGCAAGTATAATACATAAAGTAATGAAACTAAGTCAACATTTCATGACGTATTTAATATTTATTAACGTAAACCTAACTCCTAAATAGTTATCTAGCTAACCTCACCCGTGTGCTGATGTCCTATAATGGTCGACGTGTCCAGAAAATAAAACAGAAAACTGATTGGAAATGCCTATATACATGTATAATAGAGAAAAACCTTTTGGTCGAGTATACACATGTGTACATTCATAATGTTATTATTCCCCACATGAGATAGCAATGGGTGCATAATGCATTGTTCTTGACGTTGAATACATCTATGGAATAAATCAAATGTTTATTTCTTGGAGCAATACACTTTGTGATTTTCCCGCGTAAGAATCTCAAATGTAGACCAAGATGTTTAAATTTAGTAAGTTATGAACGCATTTTAATAAGGACGTGGCTATTGACAGACGTCTGTCAGCAGCCAAAAGGCCGGGGTTTTGGATGCTGACAGACGTCTGTCAATAGCTAAAGTGCCGTGTGTTGGCTGCTGACAGACAAATATACAACTTGGGTAGTGGGGAAAGGTCAAACTCAATATTCCGAAAATAAATACGGAATTTGTACTAGACGTTTAGCTAAAATTGACACAGAGGGGCACATGAAAATATATAAATGCATTTTCTTCATGAAAATGTGTATTATACAGTTTATAAACATGTGTTATTTTACCCAGTTATTAATGAAGCGTACCATTTTTAGTTCTGATGATAGGAACTACAATAATCGTTTTTTTACATATGCTGCGGGAAATTGTTTCCTTTAAGAATTTCCAAAGTATTTACGGAAATGTTTGAACAGCGATTAGACTTTGCAAAATTGACGCTCAATTGTGGTACATATGAAAGAAAACGTACATGGTATGGACAAGCATGACATGCAAACATATTAATGTGACACCAATATATTTTGTTTTACTAGATATGTGACTCGCCACGAGAAAACCGGACTTATTGACTCAATGTAGACCGTAACCATATTGCGGACTTACACATTCCGAAAAGTATCTAAACTGTTTGCTAAATTCATTAAGATTGTTTGTCTGACAAAAACGCAGCCTATCTGGAGCTCTGATTGACAGTGAAAGTATTTTCATGGAGAAATAGAGCATATAACATGGTCACGGGATGGGGGGGGGGGAATGTAGCATTTTGATGGATTGGCAGTGAAAGTGTTTTCATGGAGAAATAGAACATATAACATTGTCGGGGAGGGATTAGCATTTTGATGGACAGACATAGCATATAATATAAATTTCCTAGACAGATGTGGAACATTGTACATATGAACCGCAATCTCTGGTTTACATAGCCCAATAAAGAAGGCAACATAATCTGTCTACTTTATAAGTTCATAATGCCCAGCGTGTGTACATTCTATGCTACGTGTCCATTTACGATGTGGTCAAGCTGCAATCTTGTGATGTTACCGGCAGCATGGTGCCGCATAATCTCAAAGACTTCACATGAAATGTCAAATCCACAGTGTGTCAATCATATATTAGTATTATAGTGGAGAGATAAGGCATACAATGCACATCTCGTAGACAAATAAGAATCAATGCACATATTACGGGAAGGAATGCACAGTTAACGTTACCAGAGAAAATATTCTCCAAGAGAAATAGAGAAGATAATATACACTAGGGAATGTTACAGATAATCATGACAGACATTGTTGCATCCATATAAAACCTATGCTTGAATCAGGTCCCTGACATTTGGTTTCTGAAGAAGATCTGCGATTTTACAGCCTGGATAACACACGGAGATTGATAACGGATCACACAGATAGTTCTTGAAATATTTCACCTGCGAGTGTCCAACAATTAATGTCGCCATGACTAAAACACAGTAATGAAAGATTGTCACTGATTGTCACACGTTTCAATAATCCGACAGAGAAATATAACAACACTGAGGCAGTCAAATATCCTAAGAAAGCAACTATTAAATGAGTATAACGTTATAATATCCACGTAATAGATACGATATGGAATATTGTAAACAACAGTTTAAAATATTATGAATTAATATCATTCATTCATTCATTCGGCTCATATTTAAGGGTGGGAATTGGCTCGAACACCTTCCATACCCGGGATATATAGCCCAGTAAAGAAGCAGGCCGATGGTCGTCGGTCTGGTTTATATTTCCGAATTTTGATAAATGTTGCATT
This sequence comes from Conchocele bisecta, assembly GCA_029237695.1. Lineage (NCBI taxonomy): Eukaryota > Metazoa > Mollusca > Bivalvia > Lucinida > Thyasiridae > Conchocele > Conchocele bisecta. Next base: position 76,996,596 of record CM055269.1, read on the forward strand.
TATAATTCAGGCTCCAAAAATGTGCGTCAAATATAGGAGAATCTATGCAGGTATGGTAACCTATAGTTTGAGGCCTCCTATAGCACCCATCAGCTTATATGTGTGTGATATAGTATGGCTGGGTATCGATTATAGATGATTGAGGGAACCCATACTAGTTTACGTGATTTGTGCGTTTTGAGTGGCACACGGACTGGTCAAATGAAATTAAGTGGCGAGTATACTATCTGAGTCACTAATGTCTAGCAAGTGTGCTCTACGTAATTAACTTATTGTCACATTTAGTCCCAATCCTACCTAATCACCATCGAGAAGAGAAGAGAAGAGAAGAAGAAAGTGATTTCTGACGGTATGGTATTTGACGTGTCACCCTCACCCTATGTTAGTGTGCTGTATCAGAATGCTATATTAACCTATCATGATAACCGTGGTTGCTGATTTTGTGTTGTTAATTGGGTTTTATATATATATTTGTCTTTGTTATTTACTAGCATTTATTTTAATTTTAGTTTAGTTTTGAGTCACCTACCACACCGTCAGATTTTGGCCGAAATAGACTAATACACATTAAATCGTTTTATTTTTGTCTATATTGGAGTAATGCAGATTGTCAATTTCGACATAAAAAGCAATTACTCCTGGTGGAGGAAACCTCCAGTTTCCCCGGTAGCTCCGGAGTCCCTGTAGTAAAGCTCCAAAAAAAAACCTCAAAAGGAGGCGATTTTGCACAACTACTCTCAACCAGCTGACTACCTCACCCCACTGACTCACTCAATCACTTAGCCCAATTCCATTGAATTAGTGGACCACTTCAACCCATCCATACACCCGCCAACCACATCACTTAGCCCAGCCCCCATTCAATCAATCAATCACACACACACACACACACACGCACGCACGCACGCACGCACGCACACACACTCACGCACGCAGGCACACACAGACGTACATACACATACACATATGTACACACACATATATACCCATACACACATATACACACATACATATATATATATGCATACACACATCCACACACACACACACATACATATATATATATATATATACACACACACACACACACACACGCATATACATACATATATACATATATATACATATATACACATATACATACACACATACATACACTACATACACACATACACATATATATACGTACCACCTCAAAGACCCCTCGGCATCACGGCGTTCCATTGTTCTGTAAAGTGACGGGAGATGGACATGCATGGTTAGTGACAAAATGGGTCCCCCCCAGTCAGTATCGGGGTCATTTGTAAGTTGTCACTGGTCATGTCGTTTACGTCTACGAGTCGTGTTGCCCTGTCAATATTGTCAGTGGTTGGCCACTGTTATTGGTCTTTATTATTAAAAGTAGATTTAGGAAGATGCAAATAAAAATATGGTAAATGATTTGTGCAGATTTGCATGTATGGTTATCCCCACCCACGCTAAAATACCGGCCCCCGCATGTAAGCAGTCACTACTTTATAATTTAATAGATAGAGCACTATGTGTCCGGTGGTGAGCAGACCGGATCGTTCGTTTCCCAGCGGGGGTCCCCGATTGGGCATTCCCTACCTGAAAGATCCCTTGGGTTAGTACCAGTCAAGCCCACCCGCCCGGACATTTCATAACGCTATAGATTTCGTAACTGCTCTACTTTAGACCTGATCACGAGCAGACTGTAATGCGCAATGCTGTTAACTTCATGAGTGCTCATCATTGGAGGCCGGACGTTAATAGTTGTTAGCTGATTATAGGCTTAATTGTGCATATACAAATTTGTATATGCTAGGATATGACTACGGGCTGGCAATATGTTCGTTAGGGTGCACTCTGGGCCTGCCTCGGGAGAAGAACCCGCCAAATATATTGGAACTCGGGTAATTCGGACATACCTCGTTGAAGTTATATATTGCCAGCATTTCGCCACACCCCGCATATACTTTATGATTGTATTATGTTTGATATGATTTGATATTTATCTTATTATGTTGTTAGTAATGGTCAGTCAGTGTGGGGTACTGCTCCCCATACGCCGTTCACCATGTAATCACCGTAAGTCGTTACGATACAACATATGTACAACCTATCGTGATATTACTTAATTATATCTGGACGAAGCCTACATGGTCCAATGTAACCTCTGTCACTTAGTTGGCCCACTTCGTTGACTGTATACCCTCTGCCATCCTCAGTTACTACCTCTATATCTTGGTCTTTAGGTTATCAGTTTGAAATTAAAACTATACTGTTGTTTTTGGAGCAGCGGTATTTACATTTTACCCCAGTATCCTGTTTCCTTTATGTCCTCTAATAAAGCTAGATGCATTTCGGCTTCACATTCCTTAGGAGGGAATACTATATGATAATGTGAAGGTGTAATGTTGTGTTTAAGGCAAGACGCTTTTAGATCTTCTCGCGATGTGCTATGGGCTGGGCAATTGAAGAAATAATGCCAAGGATCTTCAATTTCGTCCTCGTCACAATTTGAACAATTCATTTTATCTTCACTACTATTATCATGATGTATAGATTAGATTTTATGCCATTCTGCCTAGCCTTAGTCTGGATATAATTATGTCTGCTCTCCTATCTTTACTATACAATTTACATTTTGTAGGGATGGTGGGGCACATTGCTTGCAAAAATATGTCCCACCATTTTTGCCTAAGTGTTCATTATTCCACCTTGTTTGCCACTTTGACCTACATTTTTGTTTGATGAGAGAACATATTTCATGATGTGTTGGTAATGTTGCTTCATTGTTTCCTATTAAATGCGCTGTGCCTGCAGCCCTATCAGCGTCTTCGTTACCGGGTATTCCAATATGGGAAGGGACCCAATCTATGTTTATTAGCTTGCCTTTAGATATTGTATTGCTTATTAATGTTTTGATGAGATGTATTTTGTCAGGTCTTGTTTTAGAAGTACCTGAGTTGATTGCTTGGACGGAGCTTAGTGAATCAGTTAAGATGACTGTATCCTTATAATTATCTAATGTTAGGTTATAAATGAGGGCCTTCTCGATTGCTATTAATTCTGATGTGAATACTGTTAGTGTGGAAGTCAGCTTGTATTGTTCTACGTAATTTAATGTGGTATCACGAAAGCTGCGGATGTGATGCCTTGTTCGATATTTTTGCTACAGTCCGTGTAAATTTGCAGGCTATCTTTCCATTTTTTGTTTATGTGGTCTGTTGCTAGTTTTAGGTTAATAATTGGATCCATTGTCTTATTTTTTATTATTTCTGTTAGATCTGATTGTGCAGTTATTTCGAAAGGATAGTAAGGTATATGGGTCTGATACGGCTGCATTTCACAATCATTCAGTCCATATTCTTGAGTTAGTATTTGTGCATTCATAGCGTAACATGTTTGTAATTTCCTACCTGTGGATTTTGCTTTTTTAATTTTGTTTGCTTCTTTATCGTTATGTTTGTTTTTATACTTTTGATTATTTTCTTTTATGGTTGCTTCTTTTTTAAGTCTTATTCTGTTATATTTGTATACCCGCCTAGGTCGTATTTGTTCGTTAACTGGCAGGTTTACACCATGTGGCTGGGTGCGCGCCCAATATTTGATTAGATTTCCTTCACGCCTCAGATCTAATGGTTCTACTACGGTTTCTACCTCGACTGCAGCGGCTCTATTGATTTATATGCACCTGTTGCCACTTTGAGGGCCGCTCTTTGAATTAGTTCTAGTTTAGCTAAGTGTTCCGCTGCAGCGTCTTTATACAGCATGCTGCCATAGTCCATTTTTGATAATAATAGAGCTTTGTACAACAATAGAAGGGATAGTTTATCCGCTCCATATGACGTACCCGATACTAGTTTCATTAAGTTGAGATCTTTTCTACAGCGTTGGACTATGTTATTTATATGTGTTCCCCAGGTAAGTCGATCGTCCAAATACATACCCAGGAATTTTACACATTTTGTGTATGGTATTGCTTGATTGTTTACCATTAGATCTTTAATTTTATAAGTTTGTTCTCTTATGTATGCATACCGCTGCTCCTCATTTTTATAGCAGAGTAATCCACCGCCATGAAATATGACTGCCTCAGTTTTAAGCGGGGAGATTTTAAAGCCCCATTTGTTTTGCCAAATTGTTATTTTATCTAGTGCTGTCTGTATTACCCCCAGGGCTACTCTGAGATCTGTATGCTCTTTCCAGATCGCGCCGTCGTCGGCAAATTGTGACAGGCCTGGTTTTGTGTTTGTACTCATACTGTTTAATTCTGTATATAATGTATCTATCATGACATTAAATAGTGTCGGGCTTATGACACTACCCTGGGGGCTGCCATTATCAATACTTTGAAATTCTGAATGCTCTGTGCCTATTCTTACTCTAATTTTTCTGCCCGTCAGAAAGTTATCTAACCATAGCAACATTCTGTTGTTTACGCCCTTCCCGATTAGTTGTTCTATTGCTCCCTTTGTCCACATTAGGTCAAAGGCTTTTTCTAAGTCTAGAAATACAGCTACGACTAGTTTTTTTTCCATTTGTGCTGTTTTAATGATTGTTTCTAATCGAGCTAGTTGATCCATCGTGGATCTATGATTTCTAAATCCTGACTGGGTTGGGCCAATTTTCTGTTTAGATTCAAAATGATGTTTTAGTCTGATGGCCACCATAGTTTCCATTAATTTACATATTACAGATGTTAGTGAAATGGGTCTGTATGAGGCTGGTAGAGTTGCATCCTTGTTTGGTTTGATTATTGGGATAATGGTAGCCTCTTTCCAAGCGTCAGGCAGGGAGCCTTCGGCCCAGGATTTATTTATTAGCAGGAGCAGTTGTTCCATTGATTCATGTGGTAATTGTTTAAGTATATTATAATGTATTTTATCTGCTCCTGGTGCTGTACTTTTTTTAGTTTTAAGGGCAGCTTTAAGTTCCGACATTATAAATGACCTATTGAGGCAGTCAGTATTCAGGTCTGGTGTCAGAGTATGGTTGTCTATCTTAGCTTGTATTTTCGGGTCTCTTTTATCTTTTTCTATTCTGAATTCTGATGTTAAATTATTGTTGCTAGACATATTATTGTAATGATCTGTGAGCACCTCTGCTTTTTGTTTTTCATCGCATATTAATGTATTATCATGTGATAATGGGGGCATTTGTTGTGTTGGTTTACCTCTTACTCGATTAAATAAATTCCAGACTTCTTTACTTGTTTTATCTTTCGTAATTGCTGATATAATATCCACGTAATAGATACGATATGGAATATTGTAAACAACAGTTTAAAATATTATGAATTAATATCAGCAAAACATAGATTATTAATACTATTAAATTGTCACGCAAAATATTTTCATTGGCTTATTTCTAAATTGGTTTATTACGAATGTTATTCGTCAGAAGACCATGTGTGAGTATCCACGTGATATATCACTTGGTTAGTGTAATTACCAGTTACACTAGTCCGCTAAATAGTAATTAGATTGACATAACGGGCCTGGCTTCAAAACCACCAATTAACATTATTTGCTTCACATAATTACGCCAATGACTTCTCAGAAAAAATATAATTGCTACCAAACAATGCTAATTGAAATGGTTTTCAGTTTCATTGTATGTTATCGTTAATCCGGACAATTATTTTGTAGACGACATTCTTGTTTGTAGATGAAATGTTTTCTTTCATCAAACCGCAGCAAACAATAACAAATTCCTTTAACAATATGTTAAACCCATATAATGAATATTGTCCTTAAATTAAACGGAAGAACCGCGCAATCTGATCAAGGTCTACAATATTTGATATCCGCGCAGTCCACATTACTTCGACCACATTTACGGCACAACAATATACATCTTTTTGTAGAATATTATCTCGGCAATAAGTTGCAATTCCCGCCACAGAAGGCCAACTGTATATACTTTTATAATAGTGAGTTCATTATTTTTGACCGCATTTGCGATATATTGATAGATATTTCTTATTATAGAAGAATCACGGCAGAAAGTGGAGATTACGGCAAACCGGGCCCATGTACATGTATACGCCTATGGTGAATTCGTATGACGTCTGTCAGCAGCCAAAACCCCGGCCTTTTGGCTGTTGACAGACGTCTGTCAGCAGCCAAAACCCCGGCCTTTTGGCTATTGACAGACGTCTTTCAGCAGCCACTCCGTTTTAATAAACCAAGAGGCACGTATCAGATGTAACATTTTTCCAGGTTTAAAACATTGTCATTTCCAATCAGATTGGCAAAACATTACGTTTTCCGCTGGAATGACGTCATAACGTCGCTTGCATTTACATCAGCGCTGTTTTGCGTGTCTGCTGGCGCCAACCAGTCATTTTACATATGGTTTTAAGGAAATATACGCATACATGGTCATGATGGTAGTGTGTGGAAAATATAATATTTGTTCCAGTCGTATGTAGTACATTTTTACACGTTAGCAAACTCGGTAAGCCGCATTTGCTAACGCGAACAATATACACACTCGTGGAATAAATCTTATATTTTCTACACACTATGGGTATCTTATATAGATAGCGTATGAATTGTTTTTTCGCCGGAAATGAAGTCAAAACGTGGCGTCAATGACGTCTCGCGAACGTCTAGGTGAATAGGAAATATTTCCATCAAGGACCTTCAAGGAAATGAATCCCCAGAAGCATGGTAAATCACTAGAATGAAATACATATATATTTTTCAGTGGGTGAAGTGAAGACAGCGACCACAACGTTGAATTATGAAGCGCTTACGGCACTTACCACACTCACGTTCTCATTAAGCGTCACCGTAAGCGACGGTCTGACGTCAGACACGCAGACGCTTGTCATTGACGTCACAAATGTGAACGAAGCTCCGTCTTTCAGCCAATCGGCATACAGTATTTCGGCCAATGAAGACGTGGTAAGCTTCTAAAAAATATCAGCAGGAGGGGAATATGCAATATTATATATTATCCCGTCAACACAGTGCATATGTGCCGTGAAACACGGTGCCATGAAACATTTTTTTATATCCTGTCAATACGACCTAATAAACCTTTTAAAGCCATTTATAGGTGTTGACGGGATAAATAGAATAATAGGTTAATGCCGTGAATGGGAAAACATATCTGGCGCGGCACGGAAACGGGATGTGCTCGGCAGAGCCTCGCCCATCCCGTTTCATAAGCCTTGCCAGATATTTTCCCCATTCACGGCACTAGCCTACTATTCTCCACAGGTTGAAGACTCGGAACTAGGACCCAATAAATGGTTCATTTGAGAAACGTTACCCCACCCACCTATTTCCTTACACAATACAGTTATAGCCTTTCAAGGTAGGTAAGAGCTTGGGAAAATGCCATAGACAGGCTTAAATGCGGGCTCGCTCAAACACCACACGTTTCAAAGTTTCTGCTGACTCACGCCTCTGGCAAATAATAAATGCATTAGGCCCCCAAATATATTCACTTTAAACATATGCATTTAGCATAGTGTTAGTTACACACGTTTTAGCTACCAACGTTACAGAGAAAATTATCTTTCCGAAAGAATCCCACACACACATCGCAACCTGATTGGCTGTAGTATTTGTAATGCTCCAGTTTAGGTTTTTCCGTGAAGTCATTATTGATCATTCTGCGAATATAACAAAGGAAATCCGAAAGTTAAATGGACACAGAGATTTTTTTATCGCCGTACAGTCAAGATGTCGATATTCCCGAATCTTGCCGAACTGACAACTTTGTTGAAGCCTCTGATGAAGGGAGACGTTGACGAACCTCTGTTTCGTATCCACAACGGTCGCTATGCCTTCACAATGGAGATCAACTGGCGATACCAACGCAGGGAGCCAGCTCCGCCCGCCACGAGAAAGAAAACATACAACAAATGATTTGGCGTGAAAAAAGAGGCCAGCAGGAGGGAAATGGCGGCGAGTACGCCGAGCCTGCCTTCACGGCGTGAGGCGGCAACCAGCCCTTCTGCACCTGATATTTCTACATACTCCTCCGTGGTGATCGGCTCCACTCCAAGAACACCGCGGACTCCACCCGGGTTCAAGATGCTCCAGGATCAGGATCAGTCTCCAGACTTCCAGACGTCTTTTGATCCGATGGACGTGGGGTCCACCACGGGGTCACCAGTGGTCAACCATGCCACGAATCCACCATTGCCAGTGCCACCTACGCCACCTCCACCAGATCATCCTTCCCTCGAATACACCAACCCGCCGGATGAACAACCTAGACTGGATATCATCATGCCGGACCCGGACAACAACAACAACATCTACATCGCCAACACAGAAGTCAGTGGTGATGAACAGCCTACATACACCATCGTCGCACCAGCGCGCTGCCATGTAACCAGCGAACCGGCAACGTCGACCCGCCCAGGATACATGATGATGAGGCTGCATGAAAGCATGGCACAAGAGGAAACCAAGCTCAAGCTCGGCGATCTCAAGTACCTGGTCGAAGTTTACCAGACGCCTCGCCTTATTGAGGAGATTGATCACTGGGTGAAGACTGGATCCGCCAGTTACTTCGACGGAATCAAGTATACCAAGATGTCCAACAGGAAGACGATTGCCAAGATCATCAGGAGCATTACACCCATGAAGACCATCGAGGCGTGTCGAACATTTTTGTTCGACGCCTACAACACTCTGGCGGAAGATGGCAGAAGGATGCACATCAACTAGTGCCCACAAGTGCCCAGCAGGGCCACTGGTACAGGGGAGAGGCTGGTTCTACCCAGGATCCCCTTTCGACCGCGGGGTAACCCGGGGGAGATAAACAAACCGCCCTTTGCAGGGCGAACACTTAGGCGCATATGTCTGAGCCCGTTCTAGGTCACGAATTGTGGCCGATAGGGTTGACCTACTTTAACGCGCACCTGCCAATTTCACTTTGGATTTTTTATGACACCTTAAATTGCTTCAAAATTACTTCTCTAAATTCGGCCTTCGAGCCAATTCCCACCCTTAAATATAAGAAAAACAGTAAAGTTTAAGGAAGGTTATGTCGAAATTTTGGAACACAAAATCAAAATAAACGCATGTTTTAGATCATTCAAGTTTAGTGAATGACACTTATTAGTCACAAATTGTAACATCGGATTATCCTGATGTTTATTTCAGTGATTCACGTCAATATGCTGAGACTGTAATGGGATTTCAGCCAGAATTTACAGGTAATTTATGCACAGCCCACAAAAATGTGTGACATTCTCACAATTATCGCCTTGGCTGTGGTAGCTAAATTTCAAATTCAAATATATTTGAAGAACTAAGACATTTATCGATTACCAGATACATAAGTCAGCAGCAAAATCGAAATGTGTGGTGTTTGAGCGAGTCCGAAACTACGACATTTTTCCAAGCTCTTTCCTACCTTGAAAACGCTATAATAGTGTCTATTGTACAGACATTGGTGGGTGGGGTAACGGTTCACAAATAAGCCATTTATCAGGTCCTAGTTCCGAGTATTCCACCTGTGCTATTCTCTATATAAGTATGTATATGTGGCTGTGACTGGAGAAATGCGGTTTATGGGATTTGTTACCAGTGTAGCTCCTGATCAAATAGTCCACTCCTGTAGCCTGATAACGATCTCCATTGCTTGTTAGAAGCATGACGGGTATTGCATTGATGTAATGGCGAACAGTGTATATCCTGATCAGACTGTGCAGGCTGATTTGGCTGTACACTGGTCGCAAAACTCATAGACCCCATTTCTCCAATCACGACCACACATATACAACATTCTAACCAGCTCCAATATGTTTTTGCCATAAAATCAATATTTGATGAACTTTCATGAAATAATAAAACCTCGGGAAGACAACTGTTGTTGTATTGATGAAAAATTACTGACATTTAAATAATTTTTAAAATTTTGTATTTAAGACTATTAAAAAATGTACCTTGGTTCACAGATATCGCCGCGTCAGAAAAAAAACCTGCAGGTCATGGAGAAATAAAAATGTACTGTACATTCGCCACATGTGATCAATAAATAACATTACCATGCAGAAATATGTTAAATCCAATCATGTCTGATGAAAATCGTGTTACTTTTCACGTCTAAAGAGATTATAGTAAGTTTATAGAACATGTATGCGTCTGGCGAATTGAAAAATAACCAGTGACGAACAAAACAAATATATTTTAAAAAATCTGCCCTCCCGCTTCACATTCCGCAAACCCCGTGTCTGAGAACCGATGTACTTTGTATGGCCTAATAGCCAAATATACGTAAGCAACAACACGTGGAATTAAGGTACATGCCCACTCAGTAGGTACAAAATGTTCTTTATATCAGAGACATCATCTGAGACCTTTTCTGGCAAAATAAACATTCATTCACCATTACCCCACGTATTGATTTGCATTAGTATACATTGTATATCAGACGTAAATTGCCACACTGATACATGCATCAGGGGTGATAACCGTGTTTTCTTAAAATGTTAACGGACATTACTAAATATCATATTTCATTTGCATATGAATCTAGCCTGATGCCACTGCGCGTCACTATCAGTAAAATAAATATTACTAAATAATTATATATATATTAATAGCGGGCACTCGTACTTTTTAGAACTGGTGGAATAGTGACACATTTATACACTTATTTAAATCCTATAAAGAACATGTTGTGCCTATTGAGTGGTGGGCATTTACCTTTAACACTATAACATTCGTTCAGGCGGGCACGACAATTGGCAGTCCAGCGTACGGCGTCACAGATCCCGACTCCAGTGATACATTGACCTTCACCTTCGACTGCGGGGCCGATACCGGATACTTCTCGATCAACGGCGGCTCGGGTTCCGTGACCTTCCAGTCGGACTATGACCTTGACTCGGGCACGCTCTCGGCGGTGGTCACATGCACAGTGACGGTGACAGATTCCGGGGATCTGACGGATACAGCCACACTCACCATCACTATCTGTAAGCTAGGCAGACCGTAGTTGCGAACAGTAACTCTTGCAATCTACCACGGACAGTACCGGAGTAGATTGCAAGAGTTCGCGCAACTAGGCTCACTGTAAAACAAATACAGGATCGTACGAGTTATGTAATTAAATAGTTATAATTCACATATTTATTTGTATTGACTTAGTTTATTAACAAAATCAATATGTGAACTATAATTTACTTTTTGGTTGCCCGGCCTTCTTGGCGTGCACATGTCTGTATCAATGCAAGTCGCGCCCATACGCGCTTTCGACTTGCGATAGGAAAACGGTATTGACCATGTGACACCACGAGCACATGTACCCTTCTGAACAGGATGCGTAGCACGTGCATGTTTGACTAGCCGTGACGTCTGGATTTAAATATACCTTTCTACATATTGGAACATTTAATGAATGAATTTAGTAGATATTGGAGAAATAGTCGCAAGATGTGCTTTCATTGGTCGAGAAAACTAGGGCAAACAATAAGACTTAATATGGTATTTATTAAACGAGTTTACCGATACTGATACAGCCGCCGTCACCGTCAATGTCGAAAAGAAATTAGTCAACACGTTTAATGAATACCATATTAAATCATCATGAATGTTACATTCTACTGTCTGTTCCACATTTTGCTGCCGACGAACTTTTGACTCACCCTCCCAATTTCTTTATTTGATGAACAAAATTGTTTTCCTATTGTTATTTAACATAGGGCCACATGGAGCTGGAGAGTGATCAGGAGGGTCGAAAATCAAAATATTTAGGCAAGTGACTCCGAAACATGGTTGAAAGCTTGGAAATGATGTAACTTAAAAAAGTTAGATTTTGTAAATCGACCAACAAATTCCAAAAACCTATTTAGCGCCCATGTTTGTATCTCATAGAAAAATTGAATTTTGCCTATAATATCAATATTTGATGGAATTTTATCAAATTAAAAGTAGTGTGGAGGGACGTCTTTGTTAGTTATGAAAAAGTACTTGATTTAAATAGTTTTTACATGTAATGTGTTTAATAGCCAACAGTGTGTCGGCAGCAATACGAGGAACAGACAGCAATTTGTTTAATTTATTTTTATTTCAAATATTTTGTATGTGTATATAACTTGTGAGTTATGTACGTACATGTATATACTAAAAAGGTTATTGGATTTGTATGTGGATTTTACCCCGTCAACGCAGTGCGTATGTGCCGTGAAACACGGTGCCGTGAAACATTTTTTATATCCTGTCAATACGAACTAATCACTGCGTATGAATATGTGCGGTGGCTGGTATTATTTTGTTTGCATTTTAAAGCCATGTGTAGGCGTTGACGGGATAAATAGAATAGTAGGTTAGTGCCGTGAATGGGAAAAATATCTGACGCGGCTCGGAAACGGGATGTGCTCGGCAGAGCCTCGCCCATCCCGTTTCCTGAGCCTTGCCAGATATGTTTTCCCATTCACGGCACTAACCTACTATTCTCTATCTAATTTCCTTATTTCTGAACCAAAGTATATGTTATGACCACTCATTTGAACCGTCTCGGCTCGGAAACGGGATGTGCTCGGCAGAGCCTCGCCCATCCCGTTTCCTGAGCCTTGCCAGATATTTTTTCCCATTCACGGCACTAACCTACTGTTCTCCATATATGCCACTCGTGCCTCTGCGCAAGGATAAGTAAGCTGGTTCAGTGGCTGAAAGGTGACAGGCCCTGAACAGGCTGTGCTGGCTGTTCTGGGGCTACGTTGGTCACATGTGTCGTGGGGTTCGCAGCCGAGGTCCCACTTGTTTTGTCAAACGTGTATGTATTTGTCTCGTATGCCGCCTATGAGATGCCCAAGACTATTTGATTCTCAAATTAAAGTTCTGTTCTGTTCTGTTCTGATAAAGTCGCACAATTACGTAAGCACGGCATCCTATCAAATGCGCATGTGATAGCATGCCGTGCGCACGGGATAGCATGTCGTTCGCACGTAATATGATGTCATGCGCACGTGGTAGGATGTCATGCGCACGTGGTCGGATATCGTGCGCAATACGTCACCTCGCTTATGGTGTTTACAATAGCCATGTTCGATTCTTAAATTGAAGCAGTGTACATGTACTAAATGACCAGGGTATACACCCGTACACCCGTACACCCGTAGCCCCTGGTCATTTAGTACATGTACACTGCTCCAGCTGTTACTACAATAGTGATATTGGTTATCTTATATTTAAGGGTGGGAAATAGTTCAATGAACCTTATTATACCTGGGCATATGAGCCCAGAAAATCTTTCAAGCCAATGGCCTTTGGCCCGTTTTCTTTTTCCGAATTTACTATTAGTTGCAATGCCGTTGACATGTGTGCTTTAAATTATGGAGGTTCTGATGAGACGGTTAATTTAACCTAGCTAGCTCATTCTCCTATCGTACAATAACTATATTAGCTAAAAGTTCAATTGTATATGTTGTGTTATGCGTTTCATTTCTTTCTGCACCAGTGGGCAACAATGACAACACACCCATCTTCACACCGGGAGCCTACAGCTTCTTCGTCAGTTACTACGCAACCGCCGGCGTCGTCGTTGGCACAGTAACGGCGTCAGACGCTGACGCAGGCGCGTACGGGACACTGACGCTCTCGTTGGAACAGAGTTTGCTTCTCGACCAGTATTTCGCGATTTCCAACGCAGGCGATATTTCGGTGCAGATGTCCCTTAGTGGCCTGGAATCAGCGACGTCAGTGACGGTGACGGCGGTTGCCACGGATACGGGAGGGCTATCCGCGACGGCAGTTGTCACTATTATTGTATCCGGTAAGGAGATATTTGCGGGCAGTATCTCTGCAAAACTCTCGTACCGTCCGTAGTATGGTAACTACGGTACGGGAGTTTTGCAGACGTACAACAGTACAGTGGAAACTCTCTAAGCCGGACACAAAGAAACCACCTGTGATCTTATTCTTGTTGAATTTCTTGGTCATTTATCTCAGGTGATAATGTTTGTTCGTGATCGCATAGCACACAACTGTAGTTCAGAATGATCAAATGCCTGATTTACAGTGAAACCTCTCTAAGCCGGACACCCTCACTGTAAATCCCGCAACTAGTAAGTATAAAGGATGTTGAGCAATTCTGTCCTAATTCAAATTAAAAGCAAAACCATCTAACTTAACATCGCGTGTTATTAATTAATTAGAGAAATGGGGTTTATGTCCACTCAGTAGGCACAAACTGTTCTTTATATTAATTAAATAAGTGTATAATTGTTTCACTATTCCACAAGTTCTAAAGATTACGAGTGGCCGCTATACAGGTATAATCATTTAGTAATATTTATTTTACTGATAGTGACGCGCGTTGGTATCAGGCTATTTTCATATGCAAATGAGGCATGGTATTTTTTAATTATTTGTACTAATTAAATGAGTAACCTGAACAATATTTTCGGCAGCTTATAAAGTATGATAATTGCACATCAAAAGGTAAATACATAGAATAAATAGTAATGTCCGTTAACATTTTAAGGAAAGACGGTTATCGCCCCTGATATCAGTGTGGAAAGTTAAATGTGATATCAAATGTATAATAATGCCAATCAATACGTGGGGTAATGGTGAATGAATATTTATTTATCCAGAAAATGTCTCAGATGATGTTTCTGATATAAAGAACATATTGTGCCTACTGAGTGGGCATGCACCTTTAAAGTGGCATAGATATCAGGATCTTTTGGGGGAAAAATACTACGTATTAAAACGTGTTTTCATCATGGCCCTGTGTTAAGTGGTTTCATGGAAGATATATGACGATACTACGACCGCTGGGTTGTTTTTATTTTCACCCATATTCATGTTGGTACATACATATCGGATTTCCTATCTTGTACGTTAAACAAGTCCTGATATGCCCCTTTAAGATCGAGATCAGTCTGCGCACCCGAATAGTCTGATTAATGTTTACAATAGTCGCTTAAACTGGCCACGCACATTTTACCAGCCGCACATTTCATATTTGTTGCCGTGACCGTTGATATGGGGCTTATGATGTTTGCGACCCGTTTAGATCCAGATCAGCATGTGCATTAATGAAACACTTAGGGGCGAATTCACTAAACTTCGTACGACTAAAATGTTCGTAAGTGCAAAACTAGGATCGTCTGGAAATTTCAATTGCTGGATTTACATTTATTGAACATAGGCTGCATACTGCATATGCAGCCTATGTTCAATAAATGCAAATCCAATAATTCTGTACACGAACACAGTGTTAATGTGAAATTTACAGACTATCATAATTTGCACTTACGAACATTTTAGTCGTACGAAGTTTAGTGAAACGGCCCCCTGTCTTAGAAGCAGCATAGATCGATATCAGGCTACAGGAATCTGCTATTGATCAGGAGCAACACTGGTCGCAAATCCAATAAGCCACAGCGACAATCATATTTAATTTGCATCGATATCGCTTCAAATTAGATGGTCACAACATATAGTACGTTCGTGCAGAAAACAAGGAAAACAACTATTTAGTAAGTTTCATACGGGCGTACATGTAGTATGTCTTGAATATCACTGAAAGCTCGACATGTCATATATGTCTACACATTAATATTGGAGGATTAACGAGACAGAAATATGTTACTATAGTAACTGGACATTCAATGAACCCGTGCATTTTCTTCAATGTATGTATTGTTATTGAATTGGCGTAATCCCTCATTCAATCAATCAACTTGTATTGTATAATATAATATAGAGAACACCAGAGGGCCGTTTCACTAAACTTCGTACGACTAAAATGTTTGTAAGCGCAACTTTAGAATCGTCTAGAACTTTTAATTGATGGAATTACATTTATTGAACATATGCTCAATAAATGTAAATGTAAATTCAAGTATTGTTTACAAGAAAATAGTGTTAATGTGAAATTTACAGACTATCATAATTTTGCACTTGCGAACATTTTAGTCGTATTAAGTTTAGTGATACGGCCCCCAGGCGAGTGTCTTTTGATATCAAGTTTATCAGGCAATGCTAGGAAACGCGTAGGAATTCCGAGGCTCGCCGAGGAATTACTACCGTTTACGAGCCGAGCCTGATGAATTTGATAACAAAAACACTGGTATGGTGTCCTAATGTATTTATCAGATAACGTTTTAGGCTACAGAATGAGCAATTATGACGTGAATGTCGTTGAAAAGAATACAGACTTGTTTCCGTGACATCATTCCACTGGCGTCATGTGGCAGCGTTTCGACCAATGAAACGTCCGTTGTCAATTTGTTGTAACCCGGATTTTCGTATGTGGTCAATATGTTATCAGTTAGTAAGTGTTTGGCCAAGATACGACAAAGCTTGTTACCTAATAAAATTGCATTGCAGATACGACGACGACGTCAACGACAACGACGACGGACAGCTTCATGACGTTCATGGACGACGCGGGAAACGTAGCATGGGTCGTCCCAATCTTCCTGTTGCTCTTGGTCTGCGCAGGCGCAGTTGGATGGGTGGCATACACGTGCAGAGGAGACAAGGGATGCTCGCAGTTTATGCGTAATTGGTGAGCGTCAGTTGATTGTTTATTGTTACATGACTGCCATTGTTTGACGTCGCGCACAGCCGTGTTCAAACGTACAGCGCGTGCTGTATGACCATGGCTGTATACAATGTTAATTCCGGGGCCGAGCCAACACCTACCTAATGCAAATGTGTTTCATGACGTTTGCTAGTACGCGCCGTTACGTCACCAGACCAATTCACAACGGTCGCGCTGACATTTTGAAATTGATGTGGAGGATGGGGTACCTGCATCACGCGACGTCTACTGCGGCCCTGGTTATGTATAATGAGTGCCCAAAGAACTGCATATATGCTCAAATTACACAATATTTCCGACGGAAATGTAACAATAACGTTCGACCATGTCCAGCCGTGTGTAAACGTTTGCCGTGGCACGAGGGAACTGTTTGAACCAGCGTACGGCCGCGGGTTCAAGCAGTTCTCTCGTGGTGCCACGGTAAACGTTTACCCATTGTTGAGCCTTATAATATAAAACTGGGGCCTGTTTCACTAAACTTCGTACTGCAAAAATGTTCGTACACAGATTTCTACAATTTTACATAATAGTTAATACAGTAGATATAATGCTTTAATTTTTCACCTACATATAGAGATCGTTAAATCTAAAACAAATACACCAATGATTCACAAAATCAGGGGCCCGTTTCACTAAACTTCGTACGACTAAAATGTTCGTAAGTACAAATTTAGGATCGTCTGGAAATTTCAATTGATGGGTTTACATTTATTGAGCATAGGCTGCATATGCAGCCTATGCTGAATAAATGTAAGTCCAATAATTGTTTACAACAAAACATTGTTAATGTGAAATGTACAGACTAACGTAATTTAGCACTAACGAACATTTTAGTATTAGTGGCTTTAATGTAAGAAACCAATTGATTAAAATCTTCGTAAGAACTTTTTTATCATACGTAGTTTAGTGAAACGGGCCCTTTGTATTAACGTGTAGAAGCGTATAAACAATGCGATGTAAATACATTCATAGTGTGGTTCCAGCTGCAAGTCGCGAAAACCAAAAAGGCATCGTTTTCGGAACAGGCGCCGACTGAGTACTCCTGAAACACCCGACTTTCCCGAGCCACACGCCGAGTCGCCCGTGATGCCGATACGGATACCTCTTCGGCCAAATCCGCCACCAAAAGGTACATGTGGCTCTGACTGAAGAAATGGGGCTTATGGGATTTGTGACTGTGACCAGTGTAGCTCCTGATCAAATAGCTCCGTCACACTCATGTAGCTTGATAACGATATTCCTTGATATAGGATTCCTTGTAAGAAGCGTAAGGGAAGCTTGCTTGATTAAATGGCGAACAGTGCAGATCCTGATCAGACTGTGCGGATGTGCAGGCTGATCTGGATCTACACTGGTCGCAAAACCAATAAGCCCATTTCTTCAGTCACAGATGTCATACTATACTATCTTGTTCGCCATGTTATTAAGTAACTCGCTATTCATTGACCAAATATACTCGCCAATGATAACACATTCCCGTATACTGCAGAGCCCCAGATAAGCTGCGTATTTGCTTAAATACCCAATTAAAATAGCCAAAAACCCAATTCAAATCAGAAGTAGCGAGTATCAAAAAGAAATAAAAAATGTATCATGCTGCAGAAAACAGTAAACAGACCACAACTATAGTATATTATTCTTATTTTCCATGAAAACACATATCTTGGTATTTCATTAGAATTGTCTCCAAGGAGACATTTCTGATGAAATGCGAATACATGTTTTCATTTCGAAGCAAATATTCTACAATTGCTATGTGTAAACAGTAGTGTGATTTTATTTTACCCAATTAAAATTTTGAAATACCCAATTGCTTCAGAAATGATGGAGTGACAATACTCAATTACAAATTCCTTATCTGAAGCCCTGTACTAGATGCGCATATCCCGGTCACAACTACTTCCGTTTACATTTCATTGGTCAAACGTTGTCGCATGATACTATCATGAACATATAATAAGATCGGATATAAATATCAGTGAAACCAATAAAATTAGACAAACAAATACGTGTCCGATTTAGAGAGGTTCCACAGTACATATCAGGCGCGGATCCAGGATTTCGGGTTAGGGGGAGGGCGTAACTATTTTGCAATACTTGACTATATTATCGAACGCGGTAGTGGGGTCCGGGGGCATTCCCCCCCGGAAATTTTTTGAAATCTACATCGCATTTCCTGCGTTCTGGCGCATCTTGGACAAAAAAAAACACAATAAACAATAAATTCACAACGCGAACGTAGAAACGTGCCTTGTAACTTGTAAACAAATCTTTGCTCGGCGAATTTTAGGGGGCGGGGGCGCGCCGGGTCCGCACGCACCCCCCCCCCCCTCCTGAATCCGCCATATAGACGCCCCATGTCCGTCTATTCGTCTGTCAGTATGTTGAAGTTCGTCTATCCTGTCCGAGATGTGCGTTACCATTTTCGGCTACCTACTCTCTGTTTCCGCAAGTGTACCAATGATGCACATCATTTGAACTTAAATGGACAGGATATTTAAATTTGAATCGGACCAAGTTTAAACAACGTTCGATTCCGTCCGATATAAATTTTAATTTCTCTCCAGAATGTTCAGACTACACAACTATTGATGAAAAATAAGATTTAGCCGAGACCTCATGGCCGCCGCCATTACTGCAGTATAAACAATAGATCACGTGGTCCCATACCCTGATTTAAGCCACGACTTAAAACACTTATAACATGTACTTCATACTTAGTGTGAAAGGAGTTTATTTCACGTCCAACTGTATTGACGAAGAGCGAAGATCAGGTTATGTTTAATTATGAGTACATGTATAATTGATACATACTTCTATCATATGTAGAGGATCTCAAACAAGTTTCCATTTGATATTATATTTATGAAACGAGTCACGCCGCACAATGTAAGCACCGATCATATGGCTGACAGTGCTGACGAGTTTCAAAAATCTCGTAGTAAATGGAAAATAGTTAGATATTCTGTTTATCGCATGGCAACACCCCAATGTACAACACGTAATGGTTACACGTATAATTCATATAATTGAATTTTAATAAATTAATTTCGAGCGAGCGTAACGATATGTGAACTATAACTATATTATTGTTGGCCCAGCCCCTTCGCGTGCACATGTCTGTTGGAATGAAGGCCTGCCCATAAACGTGTATTCGACTTGCGATACTACGACGGTATTAGTTATGGTGTACAAACGGGATCAAAACTAAAGTTACAGGTGCACCTGTAAAATTTTCAGATTTATTTTGTACAGGTGGAGGAGCCTCTGATTATAAATATAGCTTTCTTCGTAGAGAAACATTTAACTATTAATTTAATAGGTATTGACGAAATAATCGTAATATGCGATTAATTGAGACGAAATTCTGTGCTTTCATTGGTCGAGAAACTAGGGCAAACAATAAGTAAGTTTAGTGAGTAGACGCCATTGACTATTTTCGTAGCTACAGAGAAAACTAGTTTTAATACTAGCAATACACCTATTATAAATATGGCATATGCCAGGTTATTGTTCTTTATAAACACTTTATATTACAAAACGGGATTACATTCTATATAATGACGTTTAAACCATGATGAAAGTAAACGTCAAAACACCATTTAGTCCAGGCCCTGCCGTAGAGACCCGTATACGGGTCTCTACGGCAGGGCCAGGACTAATTGCTTTGTTCCAATAGGAACGTCATTTGGAACGTCTTAATTGTATTCAATTGACATAACGTTGGCACATAATACAAATACGTTATTATTATGACAGAAAGGTAAATCAAATATACGTTTACAGTGTAATACCACGGTGTAATAAAATGATTATACACTAATGTAATAAATATGCAAATAAGGCGGTACAGAAAACACGCTATGTGGTCATTACAGCGTCAACGTATTGTGCTGTGCATATACAATAAATATAATTTACATTTATGCTGGTTTAATTTGGTATGTATTCAACTTGTTGACTGATGCGTTCGTCTCGTCTGTCTCGTCTCGTCTGTCATTTTGCCGATATTGTTTTATGCTAAGAGTCCCCGGGGTGGCGGCGGGGAGAATGCTCCCTGACACCCATATCGGGATTTGGTTCGCCTCATCTGTTTTTTTACGTCTGGTTACGTACCTGGGGGCCGTTTCACTAAGCTTCGTACGACTAAAATATTCGTAAGTGCAAAATTAAGATAGTCTTTAAATTTCAAATTAACAATGTTTTATTGTAAACAATTATTGGATTTACATTTATTGAGCATAGGCTGCGCTCAATAAATGTAAATCAATACATTGAAACTTCCAGACGATCCTACATTTGCATTTACGAACATTTTAGTCGTACGAAGTGAAACGGGGCCCCTGCTAAATATCATGTATATAATCACGCATGCAAGATCCTTTATGTATACTATGTGACAGTCATTGTCCGCAGGTTGAAGTAACGGACCGAGGTCTGTAAATACATTAAATATGACACGGACTATTCCATGTTAAGTGTGGAACTGTTACATTACGCTGTATTAGGGGTAATTTCTTGATATAAACAAAGTACGTACGAATGGCGTAGATCATGATGAGACGGCTCGTGAATAGCCGGCTCATCGGGATCTACAGTTTGCAAACATTTTGATAAAGGACAAAGGTACGTCTGCCATGTTAAAAGCGTTCATCTGCAATCCAAAATATAGCAATCAGCATTATTATTCGTCTACACCTGTCGCTTCGCAATTTTTTTCCGTCTTGCGAAAACATGCGTATCGTCTCCTAACGACATGAGAATCGTCTCGCGTTTTCACCATCTCGCCTTCCGCTTTTGGAAATATATTTTGCTGTAACCCGAATTATAAAACGCAGGAAACGCAGGGCGACTTACCCTGTGTTACAGACAGAACATTCGGGTTAGTTTTGCTCATGCGTGTTGATGAGATCGTGAAGCAAAAACGCGCGATCTTCCATCTCTGGGGGAGAGGTTGCGAACAAGCAAGATTGGATATGATAAAATCGCTTATTTTCGTCTAGCAATCTCGCGATCAACCTATGCTCGATATCGCGAGAACGCGAGATTGTAAAATGTCCCCAACAGGACACGTACAAATATTCTTAGGAGACGATTCTCACGTGCTGCTGAAACATGCTTTTATTAAGAAGTAAATCAAATGTGGACAAACACCAATAATTCTTGACAAAAAACAACAGAATTTGACAAAAAACAAGATAATCGGCGTCTTAGGAGAAGATTCTTATGTGCTACCAATACATGTTTATTGGGGGAAAAACATATTTCGATATGTGTTATTGGTTACTGCATCGCATCGCCGGTTTTTGCCTTACCTTTTCTGGGGATTCTGCGCCTCCGACTTTTAAATTTCGATGTCATAAAGTTATGGAAATGTGCGAAAGATAATTCCAGAGCCAAATCTTACTAAATAAAGTACTATTTTATTCCATGCCTAATAGTGTCCCGAAATGGATAAATATTTGTGGAGTAATTAATGTCCGTCTCTGTTAACATCGCGTCGGCGTGTATCAAAAGTCAGATCGGCACGACTTTGTAACCTTTGATATCTCCACACGTCACAGTCAGTAATGATTACAACCGCACGTGCAGATTATGTACGAAATGATGGAAACAAAACCAGGCTTATTGTATATTATGCGACTAGCGAAGACCAAAACTTATTCACCATCAATGTGAGATTGTAACGTGTCCCCAACATAATTCATAACAATTGTCTTAGGAGACGATTCTCATATGCTGCCAAAACATGTTTATTAGAAATAAAAATATTTTGACAAACATGAGAGGGAGGGTGGGTAGCACTAATGATACCGGCTCCTTCGGGCCGACAATTAAGTCCGATCCGATTGGCATTCTGAAATTTTAGGAGCCCTGTAGTGGAATAATAATTAGGCGGAAGTTTATGAGATGGGATTGGAGCAAAGATAACAAGCAAAATTGATCTGCTTGGTTCGATGAGCAATATTTATCTGCTACATGTAGCGAAATAGATACAACACATAATAACAAAAGTTATTCGGCGACTATATAATGCGAACGTTTGTTATTATTTGTTTTATCTATTTCAACAAAGCTATTCGGCGACTATATAATGCGAACGTTTGTTTTATCTATTTCGCTAGCAGATCAACATTGCTCATCGAACCAAGCAGATCAAATTTGCTCGTTAACTTTGCTCCAATCCCATCTCATAAACTGCCGCCTAATTATTATTCCACTACCTATAAACTGAGCTTGTATTTGAATACACTGAATTGTGAAACAGTAGGAATGATACATAATTGAAATGTAACTTATTCGTTTTCCCTTTCAATCACTCTGTGAATTATTTTTAGATGTCTCTGCCCATACCTGGGACAATCCTGAATGAGAATTTAAC
This sequence comes from Conchocele bisecta, assembly GCA_029237695.1. NCBI lineage: Eukaryota > Metazoa > Mollusca > Bivalvia > Lucinida > Thyasiridae > Conchocele > Conchocele bisecta. The sequence goes on from CM055269.1 coordinate 77,019,517, forward strand.
TCATGCATTTACGTCCGAGTGTCATCTATTCTCATCCAGGATTCCTCAGCCCCTTCAGTCAAAATTATGTCACAGTTCAGTCCCCAGTCACAATTCAGCCACATGTTACATACTGGTACTACCCAGTGCTACAAATTCCCACTCAAAAGTGGCATACATAGTGATCCATTGATGTCTCCCTTAGCTCCTCATGGATATTTCAGTCCCCCAGTCCCGCTTCAGTCACCCTTCACCTGTAGTAATCACCCACAACACCCTCAGTCCCGACAGTGCACCCCAACATCCGAATCTGAGAACGAGCACGTGCCTATGGTAGGAGAATCAGCTTTAGCGACCTAAAACATAACGCGAAGTACATTCCCCGACAGGGAGCCACATCCATCCCTACCACACATACATATCATACCAAACCGGTGTAGAGAGACATACCTTTAACTTGATACTTTTACCATCAACATAGGTATTATAAAATATGAATTATAACCGTTTATAAAAGTTATTTTTGTTTACCACATAGTAAGTGCACGAGTTCCGGCGAATAAACCTGTCCCATGATGTTTATGCAAAATGGCTTCCCGAGAATTGATAGAAATGTCGGTGCGATTGAATTGTCTGTCGTGATGCACTGGACGTATACATGTAGGTTTGATGAACTGTTCGATTGGAAACAATGTTTTCTCGATGCAAAATGTTTCTTTACGGGCCGGGACGACGTAAAAGTGTATTTTGAATCCGATGTTTACGCTATCATATAGCAGTATTGGCCGCGGCAATGTGCTCGATCTTTTCCGAACTATCAATAATGGTAATTTGTTTAAAACAAATTAATCGATAGCTCTATCGTTTTAAGTTTTAAAGCGACGGACTCCGCATGCTCTACTTTCAGCAGGGACGAAGTTTGACAAGGTGGCGACGGAGTCTGTATGCCATTTATTGGCAATGGATCTTTCGTTTATAGAGGGCGAGTCCATGATTATAGTTATTTGTTTCAGCGAATGTAGGAGATGGCGTTGTCTGATGTTTTTTCAACTGTCTCGATGTTCAAATGTATTATGCCTGGTTGATTGCAGTCTATGGATAACGTGTTCATCTCATCTTTAAGGTATTTGATGTTTGGACATACAACATAAACTTAAGATACATCGGATGTTAGATCACTCTTTGCACTGTTAGAGTCGTCAGTGAGCTGACCTACACATTTCAATCCACCCATGAATCTAATGAACTTCCCATGAAATAGTGCTAACCCAACTGACCAAAATTGTTTAACTTCATCAGTGAAACGCATGACGTGGATAGACTTAGCTTCATTCAAGCGAATTACGTCCAGAAATAACTGCCCAGCCACATGGCTCACGCTAAACTGTCCTTCAGATATAGGTATGAAAAACGTTATCCATTCATTAAGTCGGTTGTGTGGTTGCAAGTGTTCTGTTACAGCAGGCAACAATGTTTGCAATTCATCAGCAACAACTTTTAAAGTATCGCTGTCTGCAGTTACTTGCACATCGGACACGTCATCAAGAGGAACAACATTTTCGAACACATCGTCTTGCCATGACTGATTTGCAGTGAATAAGCGTGTGTGGACATGTTTTGTTGGCGTATTTATTCTGGAAACCTTTGGTGACGGACTTTTATGGACGGATTGGACGGGGACATGTAACCGATTTACGTGCTCATAAAAAACACGTCTGTAGTATCGCACTGTATGTCTTCACCTTTACTCGGAAATGTGCGTGATCTAAATTTTGCGCTATCCTGACAGGGACACAGCACGGTAATCGTCTAGCGAGTGTGTATCGGTATTACATGTCTAACAGCATCCGTAATACTCGTAGAACTGCATAAACAGTACCGGCAGCAAACTGAATTGTTCTGGAAAATAAGACCAGTACTAGTTATAGAAATATCAGCCGACGAATGTATTAATTAAATGGATCGAGAATTCAGTACTGCTCGTCAAACTGTTCCTAGTTTACACGTTTTGTTGTTATATTTCCGTTGAGTTCGTATCCAGTTCGTTACACGCGTTGAGTTACTACCCGTTTCCAAACGTATAACATGTTTTACCCATTCCGAACGTATAGAAAATAGAAATAATGTAGCAGTTTGACATCGAGAGCATATGAAATGTATCATAACCAAAATGGTAAAATTGAAAAGAGACCAGTTATGTGAGGTTGATTACAATTTGTAGGAAATAAATCACGAAGACTCCGTAGCCCTGCATTTCTTATCATGCTAACTCGGTAGCCCACGTGTCAGACTCCGTCGCTTTTTGAAAATATTATTCCCAACATAATAGCAGATTAGTTACGCATACACATCTCTTTCAAGTTGATATTTTAGTGACATATAACGGTTAGTGTTCCCACATGAGTTTATCGCTAATTCATCCTGAACTCTTTATATTCCACCTAGTTTTCAATACATTAACTGAACTCACTTGTCTAATGGATATACACGTATTATATCAATACAACAGGATGTCGGTAGTAACAAGTAATGTCTATTAGTAAGTTATTCTGAATCAATGCATTTACCATGACAATTAATCGTGATGTGTGCCATTTAAGCACCAATGCATATGTTTGCATTCAGTCGCCATTGATCTAGACTCCGTTGCTATATTCACGTAGACTCCGGGGCATTAATCTTGTAGACTTCCGACCCGCTGTCGCCAAGTAATCATACAGTGGTAATACTGAATATTATCTGTACTTACAAATCTATGTGTTAAACTATCCTCTAATGGATTATGCTGCACATGCTGACTGCAGTGGCCGGCCGCATACGAAATAAGCAGTTCCCGAAGGTGATACTATATGTACCTCTCGATCTCGCCGAGGTATTCATTCCTAGAAGCGGGCTAGATAACCTACATGTGTGCAATACATAGCAAATTGAGACTAAACAGCCCGGCAATATGCGGCCTTGACATGTAGTAAAATTCGGTCACCTCATACTTGCTACATGTTGCTATTCTTGGCGCCCCTCTACTCTGCATCGATCTTTGTACGGCAATAGGGAATCGCGTGGTCGAATGTTTAGTTCTGCGTATAGTAATGGCAGTGCCCGCGAATTGTCATGTAAATCCGACAGTTTAGCAGAATTGTCGGTACTTAAATCTGTAGTTAGTCTCTACAGAAACCAGAATGTTCATTCTGACTACAGACGTAAGGCTGCTAAATTTGGTTTGGTGGACTCGTATGCAGACCCAAAACAATAACCCACGTGATTCCCCACCGTGGGTATATATCCGGGAGTAGATGGGGACATATTATTAGGGCCCCGTCGAGAATCGGTGGTGCACTATAGGTCTGTCAGTACGTTTATTTTGTTTAAAGTTTTTGTAAGAGGTTCTCAAATCACCCAAAATTTGCCTTCAGCTAATATCTTCATGCACACATGTATTAATCAGAAACTATACATCATTCCACTAATATCTTCATATTGCATACATGCAATAGTAAGTAACTACATGTATACATCATTCCACATTAATACAATTACCCTCGCTACTGATCGTACGTCCGTCCGTCTGTCTATTTATTTATTTGAAAATTTGTGTAAGAGTTTCTCAAATCACCTATAATTTATATTTTCCTTCAGCTAATATCTTCATATTGCATACATGCATTACTAAGTAACTATACATCATTCCACATTAATACAATTACCCTCGCTACTGATCGTACGTCCGTCCGTCTGTCTGTTTATTTATTTGAAAGTTTTTGTAAGAGTTTCTCAAATCACCTATAATTTATATTTTCCTTCAGCTAATATCTTCATATTGCATACATGCATTACTAAGTAACTATACATTATTCCACATTAATACAATTACCATCTCTACTGATCGTACGTCCGTCAGTCTGTTTATTTGTTTGAAAGTTTTCGGAAGATTTCTCAAATCGCCTATAATTTCTGTTTGCCTTCAGCTAATAACTTCATATTGCACACATGCATTACTAAGTAACTATACACCCTTCCACATTAATACAATTACCCTCGCTACTGATCGCACGTCCGCCCGTCTGTATGTTTATTTATGTGAACGTTTTTGTGTGAGTTTCTCAAATAGGGGCCCTACGTGCGTCGACAGACTACATTTTCCAGTGTTGTAGTTGTTAACTTGTTCCTTCCCTATGCAAATACAGACATCTGGGGGCTCGTTTCACTAAACTTCGTACGACTAAGATATTCGTAAGTACAAATTTATGATCGTCTGGAAATTACAATTGATGGATAATAATTTTGCACTTACGAACATTTTAGTCGTACGAAGCGGTCAGCGGAATAACAGGGCCAACTCACAGGTTGAAGTATCGGACCAAGGTTAAAATATAAATTAAATATACATAGAAGCATCAATAAGTGGAAACAAGTTATTTTACTCCCTCTATTGTAATTTGTTATAAGATGGAGTGAACAAAATGTTTTCTTTCTCACTTATTTATGCTTTTATGCATATTTAATGTATGTATACGTCAACCTGTGGTCCAACTCCACCAGGAAAGTAGCACCCTTTTCGCACTGACCACTTCAATTCTTACGGAATGGAGGATTGAGTGGAACGTGTATACATCGTGGATCCATCCATGCATAGATTCAAACATGAACAGTGAATCCATCCTTACTAGGATTCGATAGACAATGTGTTGATATATACCGGTGCACTGCAGTCAACGATATATACTGAGCGACACAATAAACCATACAGTCCCACAAAACTGGATTTATCTGGCCGAAAAGAAAATAAAGACGATAATAATGATGATTGTGTATATAATAATCATAATTGATTCACATCACGAAATCACGTAAAGTATATAACCAGTGGCGTAGCCAGAGCCTGAAAAACACCGAGGCAATACCATTGGTCCGGCGAACGGGCACCGCTCATTCGCCGACCGAGAGTGGATCGAGGGCCTCGCCCCATCACAGCCCCCCACCCACCGCCCCCCCCCCCCTCCCCCTTTCGTACACTTTTTGAAATCTACATCGCATTTTCTGCGTTCTGTCGTATTTTAGAGCAATATGTTCGACAACATGTTTTGCTCTTTTTATATGAAACGTTTTGAAATCATAGATAATGGCAGATTAATTGATGATATTTGCTACCGTGGGTTTGTTCCTCGGGGTAAGGACTGAGGCATAACATTGCATGCATGATGGTCACGAATAGTAAAATCTCGATCTGCTTTTAAGATGAAAGCATACAACAATCATAATACTAATAATATCCAAGTATCGTCGGTGTGCTTGCGCTGATAACCGTCGAATGCTCCGAATGACGTCAAAACGTGATGTAGGGGTTGAATACAAAAGTAATCAGTACTTATGGAAGTGTATGCAAGTGCCTGCAGCAGGTTCAATCAATGTTATGTACATGTAGGTAATAACGTGTGAGCCCGCTTGTAGCGGCTACGACGGCAGCACATCGTTGCCTCATGGAGTAATCTGGTGTCGTATCACGTTCTGTGGTATCCGTGCCGCCTCCCATGGTAGTGTAGATTCCAACTGACCGGCGTTTTGCCGCTGCATATGTCTGGCTCTCACACGTCGTCCGAGCTAATCCCAGAGATGTTCTGCCGGCTTTAGGTCCGGACTGATCGCGAGGGACGGCCACTGCATGACGTTAACGCCGTATTCACACAGGAACTGCATGCGGACAGCAGCGGTATGGCGTGTTGTCTTGCTGGTACAGAGTCAGGCCGTTATTCCTCATGAATGGAACAACTGTCCGTTAGAGTACGTTGTCTCTGTAGTTTATGACATCTATACGTCCGCGCATGTCGTGCAGCTCAGTTTTGTAGTCACGACTGATACCAGCCCACACCATCACGCTGCCACCTCCGAATCGGTTCGCCTCGACGATACAACACTGGGCAGATCGTTCTACTCGTCGTCTGTATACGAGACGTCGTCCATCGGCGTAACTGACGTTGAATTTTCTCTCGTCAGAAAACAGAACAGTAGTCCAGCGCTGACGTGACCAGCCAGAATGCGCTGTTGGCCATGCCAATCTGTCTCGGCGATGTCGTTGTGTCAGAATCGGCCGAACGTAAGGACATCGCGGTCGCATCTCTTTATCACGTAGACGACGGCGTACCGTGTGTCATTAATGAGACGGTCGTGCGTCCCAATGATCTGTCTAGCACAGACGTCTGTAAGCGGTTTCAAGCGTGTGTTAGGCGGATATACCTGTCTTGATGTGCTGTTGTGACCCGCAGGTAACCACACATGCAGGTTAAATTATATGTGCACGACTTGATGTGGGGGTGAGATAGAGATTTCGAAAGTGACGGTTCAGTTAAAAAAAAGGGGAAATAACTCATTGAAATCAATCTGCATGACCCCGTGTTTGACATGGATCTAGAACCGGCTTAGGTCACTGACTCCAGGAATGAAAGTAATAATATTGATTTTGATAGTTAATTTGTGATTGTCATGTTTGTGTGAATGTGGGTCTATGGGAAATCAATTGCCTGCCTGTTTCCTATAGAGCAACCCATTTCCCAACTATTAACGGGAAACGTGCAGCAACCTGTACCCCATGATATGAGTTACACAAAACAGATAGCGTTCTAATAAATGTGGCTGTGACCGGGGAAATTTGGCTTATGGCCATTGCGATCAGCGTAGACACGTATTAGCATGTTCATTCGCGCAGTCTGATCAGTTCATTATAAATCAGGTATTCAAGCTACGGCTGTGATAGCAGAGCTAGCGCTGGACCGGCCGCACATGGCATAAGCCCATCCTGTGGGTTTGTACGTAGACCCGCAAGGGACGTAGAATTTTTTTTTATTAATTCGTTCCCACGAAATAATAATTTGTTCTCTCATTTTAACAATTCGTTCGCACGAATTAACAATTCGTTCCCACAAATTAATAATTCGTTCCCTCAATTTAACAATTCGTTCCCACGAAATAATAATTCGCTCCCACGAAATACCAATTCGTTCCCACGGGAACGAACTGTTAATTCGTGGTTACGAATTGTTATATCGTGGGAACCAATTGTTAATTCGAGGGAACGAATTGTTATATTAAAGGAACGAATTGTCATTTCGTGGGAACGAATTGTTATTCCGAGGGAACGAATTGTTATATCGTGGGAACGAATTGTTAATTCGAGGGAACGAATTGCTAAATTCAGGGAACGAATTGCTATTTCGTGGGAACGAATTAATAACAAAATGAAAAGTCATGCAGAGCATGATGTTATTAGCTGATCAAATCAAGGTTCAATATATATCCACATTTTAGTAGTTACGGAATCTCAGGGAAAAGTGAGAGAAGTGTTGATTTCCTTCCCAACCAAATTCTCCCAGTTATATTTAGCTATCATTAATATCTGAGCATAGCAGTACTTATGGTAATCAAATGTAAACCATATTATTCCAGCTGAAAGAATTAACCTTTGAATATAGGTGAAGGCGCTTACATGTAGCATTACACAAATATGTAACAAGTGAACCGAAATCTCATAAATACACGATTTTGGATGCCATCTTGAAAATATGATAATTATATACTGAATATTAGTGTAGTTTACGTAAATTCTTTAATATATCCATCAGAAATGTTTTTTAACAACTTACACCAATTTCCAAGTTGAGGACCATGACCTATTGGCTCATATATTGGCAATTTTCGACTTCCGTCAAGCATAAAGTTCAATGACCTTGAAATGACCTTCAACTTGGTTTAAAAAAAGGCACCCGGATTTTTTTGGAAACCTTATACATTCAAGTTTATAACGAGGCAAAGCCACGAAGGCCAGGTTTTTTCCAAGCATGGACACTTGGATAACATAATTATACTCACTTTTTGTAGACTAGATGGCCGTGGCCTGCATGTCGCGCCTTGGGGCGAGGCATGGACACTAAAAAAATAGATATAGTAGATGGAAAAACTTTAACGAAAAAACTTTAACCGGACACACGGACGTACGGACGGACGTATGCCAAAATGCCGACGATATCGCGCTTTCCGCAAGCGGGTGCGACAATGATGATAAACACCCATGTGAAGTATCAAGGTAATGGGTGAAGCAGTTGCAGAGATATAGTACACGAAAAAACTTTAACAAATAAATTCAAAGTAATTTGACCTTGACATTGCACACAGGGTCCGCACGGTTGGGGGTTAGAGTGAAAATATGGATGATGATAAACACCCATGTGAAGTTTCAAGGTAATGGGCGAAGCAGTTGCAGAGATATAGTATAACAAAAAAGTTTCAACCAAAAAATTTAGCCAGACGTACGTTAAAAAGTTAACGTTGAAAATGGCTAAGTCAATTACGTAGAAATAATAGGTGAAGGTAAAAAAATGGTCACCTGTTGGATAGTTGTATGTGGTTGGCACCCCTTGGTTATGAAGCTGTGAAAGTTTGGTGGTCCTAGGTGGTACAGTACCAAAGAAATGGACTTAAACACGAAAACTTAACATTGTAAACGCGAAAAGTTAACATTGAAAATGGCTAAGTCGACTGCGCGGAAAAAATGGGTCAAGTTAAAAAAAAAGTAACATGTTGGACAGTGATATGTGGTGGGCACCCCTTGATTATGAAGCTGTGAAAGTTTGGTGGTCCTAGGTGGTACAGTACCAAACAAATGGACTTAAACACGAAAACTTAACATTGAAAACGCGAAAACTTAACATTGAAAATGGCTAAGTCGATTGCGCGGAAAAAATTGGTGAAGTTAAAAAAAAGTAACATGTTGGATAGTGATATGTGGTGGGCACCCCTTGATTATGAAGCTGTGAAAGTTTGGTGGTCCTATGTGGTACAGTAGCAAAGAAATTGACTTAAACACGAAAACTTAACATTGAAAACGCGAAAACTTAACATTGAAAATGGCTAAGTCGATTGCGCGGAAAAAATGGGTGAAGTTAAAAAAAAGAAAAAAAGTAACATGTTGGATAGTGATATGTGGTGGGCACCCCTTGATTATGAAGCTGTGAAAGTTTGGTGGTCCTAGGTGGTACGGTCACAAAGAAATGGACTCAAACACGAAAACTTAACATTGATTGTGGACGCCGCCCGCCGCCAGCCCGCCGCCAGCCCGCCCGCCCGGCTTTCGCCAATCCAATAGCCTGGATTTTTTTTCAAAAAACCTGGCTAAAATCACCGGGTGCCATAAATTAACACGAGGTGCCGGAATCTTATATATATATACCTACAATTGCCCCTGGACTAGAAGGCAAACCGCCTAACTTTAGTTTACCTTGTTTATTTATAGCCAAATTGCAAACCGCCTAACTTTTGTTTACCGAACTCTTGTAGTGGAAACGTTTATTTATAGCCAAATTGTGTTATTTCGCTATATTTAAAGTTACAAACTTTTTCACAAACCAATGGATAACCAATATATAGCAGATCTATAAATAGATCGGCTAATAAAAATCCATGTCCCGTGCGGGGCTCCGTAGGTTTCTACTGAAGAACATGCGCAACATGTTTTTGCCCCCGGTCTCAGTAGAGCTCGAGGCATATATTGTTTTGACTGTGTGTCCGTGTGTTCATGAGTCCGTCCGTGTGTCCGGCACATTAAGAAGTTCGACGGAGTTTCTCAATTATGTCATAACTTCTATATCAAACCTGTGGACAAATGCTACACATCCATCATGCCCTTAATATGATGTCAAGTGTATATATCTATCACCTAATACCTTAACGTGAAACGTGCAGCAACCAAAGTACCGAGACCACCAAATTCAGCATAACTTGACGCGTTTGACGAGCCATGTTTCATTAAAATCCGTTACATAATAAGGACAATGCAACAGGTCAGGTCATGAAGACGCGTTTGCTGCTCAATATTTCATCCAAATCCGTTGCATACTAAGGAAAGTATCAAATAATATTTACTTTGGAGTAGGCACGATTTCAACATTTTCAGACATTGTTTGTTGTTGTGGTAACCACGAGATCATGCACCTTCTTTGCGCAGCCTGATCAAATTCTGAACTGGATGTCATTCAGTCAGTGAAGCACCCGCCCTACACTAACAAACAGGGGCCCGTTCCATTAAACTTAGTACGACTAAAATGTTCGTATGTGCAAATTTAGGATCGCCTGGAAATTTCAATTGATTGATTTACATTTATTGAGCATAGACTGTAAATTCAATAATTGTCTACAAGAAAACATTGTTAGTGTGAAATTTACAGGCTATCATAATGTTGCACTTACGAACAGTTGAGTCGTACGAAGTTTAGTGAAACGGACCCCAGTAGTATAAAGCATGTATTCAGGCTACAGTTGTGATAGCAGAGTTAGCGCTAGACCGGTCGCAAATGTTACAAGCCCCATTTATCCAATCACAGTCACAAAATAGACTAGCCATGTCGTTTTGTACCGAAGAACATTTGCGATTTTTCATGGAAACTATTTACAGAATATACGATGTTGTCTTTAAATGGCGTTGACAGTTCACGAAATGTTCATAGCAATTGCGGTATTCTTCGCATTTGCTTTGAGCATTTCAGCAACTTTTGAAAAGATAGCGTAACTTTTGTAAATATGTTTAATGATACATCAGACAATCTTCTTAGGAACGAAAGCACATGGCTTGTATCATTGATATTAATATTGCTTGTAGGAGCCCAGTCTTGGCGAGCGGAGATGAGAGGTGGTGGGTGTAGCGGTGGCGGCGCAGACAACAGATACGAGTTCTGGAATCATTCCGACTTTAAATCAGGGTGATACAGAGTTTCACGGCTACGCTGGTTGCCCACGGCAAAAACATTTTAAAATAATTCACAAAGATTCCAATGTAATGTTAATGAAATATGGAACCCTTGATCATCATATGATTCAATTGCTTCCTAAATATAGCAGTCCTTTGATCTTGGCTTTTCTCTGAATGATTAGCTACATTGTGACATATTTTCTACTTCTCATTATCATTTCTTTGCGAGTCCATTCTCTGTCAAACGCAACAAGAGGTGAAACTGACTGATGGCTTGAACACACAAAGCTGGCCGAATTGGCCACTCCTTGTGCCGTACAGGATAAAGTAACGAGGCAGTGTCCACATATATGTTATACATATAGCCAATCACATTTACGAAGCAATTATGTTTAAATCATATGATGATCAGGAGACACACGGTTCCTTAAGATACTACAACGTATACTGGAATGCCTCGTCATGTGATATTTCTCCATCATCCATGGTCGTGTAGCGAGGAAGTACTATCCATGCGAGCTATATAGCGAAAGAGAACCATGCACTTCATACGGTGTACTGTTAGGGTCGTGTTACGTGTATAATCTCGTGTTTTGGCGATCTCGTCCTATACACGAGATCGCGAAAACTTGAGGCAAAATCGCGAGATCGCGAGACTACCTCTCAATCTCGCTTTCCGCTTTTGGAACTACATCTTGCGCAAGCGTGTGTAGAATGCATGTGTGTTGAAATAGCGTTTTGCTCGTGCGTCGGTGTGGAACGCAATTCCAACACGCGTGCTGTATTCACGCAAAACGTGTTTAATATAAAAGCAGATGGTGAGATAACGAGATCGCCGAAAGGCGAGGAAGTTACTGGTAGTTGAAGTGGTGTACACATATGCTAGTCTTGTTTGTTTATACATGTATTATCGAGATAGTGTGATAGTGACAGGGATAGACAAGAACAGCAAATACACGGGTATAAATGACAGATGATAATAAGTTGCTGGAGATCAATCGATGAGTCCAAATATAGGTATTCCAGGTGTGGTATCATATCATAGCCTCGTTTTCGTGTACATGTATAATAATTACATGATAAAGTGCACGAGCGTGCATGTCAATATAATAGTGCACCTTGGTGCGCAAAATAGACATGTAGTGTGACTCAGTGGTATCGAAGCGGGAGAATATCCATACGTTTGCTGAACTTTTGTTCATTTTATCTGGTCGAGAGTTCGAACCTCACAAAACGCAATACTTTTCTCGATATCATTCTGTTCTTGTTATGACTGCTTGCTGGAGAAGGGAATAAGTGAAACGGCGAGGGTTATCACTATTGCTGTATGACCTCAATGTGACATGATCGGCGAGAACATACTCCATATTCTTCATGTACACACATATGAAATGTACATTTAATTATTTTTCTTCAAAGTGAGACTAACGTTCTACAGTTAATCTATATCATGCTTAGTTAATGTAATTTGTATGAGCAACACACATAGAAAAGAAATATATACTGAGTCAAAAAAGAAAGTGTTCACTGTATATGTTGGTAGATGATTTTAGATGCACTGTCATGTCAAAGAATGGCATATGATGTATTAAAATTTAGGGAAATCTATGCGCCATGAGACTATGATGTATGGAACATGGTGCTTTCAATTGTTCTCATGTGACACCAGTTGAAACAACATAGGGGTCACTTTTGAAATCAACAGAGTTGATCAATGTTGAAGTGTTGGCGGTTCCGTGAAATTTTCGAATAAAAATGCGATTTGGGCGGATGTTTCAATCAATATCGGTTATGCCCACCTCTCTTGCGCAATAACGTCACTTTATTACACTCTTGCGTATTATTTGCACGGGTTTCGCTGTGAGAGAAAACACGTAATCAACTCCTTACAAATAATACATCGTGAGGAGAACACCCGTAAGTGCGCGCCTGTTTTCTTGGAAACCACGAGCTACCATGCAAATTTTACAGTCAAAATAAAGTTATTTGAACATTTGGAAAGGGTCTCGACTAATCTAGAATGTTAATGTGATTGAACACATTCCAAACATGCACTCAAATATATCTGGCTCATAGAAACAGCTGCGTAATTTGGATTTCAAAAAGTTTACATGACGTCACATTTGACGTCACACAACGTAACGTCAAAACGTGGGAAAACACGTCATTGTATAACTATTCATGCGCACATCACAATTCATTGATTATAATCTCAAAAATAGACTAATTGTGCATATATATCCGCCGTGGAAGTGTAAGAAATAGGATATTCCATCGTACGTGTTTGAATAGCGGAAATAATACACTCTTGTCCGTCGGCGTCCGTGCAAGCAACTTGTTCGCTACGCTCACTCGTTGCTTACGCGTAAACAGACGCACACTCGTGTATTATTTCCCGCTATTCAAAATGTACGATGAAATATCCTGTATATGCGTCTACGCATAGACTGTACGTAACGTCGAATGAATTAATTAATCCGATTCCATTCCTGGACCAGGGCTTCGGATAATTCCCGTACATTGTTGATCACGTGTCTGGATCTTACCCTTCTGCCCAATTCATCCGAGATATGCTCAATTGGGTTCATATCTGGCGATGAAGCGGGCCAAGGCAAAACGCGAACGTTGTTTTGGTCAAGGAAATCAATTCGAGCCGTGTGCGGACTTGCATTATCCTGCATCAGGATGCATGGGCCGTGTCTCTGCAGAAAATGAACCACTGCTGGCCGTAGAACGTTGACGATGTTTCCACGAATGACAACCGATTCCGTCTTACGCCCGTCCATGATTCCTCCCCACACCATGACGCCACCCCCCACCGAATATATCTCTCTGCAGCGAAACGCTCCCCCTTCCTTCGATACACACGAACTCTACCGTCAGCATAACTCAAATTAAACCGCGACTCGTCTGAAAAGAGAACACTAGCCCATTGAGCACGTCGCCAACGCAAATGACGCCTGCCCCACTGCATTCTAGCGTTACGATTACCGTGATTTATTATCTGACCAACGTATGGCCGACGTGGTCGGATGGGCTTATGGAAATTTCTCAAACGGTTTATAACGGTTTGTCCTGGAATTCCGTATTATCTCGCGGTGCTCGATGCCATTTCAAATCGACGTTAACGTAATAACGATGCGTTAACGTAATAAATCGATCTGTACGGGCCGTCGTAACTCTGGGTCTACCAGTACGAGCTCGATCCACTATGTCACCTGTCATTTGGAAACGCCGTTGGAGACGAAAAATGGTGTTTCGGTGGCAACCGAAAGCTCTAGCGACGGCCGTAGTGGTTTGACCTGAGGCTAGCATCGTCACGGCTTGGACTCTTTGATTTTGGCGAAGCGTACGCATTTTGCAACGTGATCTCTCACAAATGTGTTGTGATTTCCTACTCGCAAAGTGATTAAATAATGAGGTCAACCACCGTTTAACATTCGTGTACAAGTTTTGCGACTTGCACGTGCAAAAATGTCAAAACTACACATAGCGCTATTCAACGCCACTGAAGCATTGCAATATTATCATTAACTATGATAGGCCAATATCGGCTGAACTAATTGTGCAAGTTTTGTGACATGTACAGCCAAAATAAAAGTGAACACTTTCTTTTTTGACTCGGTATAAATACAATATAAGTAAAATATAAACAAATCAAAATATATGTGTATATATGTATGAAAAACTAAGATTCGAACTCACTACCTACGGTATTTATATCCGTCACTCTACCCCCTCGACTACATAAGACTTGATGGCAAATCTCAAAGTCAATATTGAAAATGAATACTGGCACGGGTATATTTATAAATGACAGACGATAATAAGTTGCTGGAGGTCAATCGATGATTCCTAATATAGGTAGACCAGGTGTATTATCATATCATAGCCTCGTTTTCGTGTATACTAACTACATGATAAAGTGCACGTGCATGCATGTCAATATAATAGTGTATCTTGGTGCGCAAAATAGACATGTAGTGTGGCTCAGTGGTATCGAAACGGGAGAATATCCATACGTTAGCAGTACTTTTGTTCATTTTATCTGGTCGAGAGTTCGAACCTCACAAAGCGCATTACTTTTGTCTATATCATTCTGTTTTGTTTATGACTGCTTGCTGGAGAAGGGAATAAGTGAAACTGTGAGGGTTATCACTATTGCTGTTTGACCTCAATATGACCTGATCTGCGGGAACAAACTCCAAGATTCTTTCCGTACACACATATGTGCATTTAGTTATTAGTTTTATTCAAAGTGAGACTAACGTTCTACATGTGATCTATCTCATGCTTTGTTAATGTAATTTGTAAGAGCAACACACATACAAAAGAAATATATAATAAAATATTAACAAATAAAAACATATGTATATACATGTATGTAAAAATAAGATTCGAACTCACTACCTTCGGCATTTATATCTTCACTGTAACCCCTCGACTACATAACACTTGATGACACATATCAAAAATCAATATTGAAAAGGAATATTGCCACGGGTTTATTTACTTGTCTCACCTATTCTGTGTTTTGTATATGATCGGTTTGTATGTAAACAAGTAGCAAGTTATCGTCTGCGGACTTTTTATACCTGTCTCACCTATTCTGTGTTTTGATTATGACCGGTTTGTCTGTAAACAAGTAGCAAGTTATCGTCTGCGGACTTTTTATACCTGTCTCACCTATTCTGTGTTTTGATTATGACCGGTTTGTCTGTAAACAAGTATGGAAGGTAATATCCGCCATAATTATATGTGACTTGCTGCTTGTGTGCTGATGACATTACAACTTATATTCATGTTATTTCATTCTTCATTTGTATATATTACATTTGAAATCTGCTTGTTGTAATTGTATTTGTCTTTCTTACATGTCCATTCTGCTGATTGCTTTGTTAATTCGTCTTATTTACATTACGATTATTGATACGTCCTTATTCGTGTCCCTGTTTTATTGCACTAAGCATTTGCAATAGAAAGTAAGAACAAAGCACTTAGAACTTTGAATAAGGCCGAAAGCAGTAAGGACAAAGCCGCAGGAAGTTAGCATCAAGCTACAGTCCGAAAGCGGAAAGCCGCAAGCAGAAAGCATCAAGCTACAAGCAGAATGATGCAAGCAATATATGGGTTAGTAGTGCGTCATTATGACGTCAGATGGCACTGATGTCCTCTCAAGTAATTCTCCCTCTAATAAATTATAGTCCGACATCTGATTGGCTGTTCAAGTCACACCGCCAATGCCGGTGTTGATGTAAGATTTCACCTACACATTTTCACAGCATAGGTTAGAAGACACCAAATAATTTTACTATATACTTTAACCGAATCCCATCCAATAAGGGCAGTCTCTCTTACTTTCACTATTCGTATGGATGTTGTGGGACCTACTTGTACATGACATGCAGCCGGTCTGTACTGGTTCTGCATGAATTAAATAATAGCTTCACTTATTCCTAAGAAAGAAAAATCCAACCTCGTCATGTCCTCCAATATTGTTTACATTTTTTATTGGCCACGGAAACTCTGTTTACATCACATGACCAACACCCCCACATGTACCTCAAATGAAACTGGGTAGTAATGGATCAAGATTTACAAGCAAACTGTGTCAGTGACCTCAAAACACCCGAACGATTTTGTTCATACTGGACTACTATTACCCCCTTGACGATTTCGCACCATTTATTATTCTCTAATCTATGTTAACTAAATTGTATACGTATGTATGGTGTTTGACTTACTAATGTGTTTTATACATACGCGTATCCTCATAATTAAATTACATATGTACGTAATTGAAAACAATCACATGTTTATAGTAAGTTACACATATGGTAACTTACACAGGTTAACTGTTAAACTGGCCCGTTACCGATGCAAACCAATAACCGTCTAGGATCAGACTAAGGTGGCACACCACCATTGATTTTCCCTAAAACACTAACCCGTTACCAGACATTTTGCTATTCTCTGCTAATTTAATTTTTCTTATGAATGTTGTGGGACTTATTTTCAAATAACCTGCACATATTCTGCTTTGGATCTTGACTAATTAAAATATAGATTTAATTATTGTTGAAGCTGGGGTCCCATCTAGTAAGTACAATTTTTTCTTTATGGAAATTAAATAAGTGTATCTTTGCAACTAGTCCACCACTTTTAAAAAATACGAGTGCCAGCTGCACAGATATAATTATTTAGTAATATGTAATGTACTCATAGAGACTCGCGGTGGTATCAAGATAGTTTCATATGCAAATGATGCAGTATTTTTAAATTATGTATATCAACTAAATGCTGAATCAATATGTTTTATCGACATATCATAAAGTATGACATTGCACATCAAAAAATAAATAAATGGAATAAATAGTTGCTTCCGTTATCATTTAAGAACACACGGTTATCGCCCCTGATATCAAACTTGCATTGCGCGTTTGATATACAAAGTATAATAATTGTCAATTAGTACGTCTGGTAATGGTAAATCAATGTTCATTTTGCCAGAAAAATGTCAAATTGAAAAAATAAAGAAAAACATGTCTCCCTATATTATAACCTGGCATGTAGCACACTAGGTTTATGGTTAGATAAATTGACATCAGTTTCAGCATATTTGAAGCATTTAAAAGAAAACACTGAGCCTGTTGGTAACGAGATGTAAACAGAGTTTCCGCGGCCAAATAATGTAAACAATATTGGGGGACATGCATGGGCGGATTCAGGGGGGGGGGGTGGGGGGGGGGGCGGACCCGGCGCGCGCCCCCAACCCCCCTAAAATTCGCCGAGTAAAGATTTTTTACAAGTTACAAGGCACGTTTCTATGTTCGCGTTGTGAATTTATTGTTTATTGGGGTGTGCAGCCAAAAAATAAACGCGGGGCAGTAGCAGCAGCAGCAGCAACAGCAACAGCAGCATCATCTGACAGCAGCCACAACAACAACAACCTGAACTACAATCCTACGCTCGTTCGATAATATAGTCAAGTATTGCAAAATAGTTACGCCCCCCCCCCCAACCCGAAATCCTGGATCCGCGCCTGACATGACGAGGTTGGTCCAACAACATCCATACGAATAGTGAAAGTAGGAAAGACTGGCTTGGATTCGGTTAAATTATACAGTAAAACTAGTTGGTGTCTTTTAACCTAAACATGGCGCAACAGAAAAGGCGGCATCAATTCTCATCAACACCGTTAGGGACATGGAACCAATTTAGAGAACAACGCATTGTAGGACAGGTACCAGCATATTAACTACTTTTAGGGAGAACTATTTTAAGTTTTAGCAGCGCACCTGGCGTCATACTCGTTGTTCCCAAATTACTGTTGCAATTATTGTTGTCAAGGGGCGTGGCTTAGCGAGCATAGCAAAACAACGATGCAATAATCAATAATGGAACTCCGGATGTCACTACCAATGAAGCATCAAGCTACTTAGAATGTAATCAACACACAACGCATTGAAACAGTACGAATGAATAAAGCATGACGCCACATACATAGAAATGTAATAAGACGGATATAACTTAGAATTTCATCAGCCAGCAAGCATCAAGCCACATGTAATTGTAATAAGACGGATAGAACTTAAAATGTCATCAGTCAGCAAGCATCAAGCCACATATAATTGTAATAAGACGGATAGAACTTAAAATGTCATCAGCCAGCAAGCATCAAGCCAAATATATATTATGGCGGATATAACCTTCCATAAACAAGTAGCAAGTTATCGTCTGCGGACTATAGGGGCAATCCGAGAAAACATAGACGTCTCGCTATGGTGATCTGCAAGGGTGCCCGAAAAAAAAATAGTGTGTGTAGGTCGATCAAACCCCGACTTTTATGTATAATAGGATATACTTGAAAACGGTGAACTACGGACACCGACCGGCAAATCACGGACATAGAATCGGCAAATTACTGACATAGCAAACTACGATACTGAAAATACGTAATATAATACGTAGTATAATCACTAGTAATTAATTTAATCAGTGTCTATAACTTAAAATAATTTAAATATATTAAAATATAAGTATGCAGATTGTTTGTGCTTGGAGAATGCTAATTTCATATGGTAAAATATGGACATGATTGTCCGTATATTTTTACGACCATCAAACACATGATAGGTTTAATACGGACTATGTTATTATTGTATAATACATATTATGTTTGTAAAATCTCTGTAAAAAGTTACAGATTGTGTAAATTAATAGCATTATTGACTCAGAAATAATTGTTTTACTGACAGAACTAAAATTCACGATGCACATTTAAAAGCTATATATGTCAATTATTCTACGAGGCCCTGCAATTGTGTAACGGCAAATATCCGAAGCTGCGAGGCGCATGGACATCCGACGGTGTGATCCTCGTTAAAGACAATCGAGATATAGAGAATAGTAGGTTAGTGGGAAAAAATATCCGGCAAGGCTCAATAATTTCTTTATTTCTCATCAGAAGTATATGTTGTGACCACTCATTTGAACCGTCTCGCCGAGACGGTTCAAATGAGTGGTCACAACATATTCTTTAGTTCTGAAATAAGGAAAATAGATAGAGAACTGTAGGTTAGTGCCGTGAATGGGAAAACATATCTGGCAAGGCTCAGGAAACGGGATGGGCTAGGCTCTGCCGAGCACATCCCGTTTCCGTGCCGCGCCAGATATGTTTTCCCATTCACGGCACTAACCTACTATTCTATTTATCCCGTCAACACCTACAAATGGCTGTAAAATGCAAAAATAGTATTGACTGGATATCAAAAATGTTTCACGGCACCGTGTTTCACGGCACATACGCACTGTGTTGACGGGATAAAACATACATCGCGTCCTGTCAAGATGCGACCTGCAAAGGTTTCTGTAACTTTCTTTCGCTAAGTATACAAACTTGTAATCACTATGGTTAATACATCCTTATGTTAACCACTCCCAACATAAGGAGGGACATGTCAACAACAATCAACCATTGTGAACACATAATAAATATATTTTTTGTCTGAAATTATAAAAATCCAACGTGCAATGTGACCTGTGCCTAGTCCGCTTGTCGAAACGATTCCCTATAATTATGTGTTTTTTATAGATACACAGTTCTACCAAGGGTATATGATCTGTACTGGTCGTCTATATATTGCCATGCTTAGTGATTATAGTCAAACGGAATGGCCACACGTCACGTGCTGCACGAGTTTACAGGTACCTTCCACAATGAGAGAAATGCTACCTTATCCCCCACACAAACGTTGATTCCCCAGGTTCTACATATGACTAACGAAGCAGACCCTGACCATTCTGATCCTGACGTCCCGGCTCAGATGAACATGTCGAAGTACAATGCATGTGTGACCGTGGTTGGGGAGACGAGACTTACTTGCATAGGGTTTTACCAATGTAGATCTTGTACCCTTTTCACACTCCTTGATATTGATCTGAGCTGTCTGAGCGTGGTGGATATGCAATCATACTGTCTCAATGGCGAACAGTATAGACGCTGGTCAGACTGCGCGGATGTATAGGGTGATATTGGGCTACTCTAGTTGCACAATCCATATGCTCCCTTTCCGCGGTTACGTCCACATGTGTGACTGCGGCTGCGACAAGGGGTATTATGTTGTTTTTGATAATTCTGTAGTTTTATCCGCTAGCACTTCAGTAGCTCAATATCGATGTATGCTGACTGTCAGTGTCTGACGTATATTGGGTGTGACTTTGAATGATAGCCAACAGTGTAGACACTGGTCAGATTCGCAGGCTGATCTGGGGCTACACTGGTTACACAACATATGGGACCCTTTTCTCCAGTGAAAACAACATATGTGTTATCTACCTGTACTACTGGGGCCCGTTTCACTGAACCTCGTACGACTTGGATGTTCGTAGGTGCGGTGTTTGGGATTGTCTGGGAATTTCAATTGATGGATTTACATGTATTGAGCATAGGCTGCAAATGCAGCCTATGCTCAATGAATGTAAATCCAATAATTGATTACAAGAAAACATTGTTAAATTAATGTGAAATTTACAGACTCATGTTTTTGCACTTGCGAACGTTTTGGTCGTGCGAAGTTTAGTGAAACGACCCCCGGTGACGTACTCCCCCGATGATACGAGTTGTTTTCGGATTTCACGTCATGTTGTGAGCTATCTGGGTTGAGACTGGTCTATACACGTGCCAAAGCGTTGAGATTATACAGTGAATATAGCCTCAGACTTGCTTGCACTGCCGCGAATTATGACGTGTGACTTGTGATCAGTTTACTTATCATATTAGTAACTAAGTTGGTCACATTACGTTTGCAACTAGTTTCGTTTCTGCTTGCAGATATTGTACCTTTCGTATAGTCCAAACTATGATGGCATACATGTATGTCACGTGCGAAATAAACTACTTTACATCGAGTCCCATACTGGAGACAGCTTAGCACTAGCAGACCATACTGCAATGTTTACTGACACTGCAGCTCCTGATAACTGGCTCGTAACACGCCTTCTTATTTGAAACCGCAGAGTTAGTCAATACTATCATGAAACAGCCTGTCTTAGAAGTGATATGTATCAGTGACACCCCACATCAGCCTCTGAGAATAGTAATAGATGTTTGTGGCATGTTAAGGTTGTTGATAAAACATACTACAAAATAACCTGAATTTGGGATGCAGACGGCAGACAATGTGAAAAATCCTTGTCACCGGGTATGTGGTCGCAATAATGAGTCGCTGCTTCCTATTCAAATATGGTCCGAACATGATGTACATTTATACAAAATAGTGCCCGGAAGTTTTCCGCAAACCAGTGCAATATATTGCAAATTCAAACGAGGTGAATACACAAACTAGTTTAGGTAAAAACAAACCACACCATTTGTATGCGTTATATAGTTAAGAACGAATAATTTCATTTCATTTCATTTCAAAATAATATCATTTTTTGTCATGGCTGGCCATGTATATGTCCTTCGTTAATGTCATAAAGCTATGGTAATTGTACATCATATATGTTCCAATACAGCTTTCTACATCTTCGGCGATGAAACGCATACGATAACCAAACATTATGTACATTTTTGGCGAAACACTAGAGACACTTTACACGGTTATAACCACAGGTGGATAAAGCGTGAAAGTGATGGTAAACTAGTTAAAATGTACTAATGAAGATGTTTAGAAACTAGCAGAACTTTGAAGCCAGAGAAATAAAATGGCCATGAAAGAAATCGCCTCTAAAGGCCTATTATTATAGGAATATCAATACGATGAGCGTGGTAATCGTGTTGTTTGATTATCCAGAATATCGCCTAAAACCATATGTATTAAATCAGAAAGTTCGTATGATGTCTGCCTATGATAAAGCTTTAGGGAAAAAAAAGCATAGCTTCAAAGTTTAACTCCGAATGGTTCGGAAATTATCAACGTGGTAATAACAACGATCTATGCCAATTTCGCAGGTCGAATAAATTATGTGTACCGAGGTATACGCGAATACACACCACAAACGGAACAAATACACGCAATTTAATTTCGATATTCAAACCATGAAGCAGAATGGACATTATTAGTATGTGTCATGGCATCTTGCAACCTATTTTTTTTCAATGTCCTCTACTTTGGCTAAAAAAAAATATTTTAAGTAATAAAACCGTGTTTCAATAAACACCTGCTAATTCTGCATCTTGTGCGATCAAAACAAAGTGCTTCCGAAATATACAGATGTTTATTTTATTAATTCAAATACTAGCTTGCACCAAAGAAGGGGTCATTGACAGAATTGAGTTGTATAATATCAGGAAATAAATAAAGGATTTTCATGAGTGATGCTTTAATATGATATTTATTAAACAAGTTTACTGAGTGCACAAGAAACGAGGCTATGCCAAGTTTCTTATGAAATCAGTCAACGAGTTCAATAAATCTCATATTGAACACAAAGGTCATATTATATTTATTGCATAAGCACAGCACCATACATCGAAGCTGTAATAACCACCTAGTGTGTTTTCCGTTGCGGTCTCATTCGCATATTTATTACACTTAGTCTAGTGTATTGTGATTTTTAATACACCGTGTTATTACATTGTGGAAGCATATTTTATGCAATAAAGTTTATATCCATATTGCAGCATGGATGACTATAAACATATGTCAATTATGTACAAAGTTGCTTTGTTATAAGTAATAACGCTTATTCTTCGGTATACACATTTTGTCTGACCTGTGGAATTGGCCTAGAGTTTTGGAGTTACAACATGTACAACCGTGATAACTTCTGAACCAATTGGAGTTGAAGTTTGAAATAATGTTTTTCTTGGAGCTTTGACATATATGGACATCGGACGAGAGGTCTGGTTTTAAAACGGGGCTTGGGGAGATATTTTGGATAGTCAAACAACACGACTGCCGCACTCATCTTACTGACCTTCTTTTAATAATGCGTCTTTAGAGGAGATTTTGTTTTGTTATAATGAAATGTTTATTTCTCTGACTTTCTGCTAGTTTCTAAACATATTAATCAGGAAAGTTTTAACCATTTTTCCATCCCTGCCACGCTTTCTCCACCTGTGGGTATAGTAGGTGTGATCTTAAATGAAGGCTAATGGGGCCCGTTTCTATAAACTTCGTAAGACTAAGAAGTGTAAAATGTGTATTTTGGAATAACATTTACATTGACAGCTGAAGTTGGAAAATCTTTAGCGGATGCGTTCATATGTAATGATATGTGTATGTAAGCGCAAAATTGCCAAAAATACCATGCAGATGGCGTGATCAGATATTGCCTAAATTGACGTCAGTGTGGTCCATGACTACCTGGACAATTGAAATGGTATGCTTATTCACTGCGCTGTTCTTTTTAAAGCACCAGATTAACACCAGCTATTATAATCGTTGCGACATACATGTATGTTTTCACGAATTTACTCAGGTGACCAGTTTTTCGCATATTGTATTATGTGGTACGACATGTATAAATATGGGCCCTGACTGTGAAAAGCGAGCTTCCGTTGTATGTGACCAGTGCATCCCTAGATCAGCATTCGATTCCGCGCAGTTTCAATATGCCTAATAGTATGTTATACCTCCGCATAACAATTTTGATAAATCGGTAATTAGTATTGTGATGCGAAGAAAGACCATTATATAAACTGGTCTCAAATGTCATACTGTTCTTTTTCTCAGTCGACGGCCCAATTACATGTATACATGTAACCGAGTTGTAGCCTATGTAACACCAGTATACATACAGTACAGGACAATAATTCCAGCACAAAAATATTTACACAATTCCCTAACATTTGATTGGTCCGTAGCAAGTCTGTCCAAAATTTATATCCCAGTAAACTCCCATGCCGAACTACTTTCCGTAACCGTCAGGCGCATTTAAAATAATTCTTAAGAAAACGCAAAATAAACACATTTTTTTGATGAATTTATTGCAAATGCTGGAATTATAAGGAATGAATGGCCTTTTTGTTGAATTTATCGGGGATATAAACTTGGAAAAGTCGCGGGAATACTGGACGAGGCCTTCCGGCCTTCGTCCAGTATTCCCGCGACTTTTCCAAGTTTATACCCCGATAAATTCCACACAAAGGCCATTCATTCCTATAGTACATTTCTTCGAAGTATTCTGCGTGTGCAATCAATTTCACCCCAGCGCACAGCCCTCCACTATTATTACCCTCCCCTATTGTTACCCGGTACAAAAATCATGCTGCATTGACACCTTGAATGGTGATTTCGGCATGTGAATCAGAAAATATTTCGTCATCTGTTTTGGTCGGCAACTTTTGTTGTCGAATACTAATAAGAACTGAATGGATGAACTTACCGAGGTAACAATAAGGAATTATACAGTCCTCCCATAGTGTTTGTTACCCTCCCCTATTGTTAACCGTCATAAAAATCAGGTTGCATTGACTACTAGAATGGTGATATCGGAATCGAATGGTGATATCGGCCTCTGAATGTGTTCAATATCGAACTCCAAACCTCCGATACAATATTTCGTTATCTCTTTTGGTCGGCAACTTTTCTTGTCGGACACTCACAAGAACAATTCTACACAATTCTACAGTCCTCAGATAGTGTTTCCCTCCCCTATTGTTACCTGGGTAACAATAAGGGAGGGTGAACAATATTGGGTTCTACAGACGTGCACCATGTTACCACGTGAATTTTGTAAACTATTTTATGAATATTCCTTTTTTACCCGTCATAAAAATCATGGGCAGGTGAATGTGCTCGACATCTAACTCCAAACTTCTTATACAATATTTCGTCATCTGTTTTGGTCGGAAACTTTTGTTGTCGGACACTCACAAGAACTGAATGGACGAACTTACCGAGAGGTAACGATAGGGGAGGGTAAACAATAGGGGGGTTTACTAATTCTACAGTCCTCCCTTATTGTTACCCTCCCCTATTGCTACCCGTCTTAAACATCATGTTTTATAGATGACCAGAATGGTGATATCGGCATACAATGGTGATATCGGCATGTGAATGTGCTCGATACCGAACTCCAAACATTCGATACAATATTTCGTCATCTGTTTTGGTCGGCAACTTTTGTTGTCGGACACTCAGAAGAACTGAATGGACGAACTTACCGAGGGGTAACAATAGGGGAGGGTGAATAATAGGGGATTCTACAAATTATACAGTCCTCCCTTATTGTTATCCTCTCCTATTGTTACCCGTCTTAAAAAATATGTTTTATAGACGACCAGAATGGTGATATCGGCATACAATGGTGATATCGGCATGTGAATGTGCTCGATATCGAACTACAGACCTCTGATACAATATTTCGTCATATGTTTTGGTCGGCAACTTTTGTTGTCGGACACTCACAATAACTGAATGGACGAACTTACAGAGCTGTAACAATTGGAGAGGGTGAAAAATAAGGGGTTCTACACAATTATACAGTCCTCAGATAGTGTTTCCCTCCCCTGTTGTTACCTGGGTAACAATAAGGAAGGGTGAATAATATGGGGTTCTACAGACATGCACCATGTTACCACGTGAATTTTTTAATTTTATGAATACATGTATTCCTTTTTTAAATAAATAAATTTAAACTATAAAATTACCTAATTATAATAATTGCCGTCATCGAATTCCCGTCTTTTTCATGCTTACATTACATTTTTGCTAATTAAACATTTAAATTTATTAATAAACCTTAATATTATTTATATTATGGTAAAAAGAAATATATATTTGGCACGACAGCGTCCCTACACAGTACAACGGAGTAGTGTTACACCACATGAGCGTGGTGTTAAACTACACTAGTGTGGCGTCGTGTGTTTACACCAGAATCATAGAATACCTGGGGCCGTTTCACTAAACTTCGTACGACTAAAATGTTCGTAAGTACAAAATTATGATAGTCTGTGAATTTCACTTTAGCACTGATTTCTTGTAAACAACTATTGGATTTATATTTATTGAGTATATGCAGCCTATGCTCAATACATGTAAATCCATTAATTGAACTTTCCAGATGATCCTAAATTTGCACTTACGAACATTTTAGTCGTAACGAAGTTCAGTGAAATGGGCGCCTGTATTCTATGTTTCTGATTACACCTGTGTGGTGTTGCACGACATTCGTGTGGTGTTACACGACTTTCGTGCGATGTTACGACATTCGTGTGGTGTTACACGACTTTCGTGCGATGTTACGACATTCGTGTGGTGTTACACGACTTTCGTGCGATGTTACGACATTCGTGTGGTTTGACACGACCGTGATGTAATCTAATGTGCTGAATGTTCCTGGTTTATCCCAGTCGTTCCGCGAGTCACGGCAACACTATCGTGTAACTAACGCGGCACCTATCTTCTCATTTGTGCCGTATAAAACGACACGATTCACACGATGTGCTACTTAAAATAAACGACAATATTAAAAACAGCAAAAAAAACATTTATCACACTGAAAAGGCGATAAGGTTGTTGGAACTAGTTCATGGCGTAAGACCCGTGTTTTTAAAAAGTTCAACCCACAAAATATGTGCTGCGACTGACATATATGCTCATTTGCATAAACTCGGTCAGACCTTAAATTTGGATGTTGGTTGTAAAATTCTTCGCTAGCGCTCGAATAAAAAGCTACACTTACATGTAACCTGTTATCTGGTATTTTCGTGCGCTTAACCCTTACTACGCTAAATTATTTTTTGCTGTCTGGACGGAATGTTTTATATTCAATATTTCTCGAAAAAAACCTGTTCTCCACTGGAGACGATTCTCATGCGCTGTCAAAACCGTTTTTGTTTTAAGAATTAAGAAAAAAATGAATAACAGCAGACGACAATTTTCGTCTCCAGCGTAGTGAGGGTTATGTAGCCAAAAACTACATGTGCACATAAATGGAAAGTGCTAAATACACAGTTATATCCAGATTATATATATATAACAAACATATGTATTATCATGAAATGTGCCGTGTGCATTAATGGAACTATATCATCTTAAATGATCCATGTAGACCAGTCTGATTCACTCAAATGTATCTCATAAAATTCGAGCATCTGGGGGCCGTTTCACTAAACTTCTTACGACTAAAATGTTCGTAAGTGCAAATTGAGGATCGTCTGGAAATATACATGTATATTGATGGATTTACATGTATTGAGCATAGGCTGCATATGCAGCCTATGCTCAATAAATGTAAATCCAATAATTGTTTACCGAAAAACATTGTTAATATGTAATTTACAGACAATCATATGTTTGCACCTACGAAAATTTTAGTCGTACGAAGTTTAGTGAAACGGCCCCCTGATTGGCCAGTTGTTTCTGTGACAACCAGAATACTTTTTCATTCCATTTTTGGTCATCTGTCAAAGGAGGTTATGCTCTTTATGTTACATTATGTTTGGACGAGGTAGATTTTGAAAATGGACCATTTATTTTTAGCATTTAGTAGACAGTATTTTTACTGGTTAAATATCACAATTTGGTGAACACATTTACTTATGCTGTCAATATCAATTAAAGTAGTGCACGAAAGAGAAGGAACGAATTTATGAGAGCTATGGATACTTTTATTCCAGCAGTGGCAAGAAATCCAAATACGGAAGCATTTTCATATATAATAATAATAATAATAATCTGCCATTTATGTTAACTAAAATGTGACTGTGACTGGAGAAATGGGGCTCATGTGTTGCGACCACGTGTTTACATCCAGACCAGCCTGTGAATCCGCACAGTCTAAAACAGAATCTGCACTGTTCGCCATTCCATTTATGAAACACCCGCCATGCTTCTAACAAGCAGTATATATCGTTATCAGGAGTGCGCTATTTGATTAGGAGCTACACTGGTCACACATTTCATAAGCCCAAAATAGAAGTGGTTTGTGAGACAGCCAGGCTATATAATTCGATTCAAAATAACTGGATTTATTATATACCTACCCATGAAATACATAGTTATACGATGTAAATAAAAGTCATATGTTCTCATCGATGAAATAAACAACTTCCGGTGAAAATACGACTACTTCCGCTATCTATATTCATAACGCGCATCTGCAGTGCCGGACTGCAAATAGGCTGCAAATACACATTCATTACCGTATACAGTATAAACAACTGCTAATTTCCATGAAGCGGTATATAATAAATAGAATATTCATATTTTTGCAACGAATATGACATGTGTTCATCTCGTGGTGTGAAATATGGACATTTCACACCATGAGATGAACATATACATGTATGTCATATTCGTTGCAAAAATATGAATATCCTCTATATACCACTTACATGTATGTTACATAAACTGACAATATCGTTGTCATAAGCCGAAACATAAACAAAAGAGGAACTCAATAACGCTGATGGATGGATATACCACTCAAAATAGTTAACACAAAAAATACTGTAAAGCAATTTCTAAGCCATATTTCATTGACAATGAGCCGATGTGTCACTATATAATAAAATATGGATGACGGGTGACAAATAAGCATATGAAGTTTCAAGCAATTCGACTTTCAGTAATAGTTGTCAGCCGAAAACGCTAACGCAAATTTTGGACAAGCAGACGGACAGACACACAGACCAACAGACGGACTTGGTGGCGACTTCATGAGCCAGTAGCCTATTTCACCAATATTGCAAAGTATATTGTTCTTGCTAAGTACACTTTGAGGGAGAAATTTCAATTTCAGGATCAATTTATAAATTGTTATTATACTGAATTTATTACATTATCACAGCCATTTTGGCTGTGATAATGTAATAAATTCAGTATAATAATTCTGCATACTTTTAATCATCAAATATATGCAGTCGTTAGTTCTATATGAAATGATGCGTTTCGGGAAAAATAAATGATTACTCCCTCAACGTATACTTTGCGAGATACATGTACATGTAAGTATATGCAATGTTGGTGAAATCGGCTACAGATCATTTCTTTCGGTGTGCGTTTGTTTGTTTGTTTGTCCGTTTGGGTTTAACGGCCTATCAACAGCAAATGTCATTTAAGGCCGGGTCAATGGGTTTAATATTAAATCCCACATTACATGTACAAGTACATGTACATGTTCAAGTACAAGTACAAATGGGGGGGGGGGGGAATCCCAAACTCAGAACTGAATATTTACAATAACAAAAATATATATTCAGCCTTGAAATCAGAATAATCCTGATTTTATACCAGGTCCTCGCAATTCCAGAATCCAGGTCCCTCCGAAAAGCAGTAGGATCAGTAATAATCGTACTACTTTTATAATGGGCAATACCCCAAATCAACTCCCAGGTAACAAAAGAGCCAAGATACAAATGTACCTGAGGGCAAAACCAGGCAAATTGTGATTCCTATAATGAGGAATCTCTACTGTTACTTTACGCCGTCACGTTCGGCCAACCACTCACCCACATTGGATGTACGTACAATCATGTACTAAACATATAATATGAATCAGTCAATTAAGTCTTTCAACACTATATACCTACAGTATATTCTAATATTTGCAAGCAGTGTAGATCATGATGAGCCGGCTCGTAACGAGCCGTCTCATCAAGATCTGCACCATTTGTGGAAATATATATATATTTGTTTTAACAAAATGACCCCCTTTTCTGCATAATGGAACAGTCTCAAACTTAACATGAACTAGTCCATGTCTGTTACTGAGGGGCGAAAGGGTTAACAGTGCAAGAAATACATGTAAACTATAAGCAACATTAACCCTTAGCCTGCTGATCGCGAAACTGTCATCTGCTGTTGTTTTATTTTTTGCCCTGTTTCTCAATAAAAACATGGTTTGACAGCACTTTAGAATCAATTCCAATGGAAATGATTATAAAGTGCTGTCAAACCATGTTTTTGATGAGAAAAATCGAAAATAAAACATAAACAGCAGACGACAACATTTAATTCAGGGTTAAAGGGGCACATCAGGATATTTTGAAAAAAATAGTTTAACAAATAAAAACGTGTTTTCATCATGGCCCTGTGTAAAGTGGTTTAATTGCAAATATATTACGAGAATAGGACCGCTGGGTTGTTTCTATTTTCAACCATATAGGTACATAAACATCGGATTTCCTATATTGTTGCTTACAAGATAGAAAATATGATACTTATGTACGGATATCGGTGAAAATTGAAACAACCCAGCAGTCGCAATATCGTCATATATCTTCAATTAAACCACTTTACACAGGGCCATGAAGAAAAAAAACGTTTTTATTTTTATAGTATTTTTTCAAAATCCTGTGTGAAAACGACAAGACTATGGCAACTTTTATTCAGCTAATACTAGATATTTTAAAATAATAAATATTTTTAATAACAATCAAAGCAATAAATTAACAATCAAAAAACAATACAACGCTCACAACAGACCCACATCAACTTGTTCAGGGCTTCAATAGTGAACCATTCGGGCTTCTTGATTCTTGACATTTGATTTCGACAGTGGGCAACTTTGCTATATATCAGGGGCGCCGGAAACACCGTAGGATTGGTACGGCGAATCTACTGGGTGACCTCGCTACCCATCCAAAGTGTATGTTGTTACCACTCAGTAGAACCGTCTCGCCGAGACGGTTCAACTGAGTGGTAAGGTAACAACATACACTTTTATGAGAAATGAGAAACATTGCAGAAATAATATTAACATTCCTGACATTATTATTTGGTATAATATTATTATATGAATTCCGAATATTTTAATAAAAACAGTTTTGTCACAATTATTGGTCCGGCATTTGCCGGACCTGTTCCGACGCCCCTGTATATATAAAACATACATACATTTGTACTTCACACTGGAATACATGTATAGTCTTGATCGGTAAGTTTGACACTCGAATTCTGGAGGTCATTGAAAACCCTGAAATTGATATAAATATTCTATACCGTTTATTTAACCAGGTGAACTGATTATCGTGAAATAATGCACGAGTGATTTGGGTTATTATGCTAAACAAACGAGTGATCACGAGGGCATTATTTTAAGATAATCTGCTCACTTGGTGAAATAATTGTTTTCTTACATTTCACACATACTTCATAAAAGCAAAGCGAATCAAGCATAACATATGGACAATATATACCATCTTATATAACAGCACACATATTCCGTTAGAAATGCCATTAAAAAGCCGCACTTTGTTACATACGATATTTAATAGTTACGTTTCAAATGCCTTTTGCATGTCCAGTCAATGCGGCAGCCCCATCATTTGGGTTAATCTTCAATAAATACCCCGTGATGTCGCACGACGTTGTTGATTGGTCATGATTTGTTTGACGTCATCAGTCTCCAAGACGTGCTCTTCAACCGCAACGTCGCCGTTCCATGAAGTGCGACATGGCGTAAAACAATATGAAACATAATTTCCACGCCATACATATATATGGTAATTGTTTAATATAAACTAGATTGGTCAGTAAGCAAGGCTTATGGAATACCACCCCCCCCCCTCCCCCCCCCGCGTGGGCCCAGGTACCCCTAAATATGTAAAATGTGTGTGGGATTTTGACCTTGACTCTGTGCTTAGAGGGGGCGGCACGAACGTGAATTTGTCACAGGGTGGTAGAGGTCCATTGGAGCAATGCGAGTGTGAAATGTGAAGCAGATCCGAGCATGGAAATAGAAGTTATAACCGATTTCTCTGATGTTAAGTTTTGTAAAGAGACTAAGTATGTGACATTGACCTTGAGATCAGCGGGGATATGTCACAGCATGATAGTAGAGCCTTAGAGAAATGTATGTATGAAATATTAAGAATGTGCAATGAAGGAAATAGAAGTTATAACATATTTCCCTGATGTTAAGTTTTGTAAAGAGACCAAGTATTTGACCTTGACCTTGGAATCAGCGGAGGTTGAACGGTCGTAGATTTGTCACAGCATTATAGTACAACCTTAGAGGAATGCATGCATGAAATATTAAGAAATTTAGAGGAAGGAAATAGAAGTTATAACATATTTCTCTGATGTTAAGTTTTTTAAAGGGACTAAGTATTTGACCTTGACCTTGGGATCAGCGGGGGCTGGACGGTCGTGGATTTGGCACATCATAGTAGTAGAGCCTTACATGAAAGCACGAGTGAAATATTAAGCATTTTAGATGAAGGAAATAGAGTTTATAACAATATTTCTCTGATGTTAAGTTTTGTAAAGAGACTAAGTATTTGACATTGACCTTGGGATCAGCAGGGGTTGAACAGTCGTGGATTTGGCACAGCATGGTAGTAGAGCCTTACATGAATGCACGAGTGAAATATTAAGCAATTTAGATGAAGGAAATAGAAGTTATAACAATATTTCTCTGATGTTAAGTTTTATAAAAAGTCTAAGTATTTGACCTTGACCTTGGGATCATCGGGGGTTGGACGGTCGTGGATTTGACATAGCATGGTAGTAGAGCCTTACAGGAATGCACGAGTGAAATATTAAGCATTTTAGATGACGGAATTAGAAGTTGTAACATATTTATCTGATGTTAAGTTTTGTAAAGGTACTAAGTATTTGACCTTGACCTTGGGATAAGTGGGGGTTGGACGGTTGTGGATTTGGCACAGCATGGTTGGTAGTAGAGCCTTACAGGAATGCATGTGTGAAATATTAAACATTTAAGATGAAGGAAGTACAAGGTATAACAATATTTCTCTGATGTTAAGTTTTGTAAAGAGACTAAGTATTTCAACTTGAACTTGGGATAAGTGGGGGTTGGACGGTCGTGTATTTGGCACATCATGGTAGTAGAGCCTTACAGGAATGCATGTGTGAAATATTAAGCATTTTAGATGAAGGAAACAGAAGTTATAACAATATTTCTCTGATGTTAAGCTTAGTGACGTACGGACGGATAGACGGACGGACGTACTTACGACACGTACATTGTGGGGTTCCTAACCCTAACCCATCCTAAATCGGACCCCGTAAAGATCAATCAAAAAACAACCCCATAAGACAAAATAACCCCACAAGAGCAATTCATGTAGGGTTCCTAACCCTAACCTATCTTAAATCAGACCCCGAAAAAAAATCAAACTGAAAAAACAACCACATACGACAAAATAACCCAACAAGAGTAATTTATAACGGGGTTAAAAACGGAATAAGCATCTCTTAACAAGTCCATCACTGTGTGGTTAACCTCACAATGTAGCTCTCATTTGCTCGGACGGACGGACGAACGGACGGACAACCTGACTCCAGTATACACAGCCCCCCCCCCCCACAACTCGTTGCGGGGGGGGGGGTATAACAATCGTTTAAGTACTAAAACCATGGGCTGTTACGTGTACTGTAGTACGAACAACAGTTGGTACATGTAAGTAAGAACTTTCAAAGTAATTAGTTTATTATAGTGACATGTGTTAGACGAAACAGGGAATATGTACAATATAATATTGACGAAAACACCCGACCCTATGGACCTATAAGTCACTTTAAAATTGTAGGTAACAAATGTATATGTAAAATCACAATATAAAATAAATAATTAGCACCTAGTTTCAGCAGTATAGATCATGTATATGATTAAGTGTATGTAAAGCTGAATTGACCTTAATTTCACGGCGCCACATCTGCTTAATACAGGTATGTTGACGTCCCGGAGTTAGGGGTATTTCATGTTCAAAGTTGTCAAATGCATGATAACAGTTCATGTATGTTTAAGTGCATGGCGGTGTATTACATTGTAAGTTCTGACTGTTTCAAAAATGTAAATAGCCAGATATGACGTTAACATTAAGTGCCCAAACAATATTTACAAATATGTTTACACTGCGAAAGCCAATTATATACGTATGTATGTACATACAATATAATTACCTTTCACAATGTAATAACACAGTGTATTAAAAACCATAAATCACTAGTGCAATACATATTTAAGCAGAAAATGCCATATACATCAAGGTGATTGATCACGTGGTTACAACAACAACAACAATGGCTGAAAGTGTTGAAAGCGCGCCCACTACAAAGTAAGTATTATTACATATTTTCCTTAATAGGCAACGGATGTTGATGAAATATGGCGCAACAAACGAGTCTTCATAAGCTGCATTTGGTGGTCCCGGGAGTTCGGCCCATACTTGTGTCGTTTTTGCGAAGAATCGATTTCCGTGTCTACTTTTCCGTGTCAGTAGACACGGAAATCGATTCTTCGCAAAAACGACAAAGTACCGAGACCACCAAATGCAGCTTAACAACACGCGTTTGATGCGCCATATTTCATCAAAAACCGTTACATAAGAAAGACAAAATAAAAGAACATGTACTTTGAATCGGAGGGATTCTGGAAGTTTCAGTACATGTTGTTGTTGCTGTAACCACGTGATCATACACCTTGTGCATGTAACCAGGGCGGCTTAGAGCAATTCCGATGGATGACTGGCTACATGTATATATAATTATGTGGTGCAGACTGCAGAAAGTGGGTTTATCGGAAAGGTATGACTCAGCCATAATGCATTGCCTTTTCTGTAGAAATACCATTTACATATTTATTACACTATTGTATTACGATATTTAATAGACATTTCACTGCTGAAGCCAATTTTATGTAATTGATAGAGGATCTTACATAAGTGACGATTTAATACGATATTTATTAAGCAGGTTTACGAGTTTAATAAATCAGTCAACGAGTTTCATAAATATCAAATTAAATTAACACAACTCCTAGATTATATTTATTGCATAAGCTAAGATTCATTAATGGAAGCTGTACTGATCACCCAGCGGTCTCATTTACATTATGTATTACACTATTGTGTTATGATTTTGTTACACTGTGTTGTCACACTGTGAACGCCCAGTTCATGTAATACAATGCATTATGATAACAAACGAACGAAAATAAACTAACAAATAAAGAAAAATAGTAAATCTAATAATATTGTGGTAAAATGACAGCAATATTCTGGATCCGTTATATGCATCGTTCTTCTTCCAGCTTGTCTTTCTTCTGAAAATAGATTTATTGCATAAAATTGGCGTTCGCAGTGTATTTATACAGTGTAAGAAGAATCACAATACACTAGTGTGATGAATATGCAAATTAGCTCGCTACAGAAACCGGTTTGGTGACCAATACAGCTTCATTGCATGATTAAGTGGTTATACAATAACATAACGTAGCGTAACTCAGCTCATACCGTAGTATATGAGGAATAATACTATGGGCTGTTGCGTTTACTGGGTTGAATAATATATTTGGTGTGTTTGGTGTGTTTGGTGTGTTTCAACTGCGTGAAGTCCGAAGAACTCCTT
Source organism: Conchocele bisecta (assembly GCA_029237695.1). Classification (NCBI taxonomy): domain Eukaryota; kingdom Metazoa; phylum Mollusca; class Bivalvia; order Lucinida; family Thyasiridae; genus Conchocele; species Conchocele bisecta. The sequence goes on from CM055269.1 coordinate 77,055,001, forward strand.
GCAAACTTTAAACAGACCAAATGTATTAAACACCCCAGTAAACGCAACAGCCCATTCTGTTATTACTGATATTTACACTTCATTTTATGATGGTTTCAAAAATGTAAATAACCAAATATGGCGGTAAAATTAAGAATAATCTGGTTTTACGCCATTTTGTCGCAAATACTGGAAAAGCGACGTTGTCGGTCAATAGAGTGCATTTATTGACAACCTCGTGGAAATTAATGACGTCAAGCGAAATTTAACCAATCAACAACATGGTGCGACGTCACGTGTGTCTACTGTGTTGTACTGGGATATACATGTAAACGCATTACGTTGAATGGGCGTTTCCATAATTAGTTTATGGACAGTGTAAATATAACGTGCTACAGCGTATCATAGATTGACACAGCATGGAATAACGTGGGGAAAGTGGGTGCAACGAGGCCACAACGTAGCATCCCGCAGCACCACGTGTCAACAAACGCAGCAGAACGTCTCAACGCGTGACAGACAATTCAGATTAAAATCCCATTAGCTCAATTTCTCCAGTCACAGCCACATTCACAATTCGGTACTTACAGTTCACATGTTCACGTTATTTTTCCAGAAATTGAACTGTCCAGAGGCATGTGGCGCCACCTTATCACCCATCTGTGTCCGCCATGCCATCGCACCTGTATGTGTACAATATAGGATGCGTACATTTGATATTAAACACGGTATCACCCTACCAAAATTGACTGTCTGGTATTATGCACAGGTAGACGACTCGGACCTAGGACCCAGTAACCGGCCCATTCGAAAAACATTACCCCACCCACCCATTTGTGTTAGACTATATCGTGTTATCAATGTATATATAATTTCGTTTATACCTCATGATTTCAAAAATGATTTGAAAAGTGATTGAAATCAATTTATTAAAATATTATTTATTCTATTTTTCAGATTCTAACAAAAATCTATGGCCAACGCTCACGTGCAATATGTTTATGACGTTGCACGCTCAAACCAGTGACGTAACGTCCAAATAATAAGGTAGAAAGTTGAACGTCAATCACATCAAATGTAACATGAATACATGAATGTAATTTATTCGCAATATTTTGTTTTTCGCATTAAATTCCGATTTAGAGTTTACAGCAATATTCATTTATGAACTATTTGCCAAGTGCCCCCCAATGTGACCACTGGCGACCAATGAAAATGCTCAACAATTCTCAGAATAATGTAAATAGTTTAAATTTATTTAGACATATAAGTGGCCGTAACTGTAGACATGGGGCTTATAGATCAGGATATGCACTGTTCGCCATTACATCAATGAAACACCAGATTAGAAATGCTTCTAACAAGCAACATATATCGTTATCGGGCTACCGGGTGTGCAAATTTATCACGAGCTACACTGGTCATGTTCCCATAAGCGCCATTTCTCCAGTCACAGCCAAATATGAGACACGCCATGCAATTGGGTTACGATTTTTCATAAAATATACTTACAGAAAATGTGATATTTGCCGTAAATGACGTTGAAAGATGACGAAATGTTCATAGCAAATGCGGAATATTATGAATGCCATGATAATGTTGTCATATTTCGACGTCATTTACGGAAAATATCGTATATTTTGTAAATATTTTCCACATGTTCCTAGGTTCAAAATCGAATGGCGTGTCTCATATATGCACCATTGGAAACGGGTTTTACTCACAGGTTGAAGTAACGGACCGAGGTCTATAAATACATTAAATATACATGTACCTAAAAGCATCAATAAGTGAAAAACAATATAAGCTAAAATATTGATTTTACTCCTTCCTATCATATACACATATATATGTGTATAGGAGGGAGTAAACAAAAATGAGCTTGTTTTTTTCTTCAATTATTGATGCGTTTAGGTATATTTACTATATATTATAGACCTCGGTCAGTTACTTCAACCTGTGGTTTTACTCACCGGTTGGTGGCGGCGGGTGTCTGACTGGCCCTTCATTTACGGGTGGCGGTTGCTGTGGTGGCGGACCTACAACAAGAAAAATACCACCACCAATGTCTTATCCGGGGAATTAGACCGTTAACAGACAAATGGGGAATTAGACGGCAATAAATACTGTGGTGGGAAATGAAATTATAAATCCTCATTTACTTGTGGTTACTGTGGTGGCAACAAGGTCTACATCCAGAATAATGCAACGATCAATAATTCCAGCACAAAAAGATTTAAACAATTCCCTAACATTTGATTGTTCCGTAGCAATTCTCTGTCCAAAATTTCTATCCCAGTAAACTCCAATGCCGGACTACTTTCCATAACCGTCAGGCGCAGTTAAATTAATTCTTAAGAAAACGGAAAATAAACACATTTTCTTGATGAATTTATTTCAAATGCTGCAATTATAAGGAATGAATGGCCTTTTTGTTGAATTTATCGGGGATATAAACTTGGAAAAGTCGCGGGAATACTGGACTAGGCCTTCCGGCCTTCGTCCAGTATTCCCGCGACTTTTCCAAGTTTATACCCCGATAAATTCCACAGAAAGGCCATTCATTCCTATAATGTTTTATTTAGGGAATTAGACCGTCAGAATATCTGTACGGTGGTTGGGATATTCGATTACATATCGTCATTTACAGTGGTGTGGGGTCTAAAACGGATTAATGGATATATAACAAGCTTTTGTTTTCGCAATACGCTTATGTATTCATCATTTATATATCAAATAAAACAAATTTTACAGTAATCCGACCAGTATACCTCTATGATGGTTTCTGGGCTCTGAAGTAAGGAGGAATCTCCTTTTTTAGCCCATTTTCTTCAGTCATTCTTCGGATACTATCTATCTTGTATTCTTGCATGGTTTGATTTGAATATTTAGGGTACAGGTTTGTAGTATTTAATGTCACATTTGGTAGTATATATGTATGTTTATTAACATATATAACGTGGTTAAAATTGGTATATAGTATCGTGGTTCCAGTACTGGTCGAGTTTCGATTTGAAATCATTCATGTCATTTGAGTTCACAACATACTTTGGGAGTGAGTTCCAATCGTTTATTATCCCCTGTGAAAACTGTTGTAGGCGAAATGATGTTATACAACGTGGTTTGGCCAGTTTATAATCATGTCCACGAGTCCTCGACTGGCATATTGTAAAGAATCTGTCTGATGGAATGTCTTCTATACCGCGAATAATCTTAAAAGTCTGGATCATACCCCTCCCCTCTTCTTCTCCTATGTGCTAATGTTGGTAGTTTAAGTTCTTTCAGTCTGTCTATATATTCAAGGTCCTTCAGCTGAGGTACAATATTGGTTGCTCGTTTCTGAACTTTTTCCACACTAAGTATGTCCTTCCTCAAGAATGGGTACCAAATAATATTTCCATATTCAATATGTGGTCTTACCATAGCTTTATAGAGCATGAGGAATGAGTCCTTTTCAATGTAATCGAAGGAACGCACAATTAATGAGAGCATGCTATTGGCTTTGTTAACTTTTGAGGCAATGTGACTGCTGAATTTCAGATTTTGTTGGAATATTATACCTAGATCCTTCTCTTCAGACACAGTTTCCAGATTAACAGGTTCATTGAGTACAGATGTTCTTGATTATGAGTATGTGCCGTTCTTTTACGGATTTCATATTCCGGACAGCCAGTTTTTCCAGCGGTCACGTGAGTATATGACATATCAGTAGTACTTCCGAAATGTATGCATAATACGATTATTACACGTAATAGTTCAACAGACTACTTAGAACTCCAGTTTATTACACCGCTGATATAAATACATTGGACTGTACTGTACTGTAAAAATATAAGAATGACCTAGCTACAAACTACATACTGAAATGCGACAGTGGGTGACAAAATGGACATACTGTGCAATTTTCAACAGCTGTAGGATACCAGTCTGTGTATACATGTATTTATATTTACATCGTCAGGTTACAATCTATGTTTTCCCCGATAGTACTTATATATAATGCTAAATCAGACGGGCAACATAGTAGATATTTATCAGAGCTGTCAGGTGCATATATGGATCTGGTGTATGCTGGTCAAACTGCCATAACGTCATTCCTGTAGGCCATTGTCCACTTACAATGAAACAATGCTGTTAGGAAAGCCCGGGGTGACAGCAGTGGCACAATTAGTCGCTCTAATTGCCACGGGGAGTGGGGTGTTGTTTGAAGATTGTGTCAACATCCGCTGTACACTGCGACTGAGAAGGTGCAATAAGCCAAACACAACACGGAGCTTATAGGGCGTTTGCGACCAGTGTAGATCCAGTTCAGCCTGTACATCCGCACTAACATGCAATCTAGATCGTATTTAGACTACAGGAGTGTTATATTTGATTAGGACCTACACTGGTCAAAAATAACACAAACCCCATTTCTCCAGTCACAGCCACATATAGGACCAAGCTTCGACGTAACCCCCATTTGGCAAAACAACGATTTTCTTCTGGAAAATATCTTTAGTTTTTAACATCGAGTCCAAACATTTTCTACTTATTTGAAACAAGTCAGAAGGAAAATAGATTAGAAATAGTAAAGACTTTACTGTACATGTGAACATTGAATATATACGTTTAATTATTTGTATCTGTCAACGAACAAAATATATGATTTAGTTATATTTTAGTATTCGAAAACAGTATTTACGGAAAAATAAGCGAGTGGACATTCAAGTTACACACTTTTAGTCCTGCAATATAACATTCATCCAAGTGTAAAAACAAACACATCCATATTGGATTTTCGGAACTGTAGAAAGAACCCTGATGTGCATAGTGTATCTATTCTACCATGTCTGTCAAGTTGGACTCAACCAATCAGCTTGCATACATGTAGGGTGACATCCGTTTGAACGTAGCTTCACACGTCTGTAACTGACTAGGACAGATACACACAACGAATTCAACCAATCAGCATATAATAAGTGTGACTTCATTGAATTCAGAATACACCTGTCCCTATGTACATGCGGTCAAATTATCGGATAAGTTGTTTGCTATGCCGAACTATTAATGACCTTCGGCGGCATCCGTTTGAACATAGCTACTCACGCGTGTCACTGATTATTTCAACTCGAAATTGTCAAAGCACAAGTATGCTGAAGTAACATTCTGCAAAGCATTGCAGAATCAATTTACGAAATGTCGGAGATTATTTCATCATTTTGTAAAAAAATTAGACATATAACATTTAATTTCACATTTGTTTCTGATTCTGGCTCTGCTGTCTGTTTGACCGTGACAGATAGTCGTCGCCAACGATTGCAGCCAACGTATATATAATCCAAGTATAACTAGGCGAAGGAAAACATAACGATTAACGTATATATTAAACGACAAAAACGAAGAAATTATGCAACAAATACATGATGTCCGTAAATCCAAACGATATTATATAAGAACCCTTCATCCACCAATCAGGTAAGCTGTACTACTGCTACGTCATAGCGGTTATTTTTACAGCGCCACCTCGCGCCAGTAGGTCGCAGTAACAGGAGATGACCAATTCATTGCATGGCACTTTATAGGTGTCAGATAAGGTGCGATATGAGAAATCTCAATATCACGAAAAATACAAACGAACCGGAAATCGGTTATTTGGGTCGCCGTTGTTGTTTTTAGAGCATTTTGAAGAAAATAACTGATAATTTGTAATGTGACCTTTAATGCAACTACAGAGGAACCTCTCTAAACCGGACACAAATAAAGTACCTGTAATCTTATTTTTGACGAGTTCTTGGTCATTTATCTCAGGTGATAATGTATGTTCGTGATCGCATAGCACACAACTATGGCTCAGCATGATCAAATGCCTGATTTACAGTGACACCTCTCTAAGCCGGACACCCTGGGGACCTCCCAGGGTGTCCGGTTTAGAGAGGTTTCACTGTCTCAATGTCTTACCGGAGAAATTAGGCATGTGTCAGATTCCAATTAGACACATGTACATTTGTGGCTGTGACTGGATAAATGGGGCTTATGGGCTTTGTGACCAGTGAAGATCCCAATCAAATAGCACACTCCGGTAGCCCGATAACGCTATATATTACTTGTTGGGGTAACGGTTTAATCAGGGTATGGGATCACGTGGTCTTTTGTTTACCCTGCAGTAATGGTGGCGCCCATGAGGTCTCATGCAAATATTATTTTCACCAATTCGATTGCGGCTTCTTCCTTTTAATGATGACCATGTTTCAGCCGTTAACACAACGATTCCGCCAATAACAGTACGGCTGGAACATGGTCACCATTAAAAGGAAGAAACTGCAGTCGTATTGATGAAGAATACGATTTATCTGACACCTCATGGGCGCCGCCATTACTGCAGTGTAAACAATAGACCACATGATCCCATACCCTGTTAATTGTAGATTTATATCGTATTTCTGAGCCCCGTTGAAGAGGTCCGTGGATGAATATGAAATGCTAGCATAATTTGAAAATGAGCCTTCTTAATATTTCATTAAATTTGGTCAAATATGTACCCGATGGACACTTTCACACATATTAAATGTTCATGGGTAAATTGTTGTTGTTTTGAAGACATAGACTCATTCTTAGACGTTGCTAAAATACATGTACTTGTAAAACACAATATGTGCTTTGTAACGTTTATATAACTGTAACACGAGTGCCGAAGATCACAATATACGCCCGTCGAGGTATACAAAGTGGGCGAGTTTATGCGAAACAGACAGTAGACTGTATGTGGCTGTGACCGGAGAAATGGGGCTTATGGGGTGTATGACCAGTGTAGCTTCTGATCAAATATCACACTCAGGTAGACTAATATTTTGATCTATATCGCTTGTTAGAACCTAAGAACCATGACGAGTGTTTCATTGATGAATTGGCGAACAGTGCAGATCCTGATCAGACTGTGCAGATGCACAGTCTGATCTGGATCTACACTGGTCGTAAGAACACATAAGCCCCATTTATACAGTCACAGCCACATGTAATAATGACACATGTCCCAATTATCCAGACAAAGTCACCGTTTACCTGTGCGGGTATACGTCATACGGGTGGGTGGGGATTCCGGGGAGGACGAGCGACGGCGGCTGGTGACGTACGTCTTTCGTTTTCGGAACCTGGTATATGTGAGACGAGCCATGTGATTCTATACCTAAGAAGATGTGAGATTTTTTCATAAAAAAAAGCTATTCACAGAAACTGTGATATTTTATGTAAATGACATCGAAATTCGACGGAATATTCCGAGCAAATCCATTCCGCATTTGTTCCGAAAAGTTCGTCTACTTTCCACACCATTTACGGAGATATCGTAAACATTGCAAATATGTTTCATGATCTATCACACATCATTTTATGTACACAATCGCATTGCTTGTCTTATGTAACTGATTATGTTGTTTGGTCGGACGGACAAACGTACGGACGGGTTTCGGATGACAAGCGCATTGGTGTGTTGAATGATTAATTTATTGGTTGGTTGGCTGATCGATTGACTTGCTTGGTTGATTGGTTTGTCGGTTGGCTGGTGGTCTTTTTTATTAGTTTGGTTTATTGGTTGGTTGGTTGGTCGATTGATTTGTTTGTTTTGTTGGTTGGTTGGTTGTTCCATCCATTGATTGGTTGGTCCATTGATTGGTTGGTTGGTCCATTGATTGGTCCATTGATTTATTGGTACATTGATTGATTTCGGTCGGTCGGTCGCAGGTGTCCAGGGTGTAGAGAGGTTTCACTGTACTAGTAAACGTTTCCAATGAAAAGTGGCAGTGTTTTCCTCGCCACAATTCACTGTTTTTCTTGGGTATGAGCTGTGAAGGTAAACGGGGAAATGCACCAAAACCACAAAAACTGATTGTCTGAAGTACATATGCATAGCACAAACGTGTGACAAACAGACCAAAACGCCATGTGTAAAAACGGAACAGAAACTCGGACACTACTGTACCAATGGTGCCGGAAGGCGGCCCAGCTCTCTGGTCCCCGGCATGTGTAGATAACCCAGGCTATCACGCATGCGCTCACCATACCAGCTAAAATGGTACAGATAATCCAAGGCCAGCTCCGGCTGTCGTCCGCAAAGTGATAGTACGAATCCGTCGTCGTCGTAGTTGTTGACGTTGTAGTGTCTACAAAGAAGTGAAAATGTTTTAACGTCCCAGTTAACTTGGTGTGACTAAAAACATGTGGCTTATGAGATTGTCACCAGCATATAGCTCCTAATCAAATACTAGACACGCCATTCGATTGTGTACCTTCGGACATCTGCGTAATTTCATGAAATACGTTTACAACATTTGCAATAGTTTGCGTAAATTGCTTAACAAATTGACGAAATATGATTCCGCATGTACTCTGAAACATTTGTCAACTTTTGACTTAATTTATGAAAAGTATTGTACATTTTGTAAACGTATATCATGAAATTACGCTGATGTCCGAAGGTTCAAAGTCGCATGGCGTGTCTCGTACATGTAGCACACTGATGTAGCCTGTAGCCTGTAGATCCTTGTTGGAGCCATAATGGGTGTTTCATTGATGAAATGGCGAACAGTGCGGATGCACAGGCTGATCTGGATCTACACTGATCGCAAAACCCCCGTTTATCCAGTTACAACAATATATAGAGACTGAGCATCGGTTTCAACTCTCGTCTGAAAGACGGGCGGAATGGAAGAAATACTATGCACGTACCTGGACATGCCAAGTGAAGGTATTGAACTCACAACTGTCGGCATTGAGGTCCAATGCTCTATTCACTAGACAATCAAGCCATCCTTTCAGCAAGAGAATTATTGCATGCAGGAAATCGAGCCATTGGTTTGACAAAAAATGTACATTTAATAGTACATATATAGCAACAACATTGATGGCTCGTAGGGGACATTTCTTTTAGTTGTTACGCGCCTAGAAACGAAAATTAAGAACCTTTCTACGCGGCGTTGAGACGAACGTTAAGAACTTTACATTTAATTTGTGCATTGCTACGGTGGGTTGAACACGAAATGTAAGCACTTTGAAATTCAGTCTTATGTTTCTACGTCCATTTGAGACGAACGTTTAAAACTTTACATTCGTTGTTTCATTTCTACGTCTATGGGGATTTAACATGGGGATTTTTTCCCCATTCTCGAAATAGTGGACCGATTTTCCAAAATGTTTAGCTTTTGTTTTCTTAGTTAGATCATTTCCAAGCTATCTCGCCAGGTTTCAGGGTCAAATTTTCTACTGCTACGCCAGGTTCGCCAGCTCTTTTCCCCCATACCATCTTAAATTCCCATAGATAAACCATTCTTCGTAATCAAATAACAATTTGACCAAATTTTACGAAATAAACAGAATTGATGAAATTTAATATTATCGAAAAAAATATTGTGTTTACATAGTCGTCAAATTTGAGCAGGTTTCATGAAACGGATTGTAGGGTTAGCGCTGTCCATTGTCACGAGTCGGCTCATCTGGATCTACACTATTTGCCAATGCGACTATACAGGCTTGTGGTGTTGAAAGAGTTATATAAATATTGCTGGTGGCAGTAAGTGTAGATGTCACGACTGAATTTCTTATAATTTTTATAATCACGTTGGGGTATTCCTCGATACGTCGTGGTTTCATGTGCATTGATGACGTACATTACATGTATTCGCCTCGTCACATATTTGCCGCATCAACTTAACCAAAAATAGCGTCTCTTTATTTTCATCTACCAGTTTCACATTTGAGACAGGCCATGTGATTTTGTGCCTTCGGACATCTGCGTAATTTCATTAAATATGTTTACAAAATTTACAAAAATGTTCATAAATAAAGTCAAATGTCGACACAATTTGTCAGAGTACATGCAACTTTTTTTTTCTTAGATCACTTCCAGCCAGGTTTCGGAGTCAATTTACAAAAGTACTCGTTTTTTATTAATTCCTCCCACAGCTCCTCCACCTCCTTTTTCACCACGTTAAATTCCGATAGATAAACTGTTTTTCGTAATAAAATCAACGTTTGACTAAATTTCACGAAATAAAAAGAACGATCATTCTTAATTTTTTATACAATTTAATATTATCGAAAAACACCACTGCCTGTCAATATTCGATTTTATTTTGTATTTCGAAACACCTGATCGATTGGTTGAGCCTGAGCTGTGCAACAGCTCAGGCTCAGTCAATCAAATTGCTTGATTGCGAGTCGAGATTGCCGACATATGAGCAGAAACGTTACTGATCTTGGCAAGCCTAACACAGTCGATTGTGTACGTCGGTAATGCGCATGCGTCTATGACGTATCGAGGAATACCACGTGGCGTCGCGTCTACTAACCGCCCACAATGAGCTTGATGGTGGCCTCGCTGGACAGTCCTCCCGTGTCAGTGGCCGTGACCGTGATCGTGTTCAACACTCCTATACCGATCCCACTTGGCGACATTAGCATAATCACATTCCCGTCACTGTCGATCCCGAGGTACTGTGGATGTGTGAGACAGGCTACATGTATGTATACTTTGAACTTGTGCGATTGAACATGTGCGATTTTTCATGAAATATATTGGCAGAAACTGTAATATGTTCCGTATATGACGTCGAAAGATGACGAAATTTGCATAGCAAATGCGAAATAGAATTACGCATTTGCTATGAAAATGTTGTCAACTTTCGAAGTCATTTACGGAAAAGATAGCAAGGTTTATACATATTTGTTTATGATAAATCATTCACACAATTTCATGGGTACAAAATCACATGGAGTGTCTCATATGAGACAGACAAAGTGATTTTGTCGCTAAGAAGATGTGCGCTTTTTTATTCAAATATTTTATAAGATTTCAAGATTTTTTCCGTAAATGACGTTGAAAGAATGCTTATGACGAAATTTGCATAGACTTCCGCATTTCATCAACTTTCTATGTCATTTACGGAAAATATCGCAACTTTTGTAAGAATTCTGTATGATATATCGCACATCTTCTTAAACGTATGTACACAATCACATGGCTTATCTCAGAGTATGTTACATGTGTGTCATGGAAAGTGTATTTGCATTAAAGGTACATGCTCACTCAATAGGCACAAACTGTTCTTTACAGGAATTAAATAAGTGAACATTTGTGTCACTTTTCCACCAGGTCTAAAATCTACGAGTGCCCGGAATACAGATATAATCATTTAGTAATAGTTACTTTACTGCTAGTGACGCGCGGTGGTATCAGGCTATTTTCATATGCAACTGAGGCATGATATGTTTTAATTATTTATACTAATTAAATGCGTCACCTGAAAAAATAACATTTTATACACATTGTAAATTATGATCATTGCACATCAACAAATAAATATAGAGAATAAATAGCAATGTCCGTTAACATTTTAAGGAAACACGGTTATCGCCCCTGATATCAGTGTCGAACTTTTCGTTTGATATAAAATGTATGATAATGCCAATCAATACGTGGGGTAATGGTGAATGAATGTATATTTTGCCAGGAAATGTCTCAGATGATCATTATGCTGAGCATTATGAAAATATTATCTAAAGACACGGAACTCGATTCTTCGCAAACACGATATAAGTATGTGCCGAACTCCCGGGACCAACAAAAGCAGCTCATGAAGACGTGTTTGCTGCGCCATAGTTCATCAAAAGCCGTTGCCTAGGAAACTATCACATAATTCTTACTTTGGAGTGGGCGCGCTTTCAACACTTTCAGCCATTGTTGTTGCTGTCTGTTGTAACCACGTGATCATGCACCTTGATATACAATAATATGAGAAGAAAACATAGTTGAGTGTGTATGGATTTGAAAACGTTATGTTGTTGGTATTATAATAGTAGTGTCACGTTATGTCGACAAGTCGTGATATTTAAGTCGCGATGTTGCGATAAATTATGTTAATATCTCGAAATCTCGATGGAAATATATGCCAACATACATACAGTTATATTTCTGAATTGTAAGAAATAGTACTCCTAGTTAACAACTTACCTCATTACCGAGAACCGCGTTATCAATACTGTAAGTGAAGTCGCCGTACGTGCCCGCGTCTCCGTCCGATGCAGTTACCGTGCCAATAGTGGTGTCCGTACTGGCATAATAGGGCGCGACTAACGTGTAAGTTGCTGGCACAAATATGGGCTTGTTGTCGTTAATGTTATCTAAAAGTGTAAGTGAACGGGTATTACGTCCCAGCAACAGCTAATGACATATATACACTGGTGCAGGCGTAACATGTCGAAATATGCACCGGTTTCCTGACGAGATGCCACTCAGTTCTTCTTAGAGCTATCCCATAAACGCATTTTTGTCTAGTAACTGGCGCCAATTTATGGCGCCGGTTACTAGATTAAAATACGTTTTTGCAGAAAACTATGCATGTAGCTGAATGGGAATTCGTCAGGGATGATGCGCCTATTTCCAATGAAACATTGTATGATACCATGACACCAGTAGCCTATGTCACCAACAGTGCAATGTATACTTATCTAGCAAAGCATACTTTGAGGGATAAATATTCAATTTAAGAATAAATTTATTAATTTTTATTATACTGAATTTATTACATTATCACAGCCATTTTGGCTGTGATAATGTAATAAATTAAGTATAATCATTCTGCATACTTTTAATCATCAAATATATGCAGTCGTTAGTTCTATATGAAATAATACATTTCGGTAAAAATAAATGATTACTCCCTCAAAGTATACTTTGCTAGATAAGTATACTTTGTAATTTTGATGAAATCGGCTACACAGACACGGACATTCGTTTTTCTACTATTTGTCTATCTAATGTCACACAACCGCATGCGTTAATATTGTCAAGATAAGATTTCAACATTTCTGAACATCTATCGGCAATCTCAATTCGCAAACAAGTAGTTTGATTGGCTGAGCCGGAGCTGTAGCACAGCTCATGCTCAACCATTCAAGCTGCTTGCTTTCAGACACAGTATTCAAGTATGTTTAAATAAAAATAAATTAAAAAGCAAGATTAGCGTAGGCGGTGGTTTAATACAGGAATATAGTAAGCATATTACCGGGCATATACACCCTCGCCCTATGACATACCCATATCAGGGTATATAGTCGGTGTCAAAATGTGAACCTGCTGAAATTGTTGCTACAGTCTTCTTAAATATGTTTTTATGACAGAGTATGTGACATAGTACAACAAACACATTGGTACCATTTTTTTCGGTCACATGTATGCCGGCCATCTTGGATTTTAAAATGGCCGCCATTCAAGATACATATACTATTGTATCAAGATAATGAGCCCATTTTAGACCATAAGTTAGACACATCATTTATGGAATATATCTACAAAAATGAAATAGTTATTCAATATCAGATATGTGTGCTCTTTTTAAAATTCAAAATGGCTGCCATAGATTTACATATTTGTTATTTTCAATTGAATACAAGCAAATGCATTGTTAAAATGGATACTTATCAACATAATCACGCAGTAAATGAAATGTATTACTATGTGACGTAATGAAATTAAAGTGTTGTTTATATACATTTTTGTAACCCATATTTTTTGTCATCTTTAGAGCACGAATAATACAACTGGGGTAGGTTCCATTTTGTTTCGACAATTCCTTTGGCCGCCATCTTCGATTTCAAAATGGTCGCCCTGAAATGCTATATTCATTATATATACACTTCTAATACATGTAGAATATTTATTCTTCTTTTGGTGATACTCATCTTTTGACCACATACAACAAAACCCGTGTTATTTTAATTTTTTGAAGGTCTCATGGCGGCCATCTTAGATTTAAAAATGGCCGCCCTGAAATCGTATACAATTATTGCAATATTCATATCTATATTTAGAATGCAGATAGAATGTTTATTTTCTCGGATATGCATTCTACATACTTCAAATAATAAAAATGGGGTTGGTTCCACTTTTTCTGATAACTGGTATGGCGGAAATTTTGTTTTCAAAATGGCATCTATGTAAATAATATTTCTTGTGTCTTCACTACGTACTGTCTTTAGTATTTATTGTATTTATAGTTAGGTTTTGCTACGTTCTTGGAACAAAAGTTCTTTGTATCATCAATTATAATAACTGGTAACTGTTAACAACAACGTTCACACAGCATACTATCTAAAATGGCCATTAGACAGCTTAAATGGATTTACAGCAAGCATGGTGTATCAAGTACACATGTGTCCGATCTACATGTACCAAGTATTTGCTGATGTTGCAAAATAATGATATTTCATTATGCTCTATGTAGCCATTGTCGCGTGGGCTAGCTGAGCGAACAGTAATCATTATGAAACACAGTTTCTTAAAATACCTATATTTGGGTACACTCGAATATCGAAACTTCCATAACCGGCACAGAATGGTCACCTGCACAGTTATTGATGGGACAGCGTCTTCTATCCAGTTTACTGACCACTTGTGAGCAGGTATTGCCAATACATAAAACGATTTGTGACAAAAGCAGAGTCAGTCATCAACATAGCAAGAAATGCTATGATGAAAGCATAGTAGCTTTAAAAAGAGTTAAACATTGGCGACCAAGTTGGACTCCATAAAGACAGCAAATTGTTGAGACCAGCATGCTTGCACAATGCCAAATCTTACATTGTACAGACTGCAGATGGTGCATCATATCGCCGTAACAGACGCATTCTCATGACAGCAAGGGAGACTATATGGGTCTTTACCTTGGCAATGCAATATACAACACATTAAGTCCTTGAGGTGGCAATGTATGTGGTACGCTTATTTCCAACGGCCATTTTGAAGATAATGGTGTCTTGTACTACGGTACTAGTTATCAATAATCTCAATAGTTTATGTTAATTGTATTATGAGTATAAGCAGAAGAAACATACAAAATAGCACCACTGCATTAAACATGTACATGTATAATAAATATTAGATTGTCAAGATTAAATGGCGGCATTTTTAAAAATAAAATGGTCGCCATTTCAAAATATACTGAAATAATTATGCCAATATTTTTTAACCATAATTAATAATAAAAAGCACCACATGTAATAACATTGACGTTAATAATCTAAGCAGATTGTGTTCAAGGAAATCCTGTTATGACCAGAAGGAAAATACAAACTGCTAACACGAAATTCAAAAATGTGCAATAAATACTTGATTTCCAAGTTTGAAATGGCGGCCATTTTGAAAACCAAATGGCTGGTTTCTCGAAATGTATTGAACTCATTCTGCCAATATTTTTGTACATAATAATGTGTTTTTCGCTGAAAAAACACCACAGATAATGACTTTTACCTCGAAATATAAATTTCAATGGCGGCCATTTTTTATTTCAAAATGGCGGCCATATGGCTTATAGAAAAAAATGGAACCAAACCCAGTTTTGTTCTATGTGGTCTATAAATGAAAAAAAAACCTTGGTTTACACAATGTAGCAAAATAAATCACAAGACCTAAAATAACGATATAACAGTGTATATATCTTGTTTTGACACGTGTTTTTTAAATGTGATTGCTTGTGATCGTGTCACATGACACCAGTTTGCAACTTATATATCTTTGAACTCATATGGCATTATGTGAGCAATTGTATTATGTAATACATTGCTATTGTGTTATCCTTATATTCCACTTCAAACAACCCGCAGGAGGGGTCAATGACGGAGCTGTTTCTGTCCGTAGATTAACATGCAATACCTTCACATGGGTTATGTTATCCTTTTGGTTGGCATAAATATCTGACACCAAATAAACATGTCAAAAGTAGTTATTTCATCCCCCCGTTTCAAGCCAATACATGTATATATATATATAGATACACATCTTCCGAATTTTAAAAGGAGCATAACAAGTATTTATAGTTTATTATTGGCATGTTGAACACCTGAAGACCGACAAATCCTACCACTGTTGAGCTTATCACACGTGTGTAAATGACCAATAATATGCATTAAACAGAATCAAAACATATTTAGTTACTTCATCACACTCTCAATACTAGTAACTTTATCACTGCTATATGCACAAAATGTGCTATGAGACTACATGTACAACACTAATTGTTGTGTTGCTGGGATTTAAAGAACACACCTCAACTCCATCTACAATTATGTTTACAAGGTTATTAAGCCATCTAAAGTTAACATTTACTGTGATTCACTACTTCTCGTTGTGCCCGGCTGTCCCAATGAACCAGCCTTATATACCCTTGGTTAAGCTCCTCCTACTGATGATCAGCGCCAACTGAATATGTCATCAGCAACCAATAGTATTTAAGGAACTAGGGAGTATCAATAATAACATCCAATGGGATTGAAGTATATTTTTTCAATCCTTGACATTTGGTGATGTCACCAATTTGGGAAAGTGCCAGGGTCTAATGCGTCACAAGATAAACAGGTGGACCAACAGGTGGACCAAATGATTCTCATTGACCGTTCTTTATACACTGTGCAGTCGAAACACACGTGTTGTCAAACAACGCCCACCTGAGAATAGCATACGTACCAACGTTAACAATGTACTTGATGGTGGCTACAATGTTACATAATTGCAATACATTGGGTAATTGGTTGAACATAGGAAATCGCTAATGTAAACTATTTTCATTATATGATTTCATGGCAAGTTTGAATCATCTTCTAAGAGCGGTAGGTTGTGAGCATGTGAAGATAGTTTAACGGGTTAAATACCGAAGCACAATATCACTGGTTTCAGTGGAGCGCATGTACGTTTTTGACTTCCTTGTTACTTGAGAGTTGAATTCCATTATAAATGTAGTAGGATAAGTACTAATTATATTACTATAATGGGTTTGGGGCTAAGTGACTGGTATGGTGAGGACAAGGCACTAGATCAGAGTAATCTAATTTCAGAGCTGAATATATATTTTCTTGTAACTATTCAGTACTGATTCCGGACCCCCATCCATTTGTATAGGTGAAATATGGGATTCGACCCGCTAACCTAGCCTAAACTGACCTTATTTGTTGACAGGCCGTAAACACCATTAAATATATGAATATTCTGCTAATATACCCAATGTTTAATAACAAGGAAGAGCTTGTTATGTAACAAGCACAGTAGTTTTGAAAGCATTGAGTATGTGACAGTGACGGCCATATTATGTACGTTATGTATGTTTTATTTCTGTCATTTGTATTATGAGACTGTGGCTGCAATAAATAACACGAGGAAATTATAAAATTGCGACATTTTACCGGTCATATAGGATTACTTACTTGTTTATTTATTTAAATCGCTCAATAATGATTTTATCGTATTATGAAAGGTATATAGTTCGTGTTTCAAGCATAAAATCAACGAGATGACATACATTGATGAGGACCACAATCATTTGACTTCAGATATACATGTAGTAAATATTTGCAGCCCAATTTTATTTCTACTATCTGTAATCGTTTGTGCCAGTCTATGTTACAGCACGTATATATATTATTGATTGATGACACATATATATGCACTTGAAACAACAGCAAAACAATATGTTGGACATTTGAACATGTAGTAACATTAACTAAAAACCTGCTTATGTGGCGGCCATCTTGACTTTTGTTAAACATATCATATTACATATGTTTGCTACGTAGCAATATTTTTAATATATAATAATAATAACATAAATACAAATGTATTGTTTGTGCTGGTAGTCATATAGAAATATGTACACTCATGTAATGAAGAAACACAGCATTGTTTTAAAATTACAAAAATGAGCTTATCTTGGCGGCAATATTGACATACTATATGATAATCTTTTAGCACTACTCATTGCTGGCTTTTATATCACACTATTTACAAATAATATCAAGCTGAATGGTGTTGAAACATTAGTTCTATATCACAATAGTGAACAATGATATTGTAAAATATGTTTTTGATTGGGTGGCCATTTTGACATCCAAGATGGCGTCCCTCTATGGATCATAACCAAATTATGTAGCAAAAACCCACACCTATGCAGAATTACTGACAATAATGGTGGCCATTTTGAATTCAAGATGGCGGCCAATATAATGATGGAAAAATTCGGTACCAATTTGTTTTTGCTTTGCAGTGTTTCAGAAAGAAAATAAACACAAACTGTAAGACTATAGCAAACATTTCAGCAATGCATATTTTTTCACTTTCTGACACCGACTAATAGGCGTGTGCCATCACACATGTAGCCGATTTTACCAATATTGAAAAGTGTTTTTATCTTGCTACATGTACATGTAAGTATACGTTGACGGATAAATTGTTAAGTTATCTTAAATTAGCGAACAAATATATTTTCTCACCAAAACAAAATGGCTGTGATAATGTAATAAATACAGTATAATAATTCTGCATAATTTTAAAAAATATAAACAGTCGTTAATTATACGTGAAATAATGCATTTCGGTGAACGTAAATAATTACTCCCTCAAAGTATTCTTAGATATATAAGTATACTTAGCAATGTTGGTGAAATCGGCTACAAGAGCAAGCCAATACCCAAACTGTCACCAGCCTCATTACCCCAGTCAAAGACATTCTGGAACGAAAAACGCTTACTGATCGTGATAGTTAGGTCAGTTGTGTCGCTTGCGCCTGCTTTGTCCCTTACAGTGACCGTGCACGCATGCGTCCCAGGTGGCGCTGGAACAGCGTCCATATCATAGTCGGACTGATACGACACGCTGCCAGTGTCGGTGTCGAAGTAGAACAGGGACGTATAAGCTCCGCATTCTCCAGCGTATGTGAGGACGTCCCCGGTATCCGCATCGATTACGTTGTACGGGGGCGATCCAACAGTGGCATTTGTCTGCAAATCATATAATAATATCACTGGCAAAGGGGTGGATGAACAAATAGTATATTTCAATTATTGTCCGGTTGGTGATCTCTTAGACTATGTCGCTTTATAGAACCAATTATTAGATACGTCCAGTGGAACCTCTCCAAATCAGACACACTGGGAGGGCCCCAGGGTGTCCAGTTTAGAGAGTTTCCACTGTAATGCTGGTATATGAGTGCTGCAAGATGTATATGTATGCATTGCGAACACACGCAGGCATTACCAATATAAGTACAGTACAGCCATTAAAACACAACGGAACGTAATCTGTCAATATTTTTCGTAAGTTCACATTGGTCAGTGCCGGAACTAAATTTCACCTCGTAAAATAGTTACTTTTAAATTGTTTAATTTATTTATATTTTGTATATTATCTGATACGCATATAAATTGTGAGTGATGAACGTATATACTAAAGGCTATATGATTTCTGTGTGGATATATACCACTCGTTTCTTCGAGCAACGATAAAGTCGCGCATTATCACACGCTGCGGAACATATATCCACATACACATCAAATAACCTATAATTATTGTCAGGTCGGTGCTCTATTTGACTATGTTCCAGTTCGACAAGAGTATGCCACAATATTAGATTTAATTTGTTGTCAGGTCAGTGCTATATTTGACTATGACTCTCTATATATTTAAATTAATGTCCGGCCGGTGCTCTCTTTGACCATGTTTCCAGGGCAACAAGCTGATGCCAAAATATTACATGTACATTTCAATTAATGTCCGCTCAGTGCTCTTTTTGACTATGCCTCTAGAGACATAGTCAAAGATAGCACTGACCGGACAATAATTTAGATATACTATTTTCTTAAATAACGAATTACGTGTTTTATGGTTGCCCTAAACTTTCTTTACAAACCATTATAACTTTCACACCTAGATTTAAAATATATAATTTGTTTTACTTTGGCCTCAGACGTGAATCCATCCGGAAGGCGATGTTGCGAAAAGGATAGTACGATGACGATAGTACGATGAATAGAGTACTATACTCCTATAACGATAGTACGATACTACGATGGCGATAGTACGATGCTGCGATGACAATAGTACGATGCTGTGATGCGACGATAACGAATGGTACGATGACGATACTACGACATAATATCACGTTATCGTTAGCGTACTATCGTACTATCGCCATCGTGACATCGTACTATCGTCATCATAATGTAGCAAATTCAGTATAATAAACATTAATAAATTTATTCTTAAATTGAAAATTTCTCCCTCAAAATATACTTTGCTAGATAAGTATACATTTCAAAGTTGATGAAATATGTTACTGGAGCTACATTGTTCCCAAATCCCATAAGCCCCATTCTTCCAGTGACAGCCACATTGGATAAAACACATTATTTCACTACAGTGATAACCTTATACATTATACACGTATTAATTAAACCGTAGCATTTTCTGATACATGTAAATGTAAACTATAGCTGCGGTATTTATGATAGTCGAGACATGCGTGGCAGATGTGTCACAACCTCGTACATTAATCTTGCTCAGATTAGTAACGTTTCTGAACATCTACTGGCAATGCCAACTCGCAGTCAAGCAATTTGATTGATTGTCTGAAACAGAACTCTATCACAGCTCAGGCTCAGCCAATCAATCTTAAGAACAATATTCAAATATTTTGAAATGACGAAATTTACAAATATTTGACAAGATTTGCGCAGGCGATAGTGCATATAATTCGTGCGATAATTACCCCTCCCTCATCAGCTGACAAACTGAACGATCCCTGGCTGAATGCCGGCGCGTCATTGACGTTGGTCACGTGGAACTGTAGAGGCTGTGTATCCGACGTGGCGCCGTCCGATACTGTGATGTCTAGCAGGAATGTCAGTTCGTTCGCGTCTTCTAGAGTTTCGTAGTCAAGCTGGCGCTTTAGGCTCACGACGCCCGCTGGCAAAGGGAATTTCAAGTATAACCCCTCTAAACCGGACACACAGGCAGTCCGTGTATCCTGAATTGTGTGAGTTTCATTGGTGTATATATATGATGATAATGGCGGTTCAAGTACGCATACCTTGGCATAGTCATATGTCTGATTTAAAGTGGATCATATTTAAACCGGACACCCTGGGTAACGTCCCAGGGTGTCCGGTTTAGAGAGGTTCCACTGTATAATTACTATAGTGTTACATTGTTGCATGACTGATTATCACCATTTGGTGTGAAAGTGCTTATGTTAAAATGGTATCAGTATTGTTAGTATAATGTGATACATGTACGTGGCATAGTGTAATATATAGATTTATCCCGTCAACACAGTGCCAAGCCAAGGTTCTGTGCTATGCAATCATGAACAGGCATTGTCACACGAGATAAATGACCAAGAAACCCATCAAAATATGATCACATACGTTTCTTGTTGTCCAGGTTTAGAGAGGTTCCACTGTATGTGTTTAATTCAAACAGGTGGGATATGTTCGTGAAATGTGGTGTGGACTGGAGAAATGTGGCTTATCGGATGTGTGTTGGTCCCTGTCCTGATCAATAAGACACTACTGTAGCATTATAATCTGCTTGCAAAATGAATGACGGACGTTTCATTTATTGAATGGCAAACTATGCAGACCGTGCTTACATGGGCCGCAAAACGCACAAGCCTCATTTATTCAGTCACATCCACACATATCGCGCGAGTGATTGAGTTCATCTAAAGTGTGACCGAGTTCAGAAGTAGGAACCAACGTTAAGAGCATTATTTCACGATATCATCATATCACCTGGTTAAATAAAATATTTTCTTACATTTCACACAATATTTTTTGTTCATGTATATACAGTGAAACCTCTCTAAACCGGAACAGGGACATCCTGGGGTATCCTGTTTAAAGAGGTTCCACTGTAATTAATCACCCCATTTTCAATCATGAACAGACACGCCAATGCACTAAATTACAGTGAAACTAGTCTAAATAAATCACAATGGCTTCCCCAATTGTCCGGTTTTGAGATGTTCCACTGTATATAAAAAAGTGAATCAAGTGCAAACTACCAAAAATGAGTTTCGCGATTTATATTCAGAGGCGGCCATACATTAATAATTCCAGCACAAAATTATTTACACAATTCCCTAACATTTGTCCAAAAATTTTATCCCAGTAAACTCCCACGCCGAACTACTTTCTACAGGTGCGCTGTCAGTGCTGTTAATGTAAACAAATGGCTGCCGTCTGTCAAAATAAACACATTTTCTTGATGAATTTATTTCAAATGCTGGAATTATAAGGAATGAATGGCCTTTTTGTGGAATTTATCGGGGATATAAACTTGGAAAAGTCGAGGGAATACTGGACGAGGCCTTCCGGCCTTCGTCCAGTATTCCCGCGACTTTTCCAAGTTTATACCCCGATAAATTCCACAACAAGGCCATTCATTCCTATAGTGAATGTGATTATCTCGCGCCTCTACGGAGTCCCGCAGGGGACATGGATTTTTTTTATTAATTCGTTCACTCAATTTAACAATTCTTTTCTTTCCCTCGAATTAACAATTCGTGTCGTTCTCTCGAATTAATAATTCGTTCCAACGAAATGACAATTTGTTCCAACGATATAACAATTCGTTAACACGAAATAACAATTCGTTCCATTGGGATCAAATTGTTATTTCGTGGGTACGAATTGTTAAATTGAGAGAACGAATTGTCGATTCGTGGGAACGAATTGTTAAATTGAGGGAACAAATTGTTAATTCGTAGGAACGAATTGTTATTAGTGGGAACGAATTAAATTCCGTACGATTCAAAGCGTGTATCAGAGAACATTATTTAATCGGTCGACGGAAACATTACTGACGTCAATTATCCAGTATTGGGAATAACGGCTCTACAGAAGGCTACAGGAGTGTTATTTGATCAGGAGTTACACTGGTCACAAATCCCATAAGCCCCATATAACCAGTCATAGCCACATGTCGCATACTGGCCAGCATCGCGCTCCACTAATTTCACATATTGAAGAGAGTAACGCGTGTATATTGAACATTTAATGACTAATTGTTCGACAGGAAATGAAAAAAACATTCGGATGGGAAAATACATTGCAAACTTAGCTAACTATGACTATGATATTATTCACACATTTAATTTTCAAGGAACTAATTGCTACTATCGATCCCTTGAATTAATTCCTTTAAAACCCAATATGTAAACACAACAATAACTTATACGGTACCTATTGATTTCCCCAGTTTCTCGACCAATGAATGCACAACAGTTTGTCTCAATCGCATATTACAACGCCCAATATCTATCAACGTATACATGAAATTTTGCAATATGTACAAAGTTATATTTATAAATAGATGCAAGGCTTTGTTGACGTAATTTACTGTAACGCGAACCATGCCACCGCGTGTGCATGGTCGATTCGGTGTAAAACCGCAAATCAAGTAATATACTTGTAAGCTGAAAGCGTGTAATAGTCGGTGTCAGAAAGTGAACAAAATATGCACTCGCTGAAAGTTTTGCTATTGTCTTGAATTTTGTGTTTATTTTCATTCTGAGACACAGTAAAACAAAAAAAACTAATTGGTGCCATTTTTTTCCATCACTATTTTGGCCGCCATCTTGAATTAAAAATGGCTACCATTATTGACAATAATACTGCATAGGTGTATTTTTGCTCGATAATTCCGTTATAAATATGTTTATATGTGTCAATTATACATTTTTAGATAGTCTATGGAAACAGATATCGGAAAATATATTTTTCTACATGATCAAATTCACATAGGGCCGCCATCTTGGATTTCAAAATGGCCACCCAATTCAAAAGATATTGTACAATAACATTGAACACTATTGTGACATAGAATTAATTTTTCAACACCATTCCACTTGCTACTATTTACAAATAGTGTGTTATAAAAGCCAGAAATTAGTAGTGCCTACAACATGACCTTATAGTACGTCAAAATGGCCGCCAAGATAAGTAAAGTTTGATACTTTTTTAATAATTCAGTGTTTCATTTCCTTAAATGTTACATATTTGTATGTGACTACCAGCACAAAGACTGTTTATGTTATTATCATTATTATATGAACTACTCATATTTTACTAATTAACAGACATGTTCAATTTGAAATATCTTAAATAATTCAAAATGGCCGCCATATAAACAAATCTTTATTTAGTGTTACTGCATGTTCAAATGATGCACTTGAAACTACATGAACATGATGCTATAAGGGCATTTATCTGTGTCATCAATCAATTATATATATATAAGTATATATGTGCTATAACATAGACCGGCACAAATGGCGACAGATAGTAGAACTCTAATATGGCTGCCAATATTTACCACATATATATCTGCTGTCAAATGTCTTTGGTACTCATGATTACATACGTAGTCTCGTTGAGGCCATGCATGTAACGTGAATTACATGTCTTTAATAATATAAATAACATAACACTAGAGCGATTTAAATCAATAAACAAATAGGAAATGCAATATGGGCCAAACAAAATCACGATTTTATAAATGTCCTCGTGTTATTTATTGCAGTCACAGTATCATAGTGAAAATGACTGAAACATATCAAATGTACCTAATATGGCATTCTATGGCAAATATTTAACATGTTCATAACTGCTGTGTTTGTTGAATAATAAGCTATTCGATGTCCTTAAACATTGAGTACATTAGCAGAATATTCAGTTATGTAATAGTGCTTGCAGCCTGTCAACAGCTAAGGTCATTGTCGGCTGGGTTAACAGGCTCAAATCACATATTCCATCTAAACAGATGGAGGGGTCCCGAACGCATAATTACATATTCAACCCTGAAATTAGAATAATCTGATCTGGTACAAGGTCCTCGCCATGCCAGTCACTTAGCTCCAAACCCATACGACTAATTGTATTATATAGGATTATTACTACATTCATATTATGTATCTGTCAAGTAACAAGAAAGCCAAAACGTATCTCTGAGGGCCACTGAAGCAAGCGATATTGTGATTCCGGATGAAACACATCGTTAAATTACCGTTCACATGCTCCAAATCTACCGCGCTTAGCAGACGATTCAGACTCGTCATAACATGATATAGCGAAAATACATGTATTACCTAAACATGTTGCAATTAGTGTAAAACATGTAGGTTCAGGACACCTTTTGTGCATATAACGGTGATGAAATTGATAGTTTTAAAGGCACATGACCAATCAGTAGGCACAACATGTTCTGTATAGGAATTCAATAAGTGTATAATTGTGTCACTATTCCACCGGTTCTAAAAATGACAAGTGCCCGAAAAACAGATATACTAATTTAGTAATATATATTTTACTGATTGTGACTCACGGTGGTATCAGGCTATTTTCATATGCAAATGAGGCATGATAGTTTAATTATTTATACTACTAACTAAATGCGTCACTTGAAAAAAATATTATTTTTGACAGATTATAAAGTATGATCATTGCACATCAAAACAAAATAAATACGGAAAATAATAGTAATGTCCGTAAGCATTTTAAGGAAACATGTTTATCGCCCCTGATAACAGTGTGAAATTTACGTCTGATTTAAAATTCATAATAATGCCAATCAATACGTTTGGTAATGGTGAATGAATGTTTATTTCGCCAGAAAATGTCTGGTATGAAGTCTCAGATATAAAAAACAGTTTGTGCCTACTGAGTGGGCATTTACCTTTAATTGCTTGATGCAGTAACTATATACGTTTTGATTCTGTTTAATCCAGAGTATTGTCATTGACACACATGTGATAAACTTCACATTGGGAAAGCTTTGTTTGTCATTGAGTTTGACATACTGTGCCAAAAACAAACTGTAACTATGTGTTATGCATCTTTTACTCCTTTATAATTTGGAAGATGAGCATATGTCTATATTTATTTGCTTAAAATGAGGAATTAAATAACTACATTGGCAGTTTTGATGTGGTGGCAGATGCTTATGCCAACCAACGAAATAACTTAACCTATGTGAAAGTATTGACAGTTAATGTACAAACATAAGCAGTTTCGTCGTTCACCCAGTCCTGAGATGGTTACAATTGGATATTCGAACCTAAGAACACGATCACAATAGCCATTTAATAATTAAATAATACAATAATCGTTACTCCCACGTGTCATACGACTTCAAAAATATATGCCTTCAAATTGGAGTCATGTTGTCATCAAAGAACCAATCAATATGTCCTAAATTTTCGTTTAGCAAAGATGCAACCACTTACAGTCCATGCATGGATTGGGATATTTCTAATTGGCAGATCACATACGTATCAACATGACTATTTGAAAAACATATCCATTGCATACACAAGTGTGCTTGTCTATATATTTATACGTTCGTACATGTATGTCAAATACCACTTGTCAAAGTGGGCATTTGATCAGGTCAACAACAGTGCCATCTGTTCTGATCATGAATACTCCGCTGTCACTGTAATAAAATGTATGCAGACATGGCTTTGGCTAAGTGGTCATGTCTGTTATATACGCAGCGCCAGAATGAATTTGCAAGTTCTCAACGAAGAATCGTCACCTTCTGGAACACATGATAAGCTTGAATAAGAAAATGAATGAGCAACCGCTATAAAATAAGGTTGTCATCGAGAAGAGTAGTGTCTCTTCTATAACTTAGTAGGTTGATGACATGGGATGCTTAGCCAGATCCATGGTTAACAAATCAGAAGTTACACGAATGGAATATCCCAATGTACGTCCAACACTGTTGATGCCATTGGCATAGCAGGCGCCAAAATTGTGACATCTCTGTCTAACATTAGACTAAAGTGGGTCATACCATTGCGTACATACGCCACATGGAAGTAATGTTTGGGATATAGGTAGTAAATGTGCATGTACTTATGATTCTGTACGGATGTGGGGGTGGGGTGGGTGATGGACGAAATCCCTTGCATAAAAATAAATATTCAGCCTTGAAATTAGAATAACCTGATCCTGTGACTGGTCCTCACCACAACATAGTCATTTAGTCTCATCCCCTACAAGTAATAGGATAATAACTATTTTTACTACTCGTATAATGGGCATAAGCAACTTTAACTCTGAGATATCAGAAAGCCAAAACATATCAGTGATATTTTGATTCCGGAAAGTATGAACCCCGTCGATAAATTATCCTTTGCATGCTTGCAACCAACAACCCGCATACATACATACATAAATACCCACACCCCAACCGTAAATGTGAAATATGGGATTCAATCCGGCTAAACCGACCTGAAATGACCGTAGCTGTTATCAGGCCGTTAAACACAACTAAAAGGAATTATACAAAATAAAAAGTAATGAAGATTTTTGTGACAATCATTATTCTGGAAAGTGATTTGATGTGAAATGGTATACCAGCCTGACATTAAATCTGAATATCAGAAAAAAGGTTATATTTGTTTATACAATGGCCTATGCATTTGATATTTCATCAACTATGAGTTTGTGGGGTACGCACGCCAGTTCTTTACATGGAAGTAAACTATGCATGTGCAAACGACATCAAATCAGACGTATATTAATAAGA
>CM055269.1:77082867-77099883 GCA_029237695.1 Conchocele bisecta
TATATTAATAAGACTGTCATTTACAATGAAACGCAATACATTTAGAGGTCATACATAGATATAAATGTGCATTAGTGTTGACCAACGGGGTAATCGTCACAATAACATATATGTCCGTGTACAAGGTGTGTAGGCTATATGAATTTCAATAAAATGTGTTATGTGGAGAGTCCTGGCTGTCATGGTTAAATATCATATTAATGTGAATAGTGCATAGCCACATATATTCAATTATTTTCTGCCTGTGCTCATAAATAATGATATGGCTTAAATAGAATGCCGGTACCCAGTTGGAACACATCAAAGTATGCTAAATATGGCGGCCATTTTTAATGTTAAAATGTCAGACATAAATGTTATTGCATAAAAATGTGGCTAATATATTTTTTCAATCAATATCATACATAACCAACCACACCTGTAGTCTGAACGATTGTTATTCTTTTGCTGATAAAACTGTTTGATTCAACGGTGTCCATATTGAAATACAAATCTATATATACAACTGTCTAATTCCAGTGTGTGATATAGTGATACATGTTACAATGAAGGATTTCATTTACTTCATGATTGTGTAGATAATAATTCATTTTACAATTGCTTGTGCTCAATTGAAAATAGCACATTATCTATTGTCATGGTGGCCATTTTGAATTTTAAAACATATTTGTTATTGAACAGAAATGTTATTATTTCATTTTTTAAGTATATCCCATACATAATTTGACTAAATTGTTGTCGAAAATATGTTTATTATTTTGACAAAAAGAGGATATGGGACTTGAATGGCGGCTATTTTGAAATTCCAGATGAACGACACACGTGTGGCCGAAAAAATGGTACCAATTTGTTTGTTGTACTATGTCACATACTCTGTCATAAAAAGACATTTCCAAAGACTATAGCAAAAATGTCAGCAGATTCACATTTTGACACCGGCTAAAAAGGGCGGCACTCCATTAAAACGTACATATGCACGCGATGCGACGGGCCAAACAATATGACAGTTATACTTAACAAAATAAGTATTTAATAAACTACTTTCTGAAATATTAATATGTGGACTATACGTTATACATGTGTACCACATACTGGAGGAATCGATTTGGAAGTAGTCATTCCCGGAGCCGGATGCGGACAGGGAGAATACATGGGTCTGCGTGTCGACGTCCGAGTAACTGGCGGTAAATAGGCTCGTTCCGGCTGGCGTGTCCTCAGATACTGACTGTGATGATCCCAGCGGAAGGTTCGTTAAAGTAACAGGCGAATTAATTTCTGAAATGTATTTATTGAGTAAAACCAGTGTTGCGCCGTTAAACATATAAAACGACTATAAACGTTTACGTTTACTGTCTGTTTAGCGAAAGATGCTCACATTTTACAGCTATATAAACAATTCAAAATCGATATCGTTTTCGGTAATATTAAATTAAAGGAAAATTTAAGAATGAGCCTTCTTTTTATTTCGTGAAATTTGATTCAAAATTGATTTTATTGCGAAAAACAAATTTCCCCATGTAAAATCCCCATAGACATCTTCACAGAGTGAAGATTTAACATGGGGAAATTTTTTGTAATTTCAGAAATTGTGGACCGATTTTCAAAGTCTAACTTTTGTGTTCTTAGTTAGTTCATTTCCAAGCTAGGTTTCGGAGACAATTTCTATTTGTTTTTAGTTTTTTGGCTCCTCCCCCGAGCTCCTTAACTTCCTTTGTTCCTATGTTAAATTCCCATAGGCAAATACATTTTTCGAAATAAAATCAATATTTGACTAAATGTCAAGAAATAAAAATAAGGCTCATTCTTAAATTTTCATCCAGTTTAATATTATCGAAAAAAATATTGTTTTTGCATTGCTTATATGGCAGTAAAATTTGGGCAGGTTTCGTGAAACAGACAGTAGGCGTTTTCACTTTTAGCATGTTTAACGGTGGTACAAGTAATATCATTATCAATGTAGTAACGTAACAGTAGGTTGGTTATACAGGGTGGCCCAGAAAGACTTGGACACTTTTTGTAACCTGTATATCTTTTGACATACAGTTTGAATCTTAATATGTTGACACACATATTGTGTAATGTCTGTGCTACTTGACGGAAACATATTGCTTACTGCTATTGCACGCATTTTGATGCCATTATGATTACATGCATGACGTCATTAGGTCTTTTTCCGGAATTTCAATTGCTGAGAACGCTGTGAAAACGGTTGAAAAGCCGTAGCACATCGATTATTTTCATTGCAACAGTGAAATAAATGATATACTGAACATATTAAATGCATACATAAATGTTACTTACATGTACAACGCCATTTACAGCAACTAGTTCACAGATAAGTTGAGCAATGTTACCAGGAATCATCCTACACGCGCAAGGCTGGGAAATTGAATGCTCAAAGTGACACGGATTTCAGAAATTCGTATTTTTAGCAAATCGAGGCAAACTTGCAGTATATAGTGCCTTATGGTAATAGTAATGTTTATTCAGCAATAGACCTACTGACCCTTAAGCATACAATATAATACAACAAAATAGTTATAACAAGACGACAAACAGTGGTGAAGTATGTATTGATTCACTAGTAAATACATGCATATTCATCATGCGTGCCAAACTATAATGCATTTGCATTATACTTTGGCCCACGATGTGAATACCATGTAGTTACCGTGATATCCCGCTCTCCGAGCATATGGTCCGTTCCCACCACGATCGACATCAGCAAGTTCGTCCGTCCAAAGCTGAGCTATGCCCGAACATGCACCCGGAGCATGCACTCAGAAGGCTTTGCAGTACCATACTAAGTAATTGCATGTAGTTCTTCTCACTATCAGTTTGCCGTTTAGGACATACGCACAATTAATAAAATAAAAATAATAAATAATAATAAAGCCTAGGTTTAAGTATACCGTGTAGGAGAGTAGACACAAAGTTATTTCGAGAATATGGTTATGTGACCATACATTGTACGGTACACAAACGTATTCGCTTATAGCAATATGGCATTATAATGGGGTTATATGTCAATTTTTTAGCCACATACAGTATTATAAAGAACACATATTACTCTATCGCTTGTGGTTGGAGATGCCAAACCCTTGACATAGTGCTATAATTACATATGCATGTATGAAGTAATTGTATTCTTTATCTTCATGTATTTCACAGCTGCAACAAGAATTTAGACCGTTTTTTCAAACGATTTCGTAATAAATATTCCGAGATTTCTAATAATGCTCCTATTAGCAGATAAAAACAATTCAACGACTTTATACATACTTGGTCTTCTTACATAATACTTACAAACATATGTGCGACGTAACTCACTATATAAAGGGCATTCAATAAGGAAGTGAAATTCGTCCTCTAAACACGCTAAAACGTTACATATTGAACATGTGCTCCTATCTCCTTATGTAAGCGGTGACTGTATGTCTGTACTTGTATTGTATTACTCAATGATGGATTTAATGTACTAAATGCAATTGTGCAGCAGGAAAGTGGTTTAGTACCATTTTATAGCAGTTGTATAGCGTTACGTACAACTGTTTATTTCGATTTCGACACAGTGACATCAAAATCGCCATGGCAATGGTATGTGTGTGGTTTCGATAAAGTAAATATAAAATTCATATGGGAAATGTAGTAACCAATATGGAAATCAAAATTTATAACGATTGACATATTACATATGTAGATATAAGAGTTATAAAACGTGTCCCAAGTTGTTTTTGGGCCACCCTGTAGTAACATGCGAGTTGATTTCTGAAATGCATTTGTGGCTGTGACTGGAGTATGGGGCTTATGGGTTTTGCGACCAGTGTAGATCCGGATCAGTCTGTGCAGACTGATACGGATCTGCACTGTTCGCCATTCCACAAATGAAGCACCCGTCGTGTTTCTACAAGCAATGTCGATCGTTTTCTGGCTACAGCAGGAGCTACACGGATAACACATATCATCGATGACGGATCGTAGCTACTTATCTCCCATTAAATGTATTTATATAAATAAACCTGCTGCATTGGGGGGAAAATCCCAAAATAAGAACGGAATATTTACATCGAGAAAAAATATATTCAGCCCTGAAATTAGAATAACCTGACCTGGTGCCAGATCCATGCCACACCAAAGTCGCTTGGCCCATTCCTCTAAAATAGGATTACGAATAATCGTAATCCTCAAATAAGGGGAATAACCAGAGTCAACTGTCACATACAAAATGCCAAAGACGTATGTGAGGGCCAAACCAGGTCTCCAGTCGGAATTCCGGTAAGGATGAACCCCGATTGTTAAATTACTCATCGCATTCTCCCACCTGCCAGCCACCCGGTCCAAAGTGTGTGGTTTATGGAATTATGGCTTGTAAATAGAGCGAGTGTTGCATGCTTTATTGCGAAAAGGAGTCAATATAGTGATTTATATTAATGTTTTCCAAATCATCCTACATATATACGCAATCTGACCTCGGACTTCAGTATGTGCCAGATTCATATTTTCACACGTACTAATGTCATTGCAGAGTATACATACTCAGATCAGAATGCACATATGTGCAGTCTGATCTGTGTCTACTCTGTGCGCAAAACTCATGTTTATGCTTTTCAGTAAGAAATAAACGCTGAAATACAGTAAAGGACGGGATCTCTATAAATAGATTTGCAACGGGAAATAACTAGTTACGATCCCTCATTCCATTGAAAAAAATATCTTACAAGGCTTAGGAAACGGGATGGGCGAGGCTCTGCCTGCGGGTTATAATTACTGAATTAGCGAGCCGGGTCCAAGTCAGCCGCAATCGCTCAGTGGTAGAGCATCGGACTCCGGATCGAAAGGTCCAGAGTTCCAATCCCGACACTGGCCGAAACGGCGTGTCCTTGGGTAAGACACCTTCGTGATAGCCTAGACCTATCGGATGGGGACTTAAATAGTCGGTCCTGACATGCAACGTCATAAAACCAGTGCCTTCGTTAAATCAAAGCATTTACATTTACCGGGTCCAAGAAAAGTAATCCACTTCCCGGGTAAATCCGTTGGTTTAAAAATGCCGGTGATAAATTTACCTGCCACTGTGACGGTCAGGATGGACGGCCCCACCGTGTTATAACCGTCGTCTACTGTAATGTATAGGTCATAAGCGGCGATGGTCGACGCAATGATATTCTCCTTTAATAACACTTGGCCATCTGTAATATTGTAACAGGAAACACAAGATAAAGTTAATGCATGCATTTACCAAATTCCATTCAATTTGGATGAGCTGTTGTCAAGTGTCAAGTGGCACTACTTATTGCCAACCCTCGTAAATGACTAATGTCTGTTCCACGTTTTGCTGCCGACAAATATTGATTTTATTGCGAAAAAAATATTTTCCTATGGGAACTTAACATGAGGAGTCAATTTCCAAAACATTTTATCCTGAAGGATCAAAAAACGAAAACATTTGGAAATTGACTCCGAAACCTGACGAGATAGCTTGAAAGTGATGTAATTAAGAAAATAAAAGTTAGATTTTGAAAATCGGTCCACAAATAAAAAAAATATTTAAACAAAATCTATGTTTAGCCCCCATGTTAAATCGTTAAAGGAAAATCGTTTTTTCGCAATAAAATCAATATTTGATGGAATTTCATGAAATAATTTTTTTTGGGAGGGTGAATTTTTTGTTATTGATAAAAAAGTACTGACATTTAAATATTTTTTAAATTTAATGTGTTTAATAGCCAAAAGTTCGTCGGCAGCAAAACGTGGAAGAGACAATTACTTCTGTTTTCATATTACCAGTTCTATACTTAAATGGAGAAGTTGGGCATAATAATTAAAAGGATTTGTTTCGTAAATGACGCCGGAATTTGACGACATTTACGGAGCAATATGCTTTTATTCGGCGATTTATGTTAAGTTTCTATGTCATTTATGGAACATATTATATTTAGTCTATAAGCCAATGGTACAGGTCTACACCGATGTTAAGTTATTTAACATTGGCCGTGGACAAGTGGTACTAAGTAATCGGAGTAAGGGTTGTAGAGATATAAGATAGTATTATGTAAAAACCTTAACGCACATTACGAAGTCACTTGACATGGACATTGGGAATATGGATGATGATAAAGAAGCTTTTGGAGTTTGAAGAACACCTGAGTAATGGTTGTGGAGATCAGTATAAGGTATATGTATGTAAAAAACATTTCACCTTGACCTTTGGGAAGGTGGGCTATAGCATGAAAGCATGGATGATAATAAAGAAGTAGTTTTTGACGTAAATGGGAGAACTGGTTGTGGAGATGTAAAATATGTAAACGTTAAGTATAAAATGAATATATGGACACAATCACATGATGTCTCATTTAATAGTTATAATCACAATGGAGTTACAATGGAACATATCCAACTTTCGCGGCCATCGTACCTGGACAAAATCCGTAGTGACCACATGGTCAATTTCAGCGACCAATACGTGATGGTCAGTCGGCAATTTCCGTGATATCGGCTTTTTCCGTAATCTCTCGGAAATCTACAGGTGTCACGTGATGTACGTAATTTTATCGATAAGTAAATCGATAATCCATGTACAAGCCCCACCGCTCGACGAGTTATACAACTATTTTAGAGAGGTTAACGCATCTCAGCATAATGACAGCGATGAGGATGATCCGCTAGTAAATTTTGACGTTAGTGAGGATGACGAAATACTAAATTGTCCAATAACTGAGCGTGAAATAGTAGATGTAATCAAAACACTAAAAGACGCGAAAGCCTGTGGTACTGACAACATTTTAAACGAATACATTAACACCACACAAACTATTTTGCTACCCGTATATGTATCACTGTTTAATATCTTGCTTTCAACAGGTATACTGCCAGAGTCATGGCTAATCGGGACAATTAAACCTATTTTCAAAAACAAAGGTGACGTTGAAAATCCTGCAAATTACAGGCCAATCACAATCCTTAGTTGTCTGGGTAAATTGTTTACTGCGCTACTAAACAAAAGTTTAACGAAATTTGTCGATTATAACGAATATTTGTCAAATAATCAAGCTGGTTTTAGGAAAGGATACTCAAAAACTGACCATATTTTTGTGTTACATTTATTAATAGAACTAATGTGGAAACAGAAAAAGAAGTTATTCTGTTAATTTATTGATTTTTCCCAAGCCTTCGATTCTGTCTGGAGGATAGGACTATGGCGAAAATTGCTGAGTACTAAAACGTAAATGGTTTATTTTTCAGAGTTATATATAATATGTACGACGGTATTAAATCGTGTGTTTCAAACAATAACGAAACTTCCCAATTATTTACAAGCTTTTGTGGAGTCAGACAGGGAGAAAACTTGTCACCAATATTGTTTTCACTATTTTTGAATGACCTTGAAATGTCACTATCGGCCAATAATAATGACGGTATCAAAATTCACCACCGAACGGTAGATTCATTATTTTTCATAAAAATAATAGTTCTGTTGTACGCAGACGATACCATAATTATTGCCGAAGACGAAAACAGTTTTCAAAGGTGTCTAAACGATTTCCAGCTATATTGCAATGAATGGAAGCTAAAGATAAATATAAGCAAGACTAAAGTCATAGTATTTGGTACTAACAATAATAAAAAAATATAATTTTTGTATCGGTAATGAAATAATAGAGATAGTTAATGAGTACAAATACCTTGGTGTATACTTTTCAAGGAGCGGAAGTTTTCTTAATGCCCGAAAACATATAGCACAACAAGCAAAAAAGGCAACATTTTTACTATATACACGTATTAACAACTTGGATCTACCAATTGATCTCCAACTAAAATTATTCGACCATACAATTCTACCAATTCTGACATACGGGTGTGAAGTTTGGGGCTACGAAAATCTAGATATCCTGGAGCGAATACATACCGACTTTTTAAGACGAATAACAAAAAGTCGTAAATCCACACCGTTATACATGTTATATGCCGAGCTCGGTAGACATCCAATATCGATTACTATTAAAACAGGATGTTAGGTTTTTGGAATAGAATAGTAAATGGCAAGCAGACTAAATTATCATATCTGATGTTAGAATATATTTCGAACCTTGAAAACACTAATTTTAAATGGTTACAGTTCATAAAACATATAGTAAATGAAACGGGGAATAATCTAGACTATAATATGCAGGAACTAAGTAAAAATAAAATTAAACATACTCTAATGGATCAATTTATCCAAAACTGGCATTCACGTGTCTCGGAATCAAACAAAGGTAAGATGTATAATTTATTCAAAGATAACACAAATATAGAAGGATACTTCACATGTTTACCACAATCATTGTACTATAATCTTGTAAGATTTAGAACAGGTAATCATAAACTCCCAATCGAGACAGGTAGATGGTTAGGGATACCCCATTCTGAACATAAGTGTACCATATGTAATACAAATGATTTGGGTGACGAATTTCATTATCTGCTAGTCTGTCCACATTTCTCGGATAAACGAAAATTGTATCTCAAACGTTACTATTATCGGCATCCAAATGTTATAAAATTCAAAGAACTTCTCAATTGCAAGTCAGAAATACAGTTACGACTGTTGAGCATCTTTAATGCTGAGATTATGCGTTTTTTCCAATAACTATTGACTTAAATGTACCTCCTAGATTATAAAGTAATTCACATGTTCATAAATTTTGTTATTTATGACTTTTGTATTGTAGTTCAATAGTAATCATACATCACAGAGTCATTCACAAGTGGTGCAGATCCTGTTGGGATGGCTTACTTTGAGCAATCTCATCCGGGGCTACACTAATTGTAGATATTATACTACTGACAATTATGAGTAAACACAATATACTGTTGTTCAGTCACATACTAGTAAATCAAGATGTACATTGTTCACACCTATCAATATGCATGAAGGATTGATATGATATTTGCATGGTAAATAACGACACGATATGCATGCTAGTGGAGGGTGAAGGCCGCATACACAAATATATGAGTTGTCGTTGTGCGTGCGGTCCGCATTCAACCAATACAGGCACACCCATACTACGATGTCTAACTAACGAGAAACTGTATAATAACTTATGTATTAAGTGGCATACATACTCTCACCAACTTTCAATTTTCGCTCTCTGCTGAGAGTGTGTCCCACTACAATTCACCGTGTATTCATCCTGACATGCCCTGTCTCGTTCTCCATATTCCTGGAGATTGAGACACACAGGGATGTGCGGGTCTTTTTTGCAATCGAATATACTTGCAACCCGTTTTCTATATGCTTGTATATTTAATTGTAAAATGTTTGAAGTAGCATTAAATTTTATCAAATCTGACTCCTAGATGAGTTTCTAAGAATTGGAATTATTGTCCAACTATTTTTAAACAAATTGTTCTGATTCGGATCCATGCTTACTGACCACGTTCCTTTACATATAATGCTTGATGAATTTCTCCCAGTCAATACTCGCTACTGATAAATACCATCAAGCCGAATCATTGCAAAATATATAGATGTTGACTATTTAACTAAATTTGCCTGCAAACAAGTTCGCTGATAAATTAGACTGAGTACAGTACTTCCACATAACTCTCGCCATGCTGTTGTTGTTGTTCATAATAAATTATGCTTGTACATGTATGCACTCATATACCACTAAGTGGTCTGAGATCATTGCCAAATAAAGGATATGTTCTGTTCTGTTCTGTTCTGTATAGTGTGGCGATTCCACCATTGACCACTGTGATATTATTTCTAACCATATCAAATAAAGATGAAATTATATTAAGTATTGCAAGTTCCATTTATGTCAAAGATAATCAAATAAGACAAAGTCTATGCTGAAATTACAAATTCTGTTTAGTTTGCAGAAAATAATTCTACCCTGGTTGTACAAATAAAGTTCAAGGAAGTTTAGTTTGCAGTAATAATCGTTAAATCGCGTAAATAATTACAGATGACCGATGTACTCGTTATATATATATTCTCAGACTGGCGAACTTTTTTTAACTTAATATTTCGGTCAATATATATGTAGCCTAATGCAAAACAGCGATTGAAACCAGTGTGTACTCAGATCAAGCTGCGCATCCGCACATTCTGAACGGGGTCTACCCTGGTTGTACAAATATAATTTAATTCAATGAGGTTTATGTTAGTTTGCAGTAAATAATTCGCGATGATTCTGCTTAATTCCCTGGAAATAAAAACAACACATTTCCATTTATTGACAATTTTATAATTTGTGACACTTTCACCAATATTAGTTTCGATAATCGGTGGAAATCTCGTTAATATTGCAAGTTTCAAGAGAAAACATGCAACGATACAAATAGTTAAAACCCGCGTAAGTAATCATAGTTTGTAAACTAACGTAGTCTGATCCAAGATTTATAATTCCCGTGTATGTAAAAAGGGAATTACGTTAATATTTCTAACTCAAATAAAGATGAAATTATATTAAGTATTGCAAGTTGCAATTGTGTCAAAGATAATCAAATGAGAAAATGTATATGCTGACATTACAAATCAGTAGAATATGTTTGCCGTACTGCAAATTTAAGGGAAACACTTTTTATTAGGGTCTCATAATTTAACGCAAACATCTGGTAATAAAACAGAGCAATATAGGCCAGCTCAGCTTTATCAACCAGCGTTAGTACATTTGTAAACTAACGTAGTCTGACCAAGGGAATTACATAAAAAGGGAATTACGTTAATTATTTCTAACCATATCAAATAAAGATGAACTTATATTAAGTAAAGTATAAAAATTATCTCTCGAACAGGTCTCAAACCTCGACTGAGAATATATATTTGTATTTTAATTTTGTTCTCACAATTTTATAATTGTTATCAAAATAGCTATCAACTGATAAACACTTTATGGGATATGGACATTTGCCCCCCGGACATTTGCCCCCCAGTCCAAAAATGGCAGGGTGGACATTTGCCCCCCAGTTGAAATGGCAGCTAGGACAATTGCCCCCCAGTCGAAATGTAGGGGCGGACATTTGCCCCCCAATGGAAATGGCAGCTAGGACATTTGCCCCCCAGTCGAAATGGCAGCTAGGACATTTGCCCCCCAGTCGAAATGTAGGGTAGGACATATTGTATGAAGTGTACCATGATACTTATTATCAAAGACATCAAAGTAAATTGGGTGTGATTACTGATTAGCTTTAAAAACACTGATTACCTAATGATATCCATTCACATAATTAGCAAAAGTTGTATTGTATGAAGTGTTACCATGATACTTAATTATCAAAGACATCAAAGTAAATTGGGTGTGATTACTGATTAGCTTTAAACACTGATTACCTAATGATATCCATTCACATAATTAGCAAAAGTTTGAACTAATATCATGAGAGGTGTTAAAAGTCTTTGATTGTTGATTAAAGTGTACACATACTGAGTTCATTATTTAATTAGATATAATGTGATTTAATAGATGGTAATTCTTAAAGTGAAAAACTTGTGAGAATTGAGTGAAACTAATTAAAGGTTCATGCAGTATATTAGCCATGGAAATTGTCTATTGCATTACTACAAATCTCATACCACGATGGAACTGACTACCAGTACTAGAGGGGCTGAGAAGCTACTATACGAGGGTTACTCGTATACTAAGAAGAAGAGCCGTATCTCCACTATCCACTGGAATGCTCCAAACGCAAGAGTGCCTCTTGCAAGGGGACACTTACTACTGACTCAATGGTAAATATAAATGTAGTTTGTTAGCGGACAATGGTTACAATTTACAACTTCCAAGTCGTGTTGGTTGTATTATAGTACTAATGTGACTATTGGAAAATATCAGACACGTCCTTGTAATTTTGTAACATTGGGTACCTGCGTAATTTCATGAAATATATTTAGTATAAATTGCTTATATAATATAAAATATATGACTATTTTCAGAGAGCATACTGAGTTCTATGCATTCATCAAAATATATCTCGTTTCATTTTTTATCGGTTTTATCATTGTAATTCATTTTTATTACAGATTACCACGATCAGCTCAGCGACACCACACTCTCACGACAGCGACGCGTATGCTATCGCGGCAATGAAGGTTCGGCAAGACATAAAACAACATGTCACCAACAACCGTGGAAACCCTGGCCAACTCATATCCGACAAACTCACTCAGCACCCAGTTGGCGTGAGAGTAGCAGCGGGGAAAAACTGATACTATCAAACGCGCAGTTCGACGTCTGAAGCGTGGAAACACCCCACCAGAGCCAACCAGCATCAACGACATCCCTGAGCTACCAGAGGCATTCGAGACGACAGGTGGTCCAGACAAACTCCCCTTCCTGATCTACGACAACTATGTAGAAGGACAATCCAACGACGGCCGTGTAATTGTGTTTGCGACAGAACTAGGACTTAAACATCTCTGTGATAGCTCCCATTGGTTTGTTGACGGGACATTCGGCACTGCGCCTAGGCAGTTTACGCAGCTGTTTGTCATTCGCGCCGAGGTGAACGATGTGACTCTGACCTGTGTCTACGCTTTCCTTCCGGACAAACAAGAGTCTAGCTACGAGGAAGTATTCACCGCCGTCTTGAACGCCTGCGATGCTGTTCAACTCACACCTGATCCGGCCGTCCTGACTTGCGACTTTGAACTGGGTATTCACGGCGCAGTCGCATCTATGTTGGGATGCCATGTCGAATCCAGGGATGTTTCTACCACCTTACTCAGTGTACATGGCGGCGGGTACAGAGTGAAGGACTTTCAACTCTCTACAAAAGAAGATGATGAAGTGAAACAGTACTGTGGCATGCTCGATGGGCTTGCG
The DNA here is from genome assembly GCA_029237695.1 of Conchocele bisecta. Classification (NCBI taxonomy): domain Eukaryota; kingdom Metazoa; phylum Mollusca; class Bivalvia; order Lucinida; family Thyasiridae; genus Conchocele; species Conchocele bisecta. Next base: position 77,095,683 of record CM055269.1, read on the forward strand.
TTCCTGCCACCTAGCCGCGTCCAGGATGGTATGCGCTATCTGAAGACTGTCACCCCACCGGCACTGGAAGACCTCACCGAGTACTTCGACACCAACTTTGTGACTGGACCGTACAAGTCTGTGATGGGGGCCAGGGGACGCATCACATTACAGCGAACGAGTCCGAAGTATGCGATTGATAAATGGAACGTGAACCAGGTCACTCTAGAAGATGGTTCCCGGACCAACAACAAATGTGAGGCGTGGAACAACTCGTTCAGCCACCTTGTAGGACATAAAAATCCCGGACTCTGGCATACTATTCAGTGTATACAGAAGGATCAACTCAACGTGATCACAGAAGTGGAGCGAGTGAGACAGGGTGCCCCAACACGTAAACGTGTCCGCCGCGAGACGAGAAATCTGCAGGATAGACTTAAACAACTGTGCCAGGACTTTGATGCTGGTGAGAAGGATGTGCGCGACTTCCTTAGAGCGGTCGGACATTCCGTCCGATTCGTCTAATTGACAATGTAACTCTAAAACGTGCTACTATACTGATGTGCTATAATGTGACATTTTGTTATTTGTTCGAATTTCATAGTACTTGATCACAAACATTGATAATCATGCCAAGAGTGTGTTGACATTGACATTAATCTGTTATCTGTTTTAATTTCACGAGACATCGAAATAATGAGTATTATCATGGTTAGTTCATAGTACTTGATCACAAACATTGACAATCATGCCAAGATTGTGTTGATATTGACGTTAATCTATTATCTGGTTTTACAAAACTTGATCCACAAATTTATGACTCCAAATAAACTGGTTGTTTGGAAATGTGTTGTATTCTTGTCACACCTTGTCATACCTCAAATTGTTCACTAGGGGGCAAATGTCCTAACTGCCATTTCGACTGGGGGGCAAATGTCCTAGCTGCCATTTCCATTGGGGGCAAATGTCCGCCCCTACATATTGACTGGGGGGCAAATGTCCTAGCTGCCATTTCAACTGGGGGACAAATGTCCGCCCCTACATTTCGACTGGGGGGCAATTGTCCACCCTGCCATTTTTGGACTGGGGGGCAAATGTCCGGGGGGCAAATGTCCTACATTCACACTTTATACCAACAATACAACTGTGCGTATTTTTTATAATACATGTATATACTGGAGAAACGGGACTTTTAACAATCGTTATTAGACTACAGGATCGTGCTATTTGATCAGGATCTACAACGGTCACAAATACCATAAGCCCCATTTTCCCAGTAATATGACACATAAGGATACAAATCAAGTCAATTTGACTTCCAAAAGTTGTAAGTTCCCTTTTGTTTACCAGTGTCCAACATAGCCAGTCAAAACAACAAGTAGCGCATGCACATGAAAACCAACATGGTTGGCATGTTGACTTCCTCACCCATCAGTTAACTAATACTGGTAGGTGTTTGAAATTGCATCAACATATATATGGATAAATGACTAACAACATCGATGGTATCCCAAGAATTTTAATTTTAACGTTGAAATAAAACATTATTAGGTAAACTATTTTATGTGGGATTTGCAAACAGGGCACGTTTTCTCGTGCACCTGTCCCCATTTGGAGAAGTGTAATTATATTGATTTTTTTAGCTGACAATATACAAGGCTGTACACAGGCCACGAATTGGACGCTGATGTGGAAGTGTGATTTATCTTTAGGTTTATCTTGAGGTATAACATTTAAAATATACAAATATTATATACAAATATTACTTAAAGGAGTAATATTACCCTGAATTTAACGTAATAAAACAATATAGGATAGTTTATCAAGAGAAACGAGAGATATACAGATTTTCAACCAGCATAGATAAGTTCATACTGCAAAGTTGACCAACATTTATAACGTAGACAAAAAAAGGAAATTATAATTACCATGTTACCGATAATTATTTATAGCTGTATACCGAACACAGAATAACAAGTGAAAATTATATAAATTACTTCTAGCTGCAATATTGACAATTACATAATTGCGAAAAATATTTTATTATGCTCCATAAAGATACATAATGAGCTGTAATAAATCAACACAAAATGTATGCTGTTTTGTAATCACTGTAATGTACATGAACACGAGTCTGATCAGGGTTTGCACTGTTCGCTGTGAATTCTTGACTACTTACACAGCCGCGAGTGGGGCGGTAGCAGAATCCTGGGACAAATTATACAATACTGTGTCCCAGTACAATCTGATCAGGGCTTGTACTGTACGTTATTTAGTCGGTACTGGGACTCAATAATCTATAAATTGTCACAGTCTGTACTACTAGTGCACAGATTAAAGTAGGATCAGACCGGATGAATGTCAACCACAACATAATCTCCTTCATTTAGAATTGTGTAGCTAACATTAGAACGTGGTCTGAGAGATGAAGCCATGCCTGCTACCATAGATCGTATGTCTGTATGAAGATACAGACGTGTGAAGAATTGTCTCTTAATTGAGTCGGCATCTAAAAAAACACAAATCGCAGTTTGCACGGCAGTTACTAATTAACTGCTTTTAATTGGCAACCATAACGTTAGTTTCGGATTAACGGTGTAATTTGTTAATTTGCAGTGTTTAAAATGAGCGATTAATATTTCGTTGACAAAAACACTCATCTCCAATTATTAGCTTCAAAGTACGTGAAAATCAAAGTCTAATTTGGTTACTTTGTTCACAAATACTTTTACCGACAACACGGTCATGCCTCGGGTAACATACAATCGTCCCACCGCCGCTAAGCACCGTAAGCAATTGCCCGTTTCAACGAATATCACGGAAATTGCCGAAGATTTCCGTGATACGCTAACTGGAAAATGAAAACAGATGGTGTCATTATTATTATCTAAAAAGGACCAAAATAATATTAACTTAGAAACATAATTTTTATATCAATATATAGAAAAATGAATGAGCTAATTAAAAATGCCTGTGCATTTTTGTCACTATTCACATAAAAATAGATTTTGCAATTTTCCCAACGAAAATCTAGAAGAAAAATCACAATTTGCTATATAAATCATATAAAAACTACCGACTATGTTTAAAGCTAAAAAGGACCAAAATATTTTTATTTTAAAAACACGATCGAAACATCATCATAAAGTACAAAAATTGAAGTTTAAAATGTGACTTGTGCATTTTTAATCGGTTGTGTAGTTTAAAAGTTATGGTGAGAAATGGTAATAGTCTCCTATATAATTACATATAAAACTCACCGCTACTGATGCAGACTTTCTACAGGTAAGATGGCCGCGAAAGTTGGATATGCCTATCTAAACCGGACACCCTGGGAGGTCCAGTTTATAGAGGCTCCACTTTAAACCAGGCTTTCGAGCACGCCTATACAGTTTTATGTGGCTTGTACTCATGAACATACCTTATCGAAGGAAAAACTTGACAATACACACATAAAAGTCACTGCAAAAATGGATGGTGTGGGTGTCCGGATTATACAGGTTCTACTTATAGCTATAATAATTCGCCTCGGATGTGTTATCTACAGCTACAATTTGACCCTATCAAAAATGTGAGCAACCGAAGTGCATATCCAAACCTGTTGTATGTAGGTTAAAATTGAATAAACTGTATAAGTTATACCTTTAAACAAATAGTGTTTGTAAATTGCCAACAAATAATAAAACTGGGAAAACTCACATGAACAAGATATACATGGAAATGTCAGATAAACACATTGACACAGTAAAATAACCAATTTCTGCATGTGTATTTTCTTTATTAATAATTTAACTCTCAAACTAGGGTTTCTGATAGCTTAAACCACGGTTTGAGCACAAACCCCAGTTTAGACTGCCCAAACCCTATTTTAGGCTCGCCAAATGCACAATAATTCGCTAATCCCCAGTTTGAGAGTCTAAACCAGGGTTTAGGCTCTCAAACTCCAGTTTGAGAAATTATTGTGCATTTGGCCAGAAACTGCCGTTTGAGGTCGTAATCGAATAAAAAGCCTAAACCCTAGTTTGGACCCAAACCACAGTTTAAGAAAAATACTGCCAATCGTGATCCTAAACGGTAGTTTTCTTAAACCCTGGTTTGAGCAATTATTGTGCACTTGGCGGCAGAAACCACCGTTTGGACGCTCAAACTAGGGTTTCTGATAGCTTAAACCACGGTTTGAGCTCAAATGGAGCGGGGTAGCAATTTTGATTCTAGTGTACTT
>CM055269.1:77100383-77115383 GCA_029237695.1 Conchocele bisecta
GGTGAATGGTGATACGCTTGAACACCTCCCATGCACGGGAGTAATTATTCCTAGTGTTGGGGACCAAGCCACGACATTTTCGCTATCAGCATATCGTGGGTTAGTCGCCCACACTGGCAAATAATTAAAATTCCAAATGGCATACACGAAATTGAGCATTTTCCTTGGCCGATAGTAACCACGTCTCGGCATATGGCAAGTGCGCATATAGCAATAAACAGCAGGGGCCCGTTTCACTAAACTTTGTACGAACTAAAATGTTCGTAAGTGAACATTTAGGATCGTCTGGAAGTTGCAATTGATGGATTTACATTTATTGAGCATAGGCTGCATATGCAGCCTATACTCAATAAATGTAAATCCAATAAAGAAACATTGTTAATGTGAAATTTACAGACTATCATTAGTTTGCACTTACGAATATTTTAGTCGTACGAAGTTTAGTGAAACAGGCCCCAGAACTATTGATATAGTTGGTATCGCTTCGAAATTCAAAATGCGAAAAACACACTATCGTGATGAAATATTTACATTATTTAACTTTCTATTTCATATGAACCATGTTCAGCATATTGTTATTTGACGACGTGCATCGCGGGTTTAGACGCAAAAATAAATGCCCGTGAATATTACACATTTGTTGGAATTGGGAAAAACTATAAAAAAATATGATTAAAAATAATGTTATCACTTGGAAATATGATTGGATTGGAGTTATTTCTAATTAATAAACGACATTTTTGGATACTTTATCGGGAATATAAACTTTTAATTATCCAACAGTACTTTAAATTCTCCAAAGGAGCCGCTTAATCCTGTACTGATGACGTTACAGATTACGCCATATTCTGCTCAAGTAGCCCCGGGTTTGACTACGATGTACAGATCAACTACGTCCTTACGGTCGAATGCACGGACGACCAGAAAACGACGACTGGAACGTTCACAGTCATTCTTCTGGAGAATACGGTTTGTGGCCGAGAGATAGCACTGAATTGCAATACCAGAAGTTGTGGATGCAAACAAACCAACATATTTTCATAGTATTTCCGGGCCCCTGGGGCCCGTATAGTATTGTAGTCCTTCCTTCCATCACTGCACATCGCAGCCTATGCTCAATAAATGTAAATCCAATAAATGTTTACAAGAAAACAGTGTTAAAATAAATGTGAAATTTACAGACTATCATAATTTCGCACTTACGAACATTTTAATCGTACGAAGTTTAGTGAAACGGTCCCCTGGTCTTTCGGACGAGACTAGAAACTGACTCTGGTCCCAAAATAACATTAACTGTTGCTGGGACGTTAAACCCATTTACTTGGAACAACTGCAGCGTTATAATTGGCACCGTGGTATCGTGATATCGTGATATCGTGCTGTCGTAGTATTGATCCGATAGCGATATTAATAGGCCTTAACTGAACACCGTATAGTTACGTTAACCCAAATTGTCTGTCTGTAACGCAGGGCGAAATTCCCTGCGTTACAGACAGACAATTCGGGTTACGTAAACGACGTAAAATCACAGGCATTCGGCGTTTTTCGGTTTTCGTCGGTATAACTCTATATATATGAACAAGGCTTCTAACTTTGGTCGGACACGACCTCGTATCATAACAAAATAACATGTTTAAAATTGTAATTTTCTATACATTCTATGTATTACTGCAGGATATCGATAATTCACAAATGATCATATGAACTTGCCACTACAATATTGACGTTATAGCCTTAAACACATTATTTAATTTGTTATGATACGAGGTTGTGTCCGACCTAGGAAAAGGAGCTGTAATTCGATAACATAATTATAAATATGTTCTAACTACATTGTATGTTATTTTAGCAAGATAGCAATAATTCTCAAATGAACATATGCACTTTCCTCCAAAATATTCACATTAGTGTTAATAAATTCGTGGAATGTGTTATGATACGAAGCCGTGTCCGACCAAAGTTAGAAACTTTGTTCATATATATATAGTTATACCGATGAAAGCCAAAACACGCGGAATGCCTGTGCGTAAAACATACAAACATAATCATGGCGCAACGTATATACACCCTGATCTGGAGATACATGTACGCCCGTCGCTGGCGACGTAAGGTCTTTTCTCAACCGGCATCTATATGTAACATGATTCCCCGTGTACATTTCATATATTCGGGTCTTATGGATTGCTTATTTCTGATCATGAGTTATGAATCCATTCTCAGAGGTCATATACTACACGTCAGAGTTATGCCCCGTTAGTATGCATCTTGTTCTCACTTTATAAACGGCATATTCATGCTACACCATTGTTCATGTGTATATAGATCAAGGTGCTTGCTCACGTTGTTATAACAACAATAACAGTGGCTGAACGTGTTGAAATCTTGCCCTCTCCAAAGTAAGTATTATTTGATATATTTCCATTTTATAACGGATTTGATGAAATATGGCGCAGCAAATGCGTCTTCACGAGCTACATTTGTTCGTCCAGTGAGTTCGACACAGACATATGTCGTTTTTGCGAAGAAACCGATTATTCGCAAAAAAGACAGAAGTTTGGGCCAAAGTACAGAGACCAACAAATGCAGCTTAACAAGACGCGTTTGATGCGCCATATTTCATCAAAATCCGTTACGTAATAAGGACAATATAAAAGAATACGTACTTTGAATCGGATGGATTCTGGAAGTTTCAGTACTTGTTGTTGTTGTTAGTACCACGTGATCATACACCTTGTTGATAGCGCGTGTCGGATAGCCAGTATGGTGCATCAGTCTATTTATCTTCATGAATGCATGCCATGCACATGACTTTGTACCTTCTGACATCTCCGTAATTTCAGTAAGTACGTTTACAAAATTTACATTTATTTTCATAAATAATGTCAAAAGGTGACAATATGCGGAATATAATAATAACGGACATACAGGGTCGTAGCTACATGTATATAGATTCAGCAGCTCGAGAAATCATGATAGAAGTCAATATCAGAATTATAGTCAAGTCTTACTACTCGTGGGTGGTTGGGGAGGAAATATGAGGAAATATGAGCCAAACTTACAGTAGGAATAAGGGTATCCATCATATACACTGGTAAGGGACAATGATATTTCGCACGAATATCAGAATATGTCGTCAGAAACGAGGCTTTGTCGAGTTTCTGACAACATATTCTGATCACGAGTATATATCACGAGTATCATTTTCTCGCATACCCAGAGTCCATTTCAATGTTATTTCCGAAGCCACGCCCATGTGGGATTTTTCTGTCTCATACGGCTATCTCACACGTCTGACCTGTCACACACTGCCGGAACTACTTTGTTTGTATTGGCTTCCAAACGTCGTCTGCATTGTTTACAAACACAAGCTCTCTACACAGTACTATCACAACAATGTCAACAACGTCGCTCTGGATTTGTTATGTAGGCTATTATTGCTTTCATGTTTTATCCAGTTATATAAAATGTGCTTAAATTTGTAGGACGTCTGTAAATCAGTTGGCCGAATACTGAATACACGATTATTATTAAAAAAGCACATGTAATTGACAGCAAAATATTTACCTCGTATGTTGTTGATTCTTCCCCAAACATATGTATAGTGACTGTTGATAGTGATTGGAATATTTGTTTAGTAATCCAGTGAGCAAGAATTTCTTGAAAACGGCAACGTGTTGAAATGACTTTCGGCGGACTGACATTTTGCGTAATTGAAGACAGCGTCTCGGAATTGCAATAAATACTCAAAATAAAAGCATAAAATGATTATGTAAACATTATTGTACAAATTTGAATTGATGATATATGGTCTACTTTCAATATTTATGTGAGTTTGTCTCGTAGTACGTCCTATTTATGTTGTGTATGTTACACAGTAGTAATTGGGTTTACACATAATGTCATGGGCGTCTCCAGACCGTATTTTTATTGAGCCGTTATGTGTTAAATGTTTCGATCCAATGTAGGAGACTCTAATTTGTTGGTGTAAACTTTGTTGATACGGGTAATGCGATTGAGTGGTTGTATTTGAGATAGCATGTAAATAAAAAAAGTTAGTATTATACCATGGTGGCTCGTTGATGGCGTACTATGGCTAAAAATGATTCTGGACTTAGTAGGTATGCGAGAAAAAGGATTCCAGATATACTCCGGTGCGTGACTAAGGATATTCCATCATCGTGGTAAGAATATGTCGTCAGAAACTCGGCAAAGCCTCGTTTCTGACGACATATTCTGACCACTCGGGTGGAATATCCTTGTCACACCGGAGTATAGGAATATCTTATTCTCGCATACCCAGAGTCCATTTCAATGTTATTTCCGAAGCCACGCCCATGTGGAATTTTTCTGTCTCACACGGCTATCTCACACGGCTGACCTGTGACACACTGCCGGAACTACTTTTTGTGTATTGGCTTCCAAACGTCGTCTGCATTGTTTAACAAACACGCTCTCTACACAGTACTGTCAGTAAACAACATGTCAACAACGTCGCTCTGGATTTGTTATGTAGGCTAAGTTATTTATTTCAGGTTTTATCCAGTTTTATCAAATTTGCGTAAATTTGTGGGACGAGACTCGAGTTGTGTAAGGTGCGTCTGTAAAGCAGTTGGCCGAATACTGAATACATGATTATTATTAAAAAAAACACATGTGATTGACAGCAAAATATTTACCTCGTATGTTGTTGATTCTTCACCAAACATATGTATTAGTGACAGTTGATAGTGATTGGAATATTTGTTTAATAATCCAGTGAGCAAGAATTTCATGAAAACGGCAACGGTCCGTCGGAGTGAATCTTTCGGCCGACTGATATTTGCGTAATTGAAGACAGAGTTTCGGAATTGCAATAAATACTCAAAATAAAAACATCAAATGATTCTGTAAACATTATTGTACAAATTTGAATTGAGGATATATGGTCTATTTTCAATATTTATATGAGTTTGTCTCGTACTGCGTCCTATTTATTGTGTGTATGTAGTAATTGGGTTTACACATCATGTCATGGGCGTCTTCAGACCGTAATTTTATTGGGCCGTTATTTGTTAAATGTTTCGATCCAATGTAGGAGATTCTAATGTGTTGGTATAAACTTGTTTCACACCCATTTGTTGATACGGTTTTAATGCGATTGAGTGGCTGTATTGTTAGATAGCATATAAAGAATAAAAAAAGTTAGTAATTATACTATGGTTGGTTCGTATTGATGGCGTAATTCAAGGCTCAAACATGAATTCTGGACTTAGTAGGTATGCGAGAAAAAAGTATTTCCAGATATACTCCGGTTGGTGTGACTAAGGATATTCCACCCTAGTGGTCAGAATATGTCGTCAGAAACTCGGCAGAGCCTCGTTTCTGACAACATATTCTGACCACTCGGGTGGAATATCCTTTTGTCCTTAATCGCTCGCATACCCAGAGTCCATTTCAATGTTATTTCCGAAGCCACCACCCATGGGATTTTTCTGTCTCACACGGCTATCTCACACGGCTAACCTGTCACTCACTGCCGGAACTACTTTTTGTGTTGGCTTCCAAACATCGTCTGCATTGTTTACAAACACACGCTCTCTACACAGTACTGTCAGTAGACAACAATGTCAACAACGTCACTCTGGATTTGTAATGTAGGCTAAGTTATTTATTTATTTCAGGTTTTATCCAGTTTTATCAAATTTGCGTAAATTTGTGGGACGAGACTGAGTTGTGTAAGGGGGGCGTCTGTAAATCAGTTGGCCGAATACTGAATACATGATTATTATTAAAAAAAAAACATGTGATTGACAGCAAAATATTTACCTCGTATGTTGTTGATTCTTCCCCAAACATATGTATAGTGACAGTTGATAGTGGTTGGAATATTTGTTTAATAATAATCCAGTGAGCAAGAATTTCTTGAAAACGGCAACGTGTTGAAATGACAAATATCCGTCGGAGTGAAACTTTCGGCGGACTGATATTTGCGTAATTGAAGACAGCGTCTTGGAATTGCAATAAATACTCAAAATAAAAACATAAAATGATTCTGTAAACATTATTGTACAAATTTGAATCGAGGATATATGGTCTACTTTCAATATTTATATGAGTTTGTCTCGTACTGCGTCCTATTTATTTTGTGTATGTAGTAATTGGGTTTACATACCATGTCATGGGCGTCTTCAGACCGTAATTTTATTGGGCCGTTATTTGTTAAATGTTTCGATCCAATGTAGGAGATTCTAATGTGTTGGTGTAAACTTTGTTTACACCCATTTGTTGATACGGTTAATGCGATTGAGTGGCTGTATTGTAGATAGCATATAAAGAAAAAAAGTTAGTATTATACTATGGTGGTTCGTTGATGGCGTATTATGGCTAAACATGATTCTGGACTTAGTAGGTATGCGAGAAAAAGTATTCCAGATATACTCCGGTGTGTGACTAAGGATATTCCACCCTAGTGGTCAGAATATGTCGTCAGAAACTCGGCAGAGCCTCGTTTCTGACAACATATTCTGACCACTCGGGTGGAATATCCTTTTCTCGCATACCCAGAGTCCATTTCAATGTTATTTCCGAAGCCACGCCCAGAGTCCATTTCAATGTTATTTCCGAAGCCACGCCCATGTGGGATTTTTCTGTCTCACACGGCTATCTCACACGGCTGACCTGTCACTCACTGCCGGAACTACTTTTTGTGTATTGGCTTCCAAACATCGTATGCATTGTTTACAAACACACGCTCTCTACACAGTACTGTCAGTAGACAACAAAGTCAACAACGTCGCTCTGGATTTGTTATGTAGGCTATTATTTATTTCATGTTTTATCCAGTTTTATCAAATTTGCGTAAATTTGTGGGACGAGTTGTGTAAGGGGCGTCTGTAAATCAGTTGGCCGAATACTGAATACACGATTATTATTAAAAAAAACACATGTAATTGACAGCAAAATATTTACCTGGTATGTTGTTGATTCTTATACAAGCATATGTATAGTGACAGTTGATATTGATTGGAATATTTGTTTAATATTCCAGTGAGCAAGAATTTCTTGAAAACGGCAACGTGTTGAAATGACAAATGTCCGTTGGAGTGAAACTTTCGGCCGACTGATATTTGCGTAATTGAAGACAGCGTCTCGGAATTGCAATAAATACTCAAAATAAAAACATAAAATGATTCTGTAAACATTATTGTACAAATTTGAATCGAGGATATATGGTCTATTTTCAATATTTATATGAGTTTGTCGTACTACGTCCTATTTGTTTTGTGTATGTAGTAATGGGGTTTACACATGCTGTCATGGGCGTCTTCAGACCGTATTTTTATTGGGCCGTTATGTGTTAAATGTTTCGATCCAATGTAGGAGACTCTAATTTGTTGGTGTAAACTTTGTTTACACCCATTTGTTGATACGGGTAATGCGATTGAGTGGTTGTATTGGAGATAGCATATAAAGAAAAAAAAGTTAGTATTATACTATGGTGGTTCGTTGATGGCGTACTATGGCTAAACATGATTCTGGACTTAGTAGGTATGCGAGAAAAAGTATTCCAGATATACTCCGGTGTGTGACTAAGGATATTCCACCCTCGTGGTCAGAATATGTCGTCAGAAACTCGGCAAAAGCCTCGTTTCTGACTACATATTCTGACCACTCGGGTGGAATATCCTTGTCACACACCGGAGTATATATGGAATACTCTTAGTCACACACCGGAGTATATATGGAATACTCTTATTCTCGCATACCCAGAGTCCATTTGAATGTTATTTCCGAAGCCACGCCCATGTGGAATTTTTCTGTCTCACACGGCTATCTCACACGGCTGACCGGTCACACACTGCCGGAACTACTTTTTACATAGGGTATACCTATGTATAGGGATCGCCTCCGAAAGTTAGCCACGCCCCAGACCCCCCTCTATGCGGTGGTAGGTAGAGATATCTTGGGAGTAACCATAACAACAAAATGCATTGTGTTACTCAACGTTTAACTGTCATACGCAACCGCTAATTGAAAATAATATTATGAAAACTACTTGCACTGCACAATATCAACAACGGATGTTCTACGTACAAAAATACATCGGATTATTTTGTTGCGCGTGATTTGCCCCCATTTGCGGTCATCGCTAAATTTAGTAACGGAGTTAACTACCCTCCGAATACTCTCCGAAACAAACGACGCGTTTAGCACACAAACTACATCAAGTTTGACCTTCCGACAGCCTATTTTTAAACTCACCCAACACCTGTGCGAAACAAAACTCGCACGTGTAGGTCTAACTGATGTGTAATCCTCATTCTCTCTCTATCGATGGATTTACAGCGGATTTTAGTGACATTCCCGAATTAGGCCTGATTAACATTTGTCTATGGTGGCCAATACACACCAACATGAGTGTCAATTCTACGTTCAGGGAAGGAGGTCAATAAGTAAGTATATATTTAAGGTGATAACTTACAGTCAGGGAACAAATTAATGACAGTATAACACATCCAGCGTATATTAATACCCATATTAATACAAGTACTGAAATACGACAACAAAAAATCTAACAAGTTTGGGCTTCCATACATTGAAAATTTTGTCAGCGGTTTCCCCAATGACGTCATTTGTATGTTTTAATATACTCGATCCGGGGCCAACTATTTCATTCACAAAACAGAATTAAACTTGTCGATGTACCGATAAGGCATTTTCAGGCGCGACACCGCTTCCGTGGCGGAATTATTGTAACTATTGCTCGGCAATCAGTTTTCAATATATCTATAATGATCATAGATATCTGGAATCTGCATACTTGAATTGATGATGTATTGTATATGTGTTACCGTATCTTTCTGATATTGCTATGCATAATCTGTAATGTTGTTGAATGTTTTGGTACATACTGTAGCAGTGCATACTGTACTTCAAGTTGTGCCATATCAATAGTTTACCCCTTAACCATTAAAACGCTGAAAAATAAAATAGCCGTCTGCTCATTTTGTATTTTTTAATCTCTTTAAAAACCTGTTTTGGCAGCGCAGTAGAATCGTCTCAGTATGTTTTTGAGGAGAAAATATAAAAATATTTAAAACAGCAGACGACAATTGTCGTTTGCAGCGCTTTAAAGGTACATGCCCACTCAGTAAGCCCAAAATGTCATTTATAGGAATTAAATAAGTGTATAACTGATAGTGACGCGCGGTGGTATCAGGCTATTTTCATATGCAAATGAGGCATGATAGTTTTTAATTATTTATACTAAAGAAATGCGTCACCTGAACAAATAATATTTTCGACAGATTTTAAAGTATGATCAATAGTAATGTCCGTTAACATTTTAAGCAAACACGGTTATCGCCCCTGATATCAGTGTGTAAATTTACGTCTGATATAAAATGTATAATAATGCCAATCAGTACGTGGGATAATGGCGCATGAATGTTTATTTTGCCAGGAAATGTCTCAGATGATGTCTCCGATGTAAATAACATTTTGTACCTACTGAGTGGGCATGTACCTTTAAGGGTTAATGAAACTGCAACACCAACAATCAATGAATCAATCAATCAATCTAGTTTAATCTTGTAGTACCCTATGTTCAGTACTTTCAGTACTTTGATTGTGTATTGGCTAACAAACGTCGTCTGCATTGTTACAAACACACGCTCTCTACACAGTACTGTCCGTAGACAACAATGTCAACAACGTCGCTCTGGATTTGTTATGTAGGCTATTATTTATTTCATGTATCGAGTTTTATCAAATTTGCGTAAATTTGTGGGACGAGTTGTGTAAGGGGCGTCTGTAAATCAGTTGGCCGAATACTGAATACATGATTATTATTTAAAAAAAACACATGTAATTGACAGCAACATATTTACCTCGTATGTTGTTGATTCTTCCCCAAACATATGTAAAGTGACAGTTGATAGTGGTTGGAATATTTGTTTAATAATCCAGTGAGCAAGAATTTCTTGAAAACGGCAACGTGTTGAAATGACAAATGACGTCGTCTGCATTGTTACAAACACACGCTCTCTACACAGTACTGTCAGTAGACAACAATGTCAACAACGTCGCTCTGGATTTGTTATGTAGGCTATTATTTATTTCATGTATCGAGTTTTATCAAATTTGCGTAAATTTGTGGGACGAGTTGTGTAAGGGGCGTCTGTAAATCAGTTGGCCGAATACTGAATACATGATTATTATTTAAAAAAAACACATGTAATTGACAGCAACATATTTACCTCGTATGTTGTTGATTCTTCCCCAAACATATGTAAAGTGACAGTTGATAGTGGTTGGAATATTTGTTTAATAATCCAGTGAGCAAGAATTTCTTGAAAACGGCAACGTGTTGAAATGACAAATGTCCGTCGGAGTGAAACTTTCGGCGGACTGATATTTGCGTAATTGAAGACAGCGTCTCGGAATTGCAATAAATACTCAAAATAAAAACATAAAATGATTCTGTAAACATTATTGTACAAATTTGAATCGAGGATATATGAGGCCCGTTTCACTAACAAATCTTAGTTTGTTCATAAGTTCGAACTTAAGTTATAACTTATGACAAAAGTTATGACCGACTTAAGTCATTGCTTATTTGGTTTCACAACACAAACTTAAGACGGTCATAACAAGTCCGTCATAAGTTACAACTTAGTTATTGTTTACAGCTTTGGTATGTGCCGCGCGGGTTCGAATCCCGCTCGGGGCTTATATTTTTATGATGACTTTACTTTCCCTTTATGTGTTTTGACATCTAAAATAACGGATTTGCAAGCCTAATGATGAATATTATTAATTTTTAAAAATAATCTCATGTAGAATATAAATTTTATCTCAATATTCCGACTCCATTGAATACATGTGGATATATTTATTGCCAACTAGTGAACCTTATACTGTAATATAAACTGGCATATGACATGAAACAGCAACAAAATAAGCAATTATAAACAATGTTTTTATTTTTACATTCCAATAAAATTGTAGTTCGACCATTTTTAAATTTTACTTAGATTACCTCATTAACTCAGAAATCACGTTTCAGAGTCAGCAGAACACATGTACTGTCGATTATTAATGGTATGCCCGGTCAGATATGGATGTATCTGATACAACTACCGAATGACATATTATATTTATTTGAACTGGACACGGGTAATTTGTTGATTACATGTAGAAATGCATGCACTGTGTGAGTCAGTGTCACACATATAGGATTGCCCCTGAACATGTTTACCAGTATATGACTGGATTAATGCGCACGGGCGTTCAACGGACGGGTCTGACATTTTTGTTAAATGCGTCAGAACTGTTTCTCCATCTAGTCTGAAAACCAGGTATCTCCTTATCAGAAACGAAACACAGGCTAACACTGTCCGCAAAAGTTATACTCCACTTTCTAGAACCACTTGATTTGCTAATGTTGTATATCTCTCCAGTAACCGCCAGGGTACTACCAGTTGCGTAAAATCGCAATGCAGTCAACACTTGCAATGACACTGACAGACTGTGTGATCTCATGGTTGACCGTATAATGTCAGCATGTGCAATGTTGCATACTTGTAGAAAAAAAATCACGAGACAGCCTGCATTTCGATATTTGGTCCTCGTTATCCATGAAGTCTAGGGGATTGGTTCGGTCCTAAAGACTCGTTCCCCGCGGACGGGGCGGGTAGGGCAGGGCAGACCCACACCTTCCTACACCGACCGACACAAACCGACACCGAGAGACCGACAGACACCGACCGACCAACTGACACCGACACCGACCGACATCGACCGACACAGATTGACACTGATAGACACTGATAGACACCGACCGACACCGACCGACACTGACTGACACCGATCGACACCGATCAACCGATCGACACCGATCAACCGATCGACACCGACCGACCGACCGACCGACCGACCGACCGACCGACCGACCGAGACCGACCGACCGACCGACCGACCGACCGACCGACCGACCGACCGACCGACCGACCGACCGACCGACCGACCGTGACTGACACCTACATCGACCGACCGACACCAACCGACCGACACCGACCGACACCGACCAACACCGACTGACACCGACTTACACCGACCGACCGACACCGACCGACCGACACCGACCGACACCGACCGACCGACTGACACCGACCGACTGACACCGACCGTGCGAAACCAACTGATCGACACCGACATACCGACACCAACCGACCGACACCGACCGACCCGGACCGACCGACCGACACAGACCGACACCGACTGACACCGACCAACACCGACGGACACCGACTGACACCGACCGACCGATACCGACTGACACCGACAGTGCGAAACCAACTGACCGACACCGACATACCGACATACCGACATAACGACACCGACCGACCGACCGACCGACACTGACAAACATACACCGACGGACACCGACTGACCGACACCAACCGACAGACTGACACCAACCGACCAACACCGACCGACTGACACCGACCGTGCGAAACCAACAGACCGACACTGACCGACCGACCGACCGACCGACACCAACTGATCGACCGATACCGACTGATCGACCAACACTGACCGACACCAACCGACACCGACCGACTGACAGACCGACAGACACCGACCGACACTGACCAACTGACACTCGACCAACTGACTGACACCAACCGACAAACAGACATACATGAATAGCATACAGACGGTTCGTTACGAGCCGGCTCATCTGGATCTACAGTGGTTGTAAATGTTGTCGATAACTGGGCATAACGAATACTGGTAACGAAATGACCTACATCACAAATAGCAATACACGGGTAACTAGCACAGGTGTGGCTATCTATATGTAAGCATATATGGTTTATATGGCAGATACTTGATAAAATAGTACGTATGAAGTGAACATTTACCTGCTGTCAGTGAATTGTTTTCTCCACCTCGGCTCACATGGGGGCATCCATCTTTGTTTATTTCATAAGTTCCGACTTAAATATTTAAGTTATAACTTAAGACTGCTAGCTATCTGTCTTAGTTTTCCATCGTAAATTTCGATTGTCGTTCTTGCTAAGATGTTTTGTGAAACGGACTAAGCACGTACTCCGGACTTAAGTTATAACTTATGACAAAAGTACTTGCTTAGTTCGTTAGTGAAACGGGCCCAAGGTCTATTTTCAATATTTATATGAGTTTGTCTCGTACTGCGTCCAATTTATTTTGTGTATGTAGTAATTGGGTTTACACACCATGTCATGGGCGTCTCCAGACCGTATTTTTAGTGGGCCGTTATGTGTTAAATGTTTCGATCCAATGTAGGAGACTCTAATGTTTTGGTGTAAACTTTATTTTGTTTACACCCATTTGTTGATACGGGTAATGCGATTGAGTGGTTGTATTGGAGATAGCATATAAAGAAAAATAGTTAGTATTATACCATGGTGGTTCGTTGATGGCGTACTATGGCTAAAAATGATTCTGGACTTAGTACCGTAGGTATGCGAGAACAAGTATTCCAGTTATACTCTGGTGTGTGACTAAGGATATTCCACCCTCGTGGTTAGAATATGTCGTCAGAAACTCGGCAAAGCCTCGTTTTTGACAACATATTCTGACCACTCGGTTGGAATATCCTTGTCACACACCGGAGTATATATGGAATACTCTTATTCTCGCATACCCAGAGTCCATTTCAATGTTATTTCCGAAGTCACGCCCATGTGGGATTTTTCTGTCACACACTGCCGGAACTTCCTTTTGTGTATTGGCTTCCAAGCGTCGTCTGCATTGTTTACAAACACACGCTCTCTACACAGTACTGTCAGTACATGTATACAACAATGTCAACAACGTCGCAAACAGGTCCACTTTGAGGAAGACTCTTGATCACATTAAAGTTCTTGAAGAGTACTTGTTGTCCCAAGGAGACGATTATAAAGTAAAGAACTCCAAACTTGCCATTTTTTGGTGAGGAAATTAAAAATATCCACCTAAATTACGCACCTTAACTGGAGCTATGGATTTGTTATGTAGGCTATTATTTCTTTCATGTTTTATCCAGTTTTATCAAATTTGCGTAAATTTGTGGGACGAGTTGTGTCTGTAAATCAGTTGGCCGAATACTGAATACATGATTATTATTAAAAAAACACATGTAATTGACAGCAAAATATTTACCTTGTATGTTGTTGATTCTTCCCCAAACATATGTACATGTATAGTGACAGTTTATAGTGATTTGAATATTTGTTTAATAATCCAGTGAGCAATCATTTCTTGAAAACGGCAACGTGTTGAAATGTCCGTCAGCGTGAAACTTTCTGCGGAGTGATATTTTGCGTAATTGAAGACAGCGTCTCGGAATTGCAATACATACTCAAAATAAAATGATTCTGTAAAGTTAAACATTATTGTACAAATTTGAATTGATTATATATGGTCTATTTTCAATATTTATACGAGTTTGTCTCGTACTATGTCCTATTTATTTTGTGTATGTAGTAATTGGGTTTACACATGATGTCATTGAGACACGCCATGCGATTTTGTACCTTCTCCGTAATTTACATTTACTTTCATAAATAATGTCAAAAGGTGACAATATTTTCAGAGTACATGCGGAATATAATAATAACTTTTTACACCATTTACGGATGATATAGAGAATAGTAGGTTTGTGCCGTGAATGGGAAAACATATATGGCAAGGCTCAGGAAAGGGATGGGCGAGGCTCTGCCGAGCACATCCCATTTCCGTACCGCGCCAGATATTTTTTCCCATTCACGGCACTAACCTACTATTCTATTTATCCCGTCAACACCGACAAATGGCTGTAAAATGCAAAAACAGTATTGACTGGATATCAAAAATGTTTCACGGCACCGTGTTTCACGGCACATACGCACTGTGTTGACGGGATAAATTGTAAATTTTATACTTATTGGATTTACATTTATTGAGCATAGGCTGCATACATATGCAGCCTATGCTCAATAAATGTAAATCAAC
>CM055269.1:77120383-77374570 GCA_029237695.1 Conchocele bisecta
TTCCAATCCACACGTTTTCTCTAGAATAAATTACTGTTTGTAATTCCCAGAAAAAGTGTACGACATTGGTCACTGCTACCTAATTGTGAGAACTAAATATAATAGCTGCAGTATTCATACGCACGAAATGTCTTGATTCGTATTTTCCAAAATTTAACTGATAAACTGAGCCCAAAACTATGAAAACTACAGATAATAGTATATGTAGAATTTTAGATACAAAGCAAGACAGACCAAAACGCCATAGGATAACTTGGCAAGGGCACTATTTTCTTGGTCATACTCTCCGTTTAGCCGTACATGTAGCACGACAATATGGCTGCCCCCATAGAAAGTTGCGTGACATAACATGCTATCTCAAAGGAGATAACATATAATCAAATTACTGAAAGTACTGAAAGTACTGAAACTAGGTTACATGTAGCTCCACAAGATTACTAACACTTATTATTTACTTATATAATGATGTTTAATGGCTTATTATCAGTTAAAGTCATTTTAGGTCGGTTAATAGGGTCAAATCCCATATTACATGTGTATGGATAGGTCAATCCCAAAATCAGAACAGAATATTTACAGAAAATAAATATAGTCAGTCTACATGGCTTCGCACACTTTACATGTAATTTGATAATTATCAGAAACAAGCATACACATAACGTTCACCTTTATTTGTAGTTTGACAGATATGATACTCAACACCGGAAATATGTGTGACACGTGTCAGACGGTTCATGCGAGATCAGGGATCCGCTATTGTTGTTGTACTACATGAATCAATTTGAGAACACATGGGCGTGTACATGTACATGGCCTCGCACACCCGAAACTCTTCCGATCTAACATATACATTTGTACTTAGAATGTAACAATTAAAATTGATGTTCAGCATCAATCAATTATATGTTCAAATAATAAAGACATATTAACTAAATATTTATGAAGACACCCACAATGGTGATGTCTGTCACCCAGCTACATCAACAGACTATTCAAACGTTTGTTTCACCGTGTGGTGTCCGGCAGATCATCAGGCAATATTAAAACTGTAAAAACTATAGAGAATTGTATATGTAGAGTTTTAAATACAAAGCAAGACAGACCAACACCCATAGGATAAGTTGGCACAGGGCACTATTTTCTTGGTCGTACTCTCCGTTTAGGCGTAGCACGACAGTATCGTTGCGAACAGTAACTCTTGCAATCTACTCCCGTACCATCCGTAGCCAGTATGGCTACGGACGGTACGGGAGAAGATTGCAAGAGTTACTGTTCGCAACTACAATTTGTACATATCATTTATGCATAGAAACATATTCCGTTTGGAGGTATACATGTAGCTATATATAGAACTGCAATATGTGCATAATACTGTTAACCCTTTCAACCCTGGATATTCTAAATTGGCGTATTTATAGTAATTGTTTGGACAACGCCATGAATGACTGGGATTTTTTGGAGGTGAATAATATCGACAAATGCTGGCTCATCTGGATCTACAGTGTATACAGCCTGTAATGGTGAACGGGTTAATCAAGATAGACCTAACGCCATGCAAATTGGAATTTTTCAAAACAAGTCTCGCATTCTGAGGTAAATTGTATTTTAATTCATCAGGCGTTTCTATTATCAGTAGTTACATCTTACAGCATATGGTATAGTCCCTCAGGGCTGATGAAAATAACTTAATTATACGATATAATGAGAAGGCGTGGACTTATCAGATGTATAATGGCCCGTTAACAAATAATAACCATAATTATATTCATCACCTGGTGTAAAATGAAGAACATGTATATTTGTTTATTATATAATTGAATACGTTACCTGATAAATAATGCACCAAGACAAAATCAATCCCATGTGACCACTCAGGTGGTGGCCCTAGGCACTACGAATAATGGAAGTTTATGAGAACTAGAAAATATATTACTTCTTGAAACTGGTGAAGGTGAAATTGAGGTACACGGAGTTCAATGCCTTGGTTGTTTAATACTTTGACTACAGAATGACTATATTTCTTTTCTACTTGTCTAAAAAAGAATAATACACTATTATATCAACATGCCGATCGCCCGTGATTTACTGTCCATGAAGCGAAATACAGTAGAACCCCTCTAAACCGGACACAGAGGAAAGTTAGTTGAGCTTAATTTAGATTGCCATTGTTACATTGCCATTTACCTGCGATAATAATGTCTGTTCATGATCGCTAAGTAGCCAATCGTCTTGAAGTATTCATCTGTCTGTTTTACAGTGCAATCTCTCTAAACCGGACACCCTGGGGACCTCCCAGGGTGTCCGGTTTAGAGGGGTTCCACTGTTCCATATATTGTATATCGGAGACATCATCTGAGACACAGTCACTTTGTATATGAGTCAGTTTAACTTATTACAGATATCAACGATCCGGTGTTGATTTCCAACCTACCGCTCGGCTCGGCAATGTCCGTGGCCGAGAACACAGCACACGCTATTGTGATTTATACGGTGTCCTACAGTGACGTCGACACGACGCAAACGCACACGTTCACGATGACGTCATCACCAGGCACCGGACTGACGTACTTCTCTATCAATTCCAGTAGTAAGTTTCAGTAGATACTGCCAATCGCACCCCCCCATCACCCATTTAAATTCCGAGTGTATACGGCCGTTTGAAAAACGGTACACATGTCGTGTAACAATACGTCACGTGTTCTCCTATTACGATTGCACAGGCCGTTCCAAGGCCTCGCTGTGATGTCTTCGTGTACTGTACATCATGGTGAGTTGTTTTCCTGCTCGGACTGTTAAAGGTACATGCCCACTCTCTAGACACAAACTGTTCTTTACATATCAGAGACATAATCCGTGACATTTTCTGGCAAAATACACGTTCATTCACCATTACCCCACGTATCGTTTGGCAGTATTATATATTTTATAGCAGACGTTAATTTCCACGCTGATATCAGGGACGATAACCGTGTTTCCTTAAAATGTGAACGGACATTACTATTTATTCCCTGTATTTATGTTTTAATGTGCAATGATCATGCTTTATAATCTGTCGAAAATATTATTTGTTCAGGTTACGCATTTATCATGCCTCATTTACATATGAAAATAGCCTGATACCACCGCGCGTCACTATCAGTACAATAAACATTACTAAATGATTATATCTGTATAGCGGGCACTTGTAATTTTCGATACAGTGAAACCCCTCTGAAACCAGACACCCTGTGGACCCCATTGTGCTTAATTTAGATGGGTTTCAATGTAATTTATTTCTTTGTCCTGTCTGTTCATGACTAAAAATGACACAAATCGGTTCCTAAATACAGTGGAACCCCTCTAAACCGGACACCCTGGGCACCTCCCAGGGTTTTCCGGTTTAGAGAGGTTCCACTGTAGTTCATTGGAGAATACGTGTAGTTGCTGTGGGACTTTGGTTGCATTTCTTTTATTTTT
The DNA here is from genome assembly GCA_029237695.1 of Conchocele bisecta. Classification (NCBI taxonomy): domain Eukaryota; kingdom Metazoa; phylum Mollusca; class Bivalvia; order Lucinida; family Thyasiridae; genus Conchocele; species Conchocele bisecta. The sequence continues at coordinate 77,123,840 of CM055269.1, forward strand.
ATTTATTGCATATAATGGCCTTTCACAGTTTAATAAGACAGTGTAACAAACATTATAATACACTTGTGTAAAGAAATGTAAATGAGCCCGCTACTGAAAACATACTAGGTAGTTAGCCAGCTTCAAGTTAGGATTATGTACTTATGCAATAAATATAATCTAATATTTGTGTTAATTTAATATGATATTTATTAAACTCGTCAACTGATTTCATAAGAAACTTGACAGAGCCTCGTTTCTTCTGAAATCAGTAACTCGTTTAATATATATCATATTAAATCATCACTCATGTAAGATCATCTATGTATTCCATGTCGTGTTGCTTTTCTTTTGGAACTTATGTATCGTTCTCTCTATTAAACGGACGGGATGGTAGCTGGCTGTGAGTGTCCGACGGTTGCAGCTTGTAGACGGAATAACTCAAATTCTACATGACTTAACCAAATTTTAGCTATCATAATTAATGGAAGAACCCTGTTCATTTATATATGTTGAAATAATAGAACGTCTGAGTGCAGTATTTTAACAAACTTACGTATGGCAACACCCTGTACATATATGACACGATCTCCATGTACATGATGTATTCACCTTGAACTCCAGCATCCAGTGCGCATGCTCTGTTTATATGTGTGCTGCTGTAACGGCCACCGAGTCGTTCCTATCTTTAGTCTTAGTAATATATCAAAATATTAAACAGGTCGTGTTGTTTCACTCATCCCACAGCTCATACAGCGTCACTACACAGGTGCGCCGGAAGCATCATACGATTGGTCTGGCGAATCTAGTGGGTGCACCCGCTACCCACCCAACGTGTATGTGGTTACCACTCAGTTGAACCGTCTCGCCTAGACGGCTCAACTGAATGGTAACAACGTACACTTCTGATGAGAAATGAGAAAATTGCAGAACAAATATTTACATCGCGTTTTATTATATATATGAATTCCAAATATCTCAAAATTATTGATCAAGCCGGACCTGTTCCGACGCCCCTGCTACAGTGTATACGACACGGAGTGCAAGTATAATACATAAATTAATGAATCTAAGTAAATATTTCATGACGTATTTAATATTTGTTAACGTAAACCTAAATCCAATATAGTAAACTAGCTAACCTCACCCGTGTGCTGATGTCCTATAATGGTCGACGTGTCCAGAAAGTAAAACAGAAAACTGATTGCAAATGACTATATAATAGAGAAAAACCTTTTGGTCGAGTATACACATGTGTACATTCAAAATGATAATGTTATTATTCCCCACATGAGATAGCAATGGGTGCATATTGCGTTGTTCTTGACGTTGAATAAATGTATGGAATAAATCAAATGTTTATTTCATAGAGCAATACACTTTGTGATTTTCCCGCGTAAGAATCTCAAACGTAGACCAAGATGTTTAAATTTAGTAAGTTATGAACGCATTTTAATAAACCAAAAGTCACGTATCAGATGTAACATTTTTCCAGCAGGTTTAAAACATTGTCATTTCCAATCAGATTGGCAAAACATTACGTTTTCCGCTGGTATGACGTCATAAACTCGCGTGCATTTACATCAGCGCTGTTTTGCGTGTCGGCTGGCGCCAACCAGTCATTTTACATATGGTTTTAAGGAAATATACGCATATATGGTCATGATGGTAGTGTGTGGAAAATATAATATTTATTCCAGTCGTATGTAGTATATTTGTACACGTTAGCAAACTCGGTAAGCCGCATTACACACTCGTGGAATAAATATTATATTTTCTACACACTATGTGTATCTTAAATAGATAGCGTATTAATTGTTTCTTCGCCGGAAATGAAGTCAAAACGTGGCGTCAATGACGTCTCGCGAACGTCTAGGTGAATAGGAAATATTTCCTTCAAGGACCTTCAAGGAAATGAATCCCCAGAAGCATGGTAAATCACTAGAATGCAATACACATATATTTTCCAGCTGGTGAAGTGAAGACAGCGACAACAACGTTGAATTATGAAGCGCTTACGGCACTTACCACACTCACGTTCTCATTAAGCGTCACCGTAAACGACGGTATGACGTCAGACACGCAGACGCTTGTCATTGACGTCACAAATGTGAACGAAGCTCCGTCTTTCAGCCAATCGGCATACAGTATTTCGGCCAATGAAGACGTGGTAAGCTTTTAAATAATTATCAGCTGGAGGGGAATATGCAATATTATATATTATCCCGTCAACACAGTGCATATGTGCCGTGAAACACGGTGCCATGAAACATTTTTGATATCCTGTCAATACGACCTAATCACTGCATATGAATATGTGCGGTGGCTGGGTTGGTTTTTAAAGCCATTTGTATATAACTTTGTCTACAATATATATGACAAATATGAATGATAATATACATGTGAAAAAACTGGTATATATACCCTGCTCCACGCAGGGCGCAGATTGCCACGGGGGCCGTACGGATGACGTACAGCGACCAACGTTACAGAGAAAATTCTCTTTCCGAAAGAATTCCACACACACATCGCCACCTGATTAGCTGTAGTATTTGTAATGCTCCAGTTTAGGTTTTTCCGTGACGTCATTATTGATCATTCTGCGAATTTAACAAAGGAAATCCGAAAGTAAAGTTTACGGAAAGTTATGTCGAAATGTTGTAACGCAAATCAAAATAAACGCACGTTTTGGATCATTCAAGTTTAGTGAATGACACTTATTAGTCACAAATTGTAACATCGGATATGCTGATGTTTATTTCAGTGATTCACGTCAATATGTTGAGACTGTAATGGGATTTCAGCCAGATTTTACACGTAATTTATGCTTCCACAGCCCACAACAATGTGTGACATTCTTTCGTACTCACAATTATCGCCTTGGCTGTGGTAACTAAATTCAAATTCAAATTCAAATATATTTGAAGACCTAAGACATTTATCGATTACCAGATACATAAGTCAGCAGCAAAATCGAAATGTGTGGTGTTTGAGCTAGTCCGAAACTACGACATTTTTCCAAGCTCTTTCCTACCTTGAAAACGCTATTATAGTGTATATTGTACAGACATTGGTGGGTGGGGTAACGGTTCACAAATGAGCCATTTATTAGGTCCTAGTTCCGAGTATTCCACCTGTGCTATTCTCTATATAAGTATGTATATGTGGCTGTGACTGGAGAAATGCGGCTTATGGGATTTGTTACCAGTCCACTCCTGTAGCCTGATAACGATCTGCATTGCTTGTTAGAAGCATGACGGGTATTGCATTGATGTAATGGCGAACAGTGTATATCCTGATCAGACTGTGCCGGCTGATTTGGATGTACACTGGTCGCAAAACCCATAAGCCCCATTTCTCAATCACGACCACATATATACAACATTCTAACCAGCTCCAATATGTTTTAGCCATAAAAGGAATATTTGATGTTCTTTCATGAAATAATAAAACCTCGGGAAGGCGACTGTTGTTGTATTGATGAAAAATTACTGACATTTAAATAATTTTTAAAATTTTGTATTTAAGACTATTAAAAAATGTACCTTGGTTCACAAATATCGCCGCGTCAGAAAAAAAACCTGCAGGTCATGGAGAAATAAAAATGTACTGTAAATTCGCCACATGTGATCAATAAATAACATTACCATGCAGAAATATGTTAAATCCAATCATGTCTGATGAAAATCGTGTTACTTTTCACGTCTAAAGAGATTATAGTAAGTTTATAGAACATGTATGCATTTGGCGACTTGAAAAATAACCTGTGACGAACAAAACAACTATATTTTAAAAAATCCGCTCTCCCGCTTCACATTCCGCAAACTCCGTGTCTGAGAACCGATGTACTTTGCATGGCCTAATAGCCAAATATACGTAAGCAACACAACGTAGAATTAAAGGTACACGTCCACTCAGTAGGCACAAACTGTTCTTTATATCAGAGGCATCATCTGAGACATTTATTTTCTGGCAAAATAAACATTCATTCACCATTACCCCACGTATTCATTTGCATTAATATACATTGTATATCAGACGTAAATTGCCACACTGATACATGCATCAGGGGTGATAATCGTGTTTTCTTAAAATGTTAACGGATATTACTAAATATCATATTTCATTTGCATATGAATGTAGCCTGATGCCACCGAGCGTCACTATCAATAAACTAAATATTACTAAATGATTATATCTATATAGCGGGCACTCGTACTTTTTAGAACTGGTGGAATATTGACACATTTATACACTTATTTAAATCCTATATAGAACATGTTGTGCCTATTGAGTGTTGGGCATGTACCTTTAACACTAGAACATTCGCTCAGGCGGGCACGATAGTTGGCAGTCCAGCGTACGGCGTCACAGATCCCGACCCCAGTGATACATTGACCTTCACCTTCGACTGCGGGGCCGATACCGGATACTTCTCGATCAACGGCAGCTCGGGTTCCGTGACCTTCCAGTCGGACTATGACCTTGACTCAGGCACGCTCTCGGTGGTGGTCACATGCACAGTGACGGTGACAGATTCCGGGGATCTGACGGATACAGCCACACTCACCATCACTATATGTAAGTTAAGCAGACCGTAGTTGCGAACAGTAACTCTTGCAATCTACTCCCGTACCGTCCGTAATAGATTGCAAGAGTTCGCGCAACTAGGCTGACTGTAAAATAAATACAGGATCGTACGAGTTATGTAATTAAATAGCTATAATTCACATATTGATTTTTAATAACTTAGTTTATTAACAAAATCAATATGTGAACTATAATTTACTTTTTGGTTGCCCGGCCTTCTTGGCGTGCACATGTCTGTATCAATGCAAGTCGCGCCCATACGCGATTTCGACTTGCGATAGGAAAACGGTATTGACCATGTGACACCACGAGCACATGTACACTTTTGAACAGGATGCGTAGCACGTGATTGTTTGACTAGCCGTGACGTATGGATTTAAACATACCTTTCTACGTATTGGAACATTTAATGAATGAATTTAGTAGATATTGGAGAAATAGTCGCAATATGTGATTAATTGAGACGAACTACTATGCTTTCATTGGTCGAGAAACTAGGGCAAACAATAAGACTTAATATGGTATTTATTAAACGAGTTTACCGATACTGATACAGCCGCCGTCACCGTCAATGTCGCCAATAAATAGAGGATATAAATAGAGGGTCGAAAATAAAAATATTTAGGCAAGTGACTCCGAAACATGGTTGAAATGATGTAACTTAAAAAAAAAGTTAGATTTTGTAAATCGACCAACAAATTCCAAAAACCTATTTAGCGCCCATGTTTGTATCTCATAGAAAAATTGGAATTTGCCTATAACATCAATATTTGATGGAATTTTATCAAATGAAAAGTAGTGTGGAGGGACGTCTTTGTTAGTTATGAACAAGCACTTGATTTAAATAGTTTTTAGATGTAATCTGTTTAATAGCCAACAATGTGCCGGCAGCAACACGAGGAACAGACAGTAATTTGTTTAATTTATTTTATTTCAAATACTTTGTATGTGTATATCAATTGTGAGTTATGTATGTACATATATATAATACAAAGGTATTGTATTTGTATGTGGATTTTATCCCGTCAACACAGTGCGTATGTTCCGTGAAACACGGTGCCGTGAAAATGTTTTGATATCCTGTCAATACGACCTAATCACTGCGTATGAATATGTGCGGTGGCTTGGATTATTCTTTTTGCATTTTAAAGCTATTAGTAGGCGTTGACGGGATAAATTGAATAGTAGATTAGTGCCGTGAATGGGCAAAATATCTGGCGCGGCTCGGAAACGGGATGTGCTCGGCAGAGCCTCGCCCATCCCGTTTCCTAAGCCTTGCCAGATAGTTTTTCCCATTCACGGCACTAACCTACTATTATCTATATATGCCACTCGTGCAAGAATAAGTAAGCTGATGCAGTGGCTGAAAAGTGACAGGCCCTGAACAGACTGTGCTGACACGCAGGCTGTTCTGGGGCTACGGTGGTCACATGTGTCGTGGGGTTCGCAGCCGAGGTCCCACTTGTTTTGTCAAACGTGGATGTTTTTGTCTCGTATGCCGCCTGTGAGATGCCCAAGACTATTTGATTCTCAAACGGCATCCTATCAAATGCGCACGACATCCTAGCTATGACCTGCATACGTTACAGGATGTCGTGGGCACGTGCTAGCTATGACATGCGCATGTGATAGCATGCCGTGCGCACGGGATAGCATGTCGTTCGCACGTAGTATGATGTCATGCGCACGTGGTAGGATGTCGTGTGCACGTGGTCGGATGTCGTGCGCATTAGATTTGTTTCATACGTCACCTCGCTTATGGTGTTTACAATAGCCATGTTCGATTCTTAAACTGAAGCAGTGTACATGTACTAAATGACCAGGGTCTACACCCGTACACCCGTACACCCGTACACCCGTAGCCCCTGGTCAGTTAGTACATGTATACTGCTCCAGCTCTTACTACATTTGTGATATTGGTTATCTTATATTTAAGGGTGGGAAATGGTTCAATGAACCTTATTATACCTGGGCATATGAGTCAAGAAAATTTGTCAAGCAAATGGCCTTTGGCCTGTTTAATTTTACCGAATTTACTATTAGTTGCAATGCCGTTGAAATGTGTGCTTTAAATTAAGGAGGTTCTGATGAGACGGTTACTTTAACCTAGCTAGCTCATTCTCCTATCGTACTATAACTATATTAGCTAAACTTTCAATTGTATATGTTGTGTTATGCGTTTCATTTCTTTCTGCACCAGTGTACAACAATGACAACACACCCATCTTCACACCGGGAGCCTACAGTTTCTTCGTCAGTTACTACGCAACCGCCGGCGTCGTCGTTGGCACAGTAACGGCGTCAGACGCCGACGCAGGCGCGTACGGGACACTGACGCTCTCGTTGAACCAGAGTTCGCTTCTCGACCAGTATTTCGCGATTTCCAACGCAGGCGATATTTCGGTGCAGATGTCCCTCAGTGGCCTGGAATCAGCGACGTCAGTGACGGTGACGGCGGTTACCACGGATACGGAAGGGCTATCCGCGACGGCAGTTGTCACTATTATTGTATCCGGTAAGGAGATTGTTGCGGGAAGTATCTCTGCAAAACTCTCGTACCGTCCGTAGTATGGTAACTACGGTACGGGAGTTTAGCAGACGTACACAAGTACAGTGGAAACTCTCTAAGCCGGACACAAAGAAACCACATGTGATCTTATTTGTGTTGAGTTTCTTGGTCATTTATCTCAGGTGATACATGTCGTGTCTGTTCGTGATCGCATAGCACACACCTGTAGCTCAGAATGATAAAATTCCTGATTTACAGATTTACAGCCGGACCCCTTCACTGTAAATCCCGCAACTAGTAAGTATAAAGGATATCGATAAATTCTGTCCTAATTCAAATTAAAAGCAAAACCATCAAACTTAATATCGTGTGTTATTAATTAATTAGAGAAATGGGATTTATGTCCTTCGACAGTAGCGTATAGTTTAAAGGTACATGCCCACTCAGTAGGCACAAACAGTTCTTTATATGAATTAAATAAGTGTATTATTGTGTCACTATTCCACCAGTTCTAAAGATTACGAGGGGCCACTATACGGGTATAATCATTTAGTAATATTTATTTTACTGATAGAGACGCGCGTTGGTATCAGGCTATTTTCATATGCAAATGAGGCATGGCATTTTTTAATAATTATTCTAATTAAATGCGTCACCTGAAAAATATTTTCGACATATTATAAAGTATGATAATTGCACATCGAAAGGTAAATACATGTACATAGAATACATAGTAATGTCCGTTAACATGTCAAAGAAACACGGTTATCGCCCCTGATATCAGTGTGGAAAGTTACGTGTGATATCAAATGTATAATGATGCCAATCAATACGTGGGGTAACGCTGAATGCATATTTATTTAGCCAGAAAATGTCTCAGATGATGTCTCTGATATAAAGAACATATTGTGCCTACTGAGTGGGCATGCACCTTTAAAGTGGCATATATATCAGGATCTTTTAGGGGAAAAAATACTATAACAATAAAACGTGTTTTCATCATGGCCCTGTGTTAAGTGGTATCATGGAAGATACATGTATATGACGATACTATGACCGCTGGGTTGTTTTTATTTCCACCCATATAGGTACATAACTATCAAAAAGTCCTGCTATGCCCCTTTAAGATCGAGATCAGTCTGCGCACGCGAATAGTCTGATTAATGTTTACAATAGTGGCTTAAACTGGCCACGCACATTTTACCAGCCGCACATTTCATATGTGTGGCCGTGACCGGTGATATGGGGCTTATGATGTTTGCGATCCGTTTAGATCCAGATCAGCATGTGCATCAATGAAACACTTGGGGCCGTTTCACTAAACTTCGTACGACTAAAATGTTCGTACATGTAAGTGCAAAAATAGAATCGTCTGGAAATTTCAATTTCTAGATTTACATTTATTGAACATAGGCTGCATACTGAATATGCAGACTATGTTCAATAAATGCAAATCCAATAATTGTGTACAAGAAAAAAAAGTGTTAATGTGAAATTTACAGACTATTATAATTTGCACTTACGAACATTTTAGTCGTACGAAGTTTAGTGAAACCGCCTCCAGGCGAGTGTCTTTTGATATCAAGTTTATCAGGCAAGGCTAGGAAACGAGTAGGAATTCCGAGGCTCGCCGATGAATTACTACCGTTTCCGAGCCGAGCCTGATGAACTTGATAAAAAAACACTGGCCGGGTGTTCTATTTATCAGGTAACGTTTTAGGCTACAGAATGAGCAATTATGACGTGAATTATGATCGTTGAAAAGAATACAGACTTGTTTCCGTGACATCATTCCACTGGCGTCATGTGGCAGCGTTCGACCAATGAAACGTCCGTTGTCAATTTGTTGTAACCCGGATATTCGTATCAGGTCAGTATACGAAAAAGCTTGTTACCTAATAAAATTGCATTGCAGATACGACGACGACTTCAACAACAACGACGACGGACAGCTTCATGACGTTCATGGATGACGCGGGAAACGTAGCATGGGTCGTCCCCATCTTGTTGTTGTTGTTGGTCTGCGCAGGCGCAGTCGGATGGGTGGCATACACGTGCAGGGGAGACAAGGGTTGCTCGCAGTTTATGCGTAATTGGTGAGCGTCAGTAGATTGTTTATTGTTACATGACTGCCATTGTTTGACGTCGTGCACAGCCGTGTTCAAACGTACAGCGCGGGCTGTATGACAATGGCTGTAGACAATTTCCATTCCGGGGCAAAGCCAACACATACGTAATGCAAATGTGTTTACGTCACCAGACCAATTCACAACGGTCGCGCTGAAATTTTGAAATTGATGTGGAGGATGGGGTACCTGCATCACGCGACGTCTACTGCGGCCCTGGTTATGTATAATAAGTGCCCAAAGAACTGCATATATGCTGAAATTACACAATATTTCCGACGGAAATGTAACGATAACGTTCGACCATGTTCAGCCGTGTGTAAACGTTTGCCGTGGCACGAGGGAACTGTTTGAACCAGCGTACGGCCGCGGGTTCAAGCAGTTCTCTCGTGTCACGGCAAACGTTTACCCATCGTTGAGCCTTATATTATAAACCTGGGGCCTGTTTCACTAAACTTCGTACTGCAAACATGTTCGTACACATATTTCTACAATTTTACATAATAGTTAATACAGTAGATCTAATTTTCCACCTTCATGTAGAGATCGTTAAATTTAAAAAAATACACCAATGATTCACAAAATCAGGGGCCCGTTTCACTAAACTTCGTACGACTAACATTTTCGTAAGTGCAAATTTAGGATCGTCTGGAAATTTCAATTGATGGGTTTACATGTATTGAGTATAGGCTGCATATGCAGCCTATGCTCAATAAATGTAAGTCCAATAATTGTTTACAACAAAACATTGTTAATGTGAAATGTACAGACTAACGTAGTTTAGCACTAACGAACATTTTAGTTGTATGAAGTTTAGTGAAACGGGCCCCGGCTGCTGATGCCAACTTTGCTATACATTATAATTATACACTTACAGACTTTTGCGTGCGTGTGTGATGGTACAGAATAAAGGTTTCAGTGTACAAGCCCGTTTCACTAAACGTCGTACAACTAAGAAGTTCATAAGTGAAAAATTTAAGTTTACAATAACATTTGCACATACAGCCGACACATATTTTGTAGATGTTTTCACAATTAATGAGTGTACATGTTGGTGAAAACTGGCAGTATTAGTGGCTTTAATGTAAGAAACCAATTGATAAAAATCTTCGTAAGAACTTTCTTATCATACGAAGTTTAGTGAAACGGGCCCTTTGTATTAACGTGTAGAAGCGACAGGCCCGTACGCAGAGGAGGTGTGTATGCACCCCCTTTAACCCGTTCAACACCACATGCCTGTATATTGGTATTGGCAAAAAGTGTAGATCCAGCTGAGCCGGCTCGTGACGAGCCGTCTCATCAGGAGAGTTATTCCAGTTATTTAGGGGTGAAATGGTTAATCTGCCGAGGTCTGTCCGTGAATGTGCAAAAGAAAACAATGTTTAGCCCTTCGTGCCGTCGATAACGCACCCTCCTAAATTAATTCCTGCGTACGGGATTGAGCGTATAAACAATGCGATGTAAATACATTCATAGTGTGGTTCCAGCTGCAAGTCGCGAAAACCAAAAAGGCATCGTTTTCGGAACAGGCGCCGACTGAGTACTCCTGAAACACCCGACTTTCCCGAGCCACACGTCGAGTCGCCCGTGATGCCGATACGGATACCCCTTCGGCCAAATCCGCCACCAATAGGTACATGTGGCTCTGACTGGAGAAATGTGATTTGTGACTGTGACCAGTGTAGCTCCTGATCAAATAGCACCGTGACACTCCTGTAGCTTGATAACGATATTCCTTGATATAGGATTCCTTGTAAGAAGCGTAAGGGAAGCTTCATTGATTAAATGGCGAACAGTGCAGATCCTGATCAGTCTGTACGGATGCGCAGGCTGATCTGGATCTACACTGGTCGCAAAAACCAATAAGCCCATTTCTTCAGTCATGCTATACTATCTTGTTCTCCATTTTATTAAGCAACTCGCTATTCATTGACCAAATATATGTACTCGCCGATGATAACACATTCCCGTATACCGCAGAGCCACAGATAAGCTGCGTATTTGCTTAAATACCCAATTAAAGGTACATGCCCACTCAGTAGGCACAAAATGTCACAAAATGTCACACAAAGACATCATCCGACACATTTTCTGGCAAAATCAACATTCTTTCACCGTATTCCACGTATTGATTGGCATTATTATACATTTTATATTTTGCACACTGATATCAGGGGCGATAACCGTGTTTCCTTAAAATGTTAACGGACATTACTATTTATTCTCTGTATTTACATTTTGATGTGCAATAATCATACTTGATAATCTGTCGAAAATATTATTTTTTCAGCTGACGCATTTAGTTAGTATAAATAATTAAAAAATATCCTGCCTCATTTGCATATGAAAATAGCCTGATACCACCGCGCGTCACTATCAGTAAAATAAATATTACTAAATGATTATATCTGTATAGCGGGCACTTGTGATTTTTAGAACTGGTGGAATAGTGACACAATTATACACTTATTTAATTCCTATAAAGAACAGTTTGTGCCTACTGCGTGGGCATGTGCCTTTAAAATAGCCAAAACCCCAATTGAAATCAGAAGTAGCGAGTATCCAAAAAATTAAAAAAATTATCATGCTGCAGAAAACAATAAACAGACCACAACTATAGTATATATTTTTTATTTTCCTTGGTATTTCATTAGAATTGTCTCCAAGGAGACATTTCTGATGAAATGTGAATACATGTACTGATTATACACTTATTATTACTATTATACAGTACATATAGATGCCCCATGTCCGTCTATTCGTCTGTCAGTATGTCGAAGTTCGTCTGTCTCTCTGTCTGTCCGAGATGTGCGTTACCGTTTTCGGCTACCTACTCTCTGTTTCCGCAAGTGTACCAATGATGCACATCATATGAACTTAAATGGGCATATCAGGATTTTTAAAAAAGATATTATAAAAAGTAAAAACGTGTTTTCATCATCGCCCTGTGTAAAGTGGTTTAATTGAAGATATGTGAGAGAAATTTGAATCGGACCAAGTTTAAACAACGTTCGATTCCGTCCGATATACATTTAAATTTCTCTCCAGAATGTTCAAACTACAAGTAATACTGCTAAATTTGGTTATTGGCAGACTGGTAGTGTTAACGGCTGGAACATTTAAAGGAAGAAACCGCAGTCGTATTGTTGAACAATAAGATTTACCCGAGACCTCATTGCCGCCGCCATTGCTGCAGTGTAAACAATAGATCACGTGGTCCTATACCCTGATTTAAGCTACGACTTAAAACACTTAAAACATGTACTTCATACTTAATGTGACAGGAGTTTATTTCACGTCCAACTGTATTGACGAAGAGCGAAGATCAGGTTATGTTTAATTATGAGTACATGTATAATTGATACATACTTCTATCATATGTAGAGGATCTCAAACAAGTTTCCATTTGATATGATATTTATGAAACTAGTCACGCCGCACAATGTATGCACCGAGCCTGTCGCTGACAGTGCTGACGAGTTTTAAAAATCTCGTATTAAATGGAAAATAGTTAGAGATTCTGTTTATCACATGGCAACCCCCCCAATATACAACACGTAATGGTTACACGTATAATTCATATAATTGAATTTGAATAACTTAATTTCGAGCGAGCGTAACGATATGTGAACTATAACAATAATATTGATGGCCCAGCCCCTTCGCGTGCACATGTCTGTTGGAATGAAGCCCTGCCCATAAACGTGCATTCTACTTGAGAAATTACGACGGTATTATTTATGGTGTACAAACGGGGTCAAAACTAAAGTTACGGGTGCACCTGTACAATTTTCAGATTTATAGTTTACAGGTGGAGGAGCCTCCGGTTCTAATTATAGCTTTCTTCGTATCTAAACATTTAACTGATAATTTAATAGGTATTAACGAAATAATCGTAATATGCGATTAATTGAGACGAAATTCTGTTTCTTTCATTGGTCGAGAAACAGTACGTTTAGTGAGTAGACGCCATTGACAATTTTCACAGCTAGTTGAAAATCTCCACAGAGACAAATAGTTTTAATACTAGCAATAAAACTATTATAAATATGGCATATGCTAGGTTACTGTTCTTTATAAACACTTTATATTACAAAACGGGAGTACATTCTATATAATGACGTTTAAACCATGATGAAAGTAAACGTCAAAACACCATTTAGTCTACAATGTAGGCCCTGCCATAGAGACCGGATCTCTACGACAGGGCCAGGACTAATTGCGTTGTTCCAATAGGAACGTCATTTGGAAAGTCTTAAATTTATTCAATTGACATAACGTTGGCACATAATACAACTACGTAATTAGGGTGATGCGGTCATCCAATCAAAATCGCTCCAGATGTGTGTCATATACATTCATGAAATGAATTATAGCATGGCATACTAGTAACAAGGTTTTCAAGTGATAAATAAGTATATGAACATGCATGACAAGTACGTATGTTCAAGCAAACACAAACTATACTTAAATATAGTACTACACTACTGTACATGTGAAAATTAAAACAAAACGTAAACAACAAAATAATAGTATTGTTCTCTTCAGATCCCCTGCGCTTTCCATTTTGCAACTCCCACATATGACGACATGGACCAGTGTCACTCTTGTGTCATTAATGCATTTCTCTTACTGATCATGCTCTGTCATATGTGGCTGTGGCTGAAAATATGAGGCTTCATATGTGATTTGCACACAGGGGTACATGTAGGTTGTTCAAACACACGTGTTCCTATATTAGGGCAGTGACTATTACATATTAATTGTTAAAATCATGGCTGGTGTTTCATTGATGGAACGGCGAACAGGGCAGATCCTAATCGGACTGTGCGCATGCACAGTCTGCTCCGGGTCAACACTGGTCGCAAAACCCATATGCCCCATTTCTCCTGTCACAGCCACATATCATAATTCAACAACGCTCTCACGGGCATAGGTCCACTCATCTCCCAGCATTTGTCACCATTTGTCAGCAAACCAAGTATACATCAATTCATACATATTCCTCGTTACAGTCACCAAACACAAACACAATACAGTGTAATAAACACATTAATACACTAGTATAATAAATTTGGTATATAGAAAGTAACATGTGTGTGGATTTAACATGTACTTTATTAAACTTGTTTCTTATGAAATCAATCAACTCGCTTAAATTTACATGCCCACTCAGTAGGCACGGCATGTTCTTTATATCAGCGACATCATCCGAGACATTTTATGGCAAAATAAACATTCATTCACCATAACCCAATTACCATTAATGCAATATATAAAAGCAACAGTAGACGACAATTGTTGTGAGTAGTGGTCTAAGGGTTAAACCATCACTCATGTAAGATCTTCTGTATTTGCTTTAGGCCTAGCGACCCAGCCATATTTCCGAATCACGTAATATTCATGGTCAACCCAATTACACCGCACACGCGAAATTATTTACACACGAAACATGGTGTTATTATAAATATGAAAGTTTGTTTATTTGCATCAAGCCAAATGGCCCATGGGCATGTACAACATATACAGAAACATTATCAATACAGTGTGACTAATCGCATAGTGAACATATAATCTAATGTTTGCAATGTACATGTACACATATATATATTTACGTTTACAATTGGCATATAAAGTTATGATAATTAAGAGTGCATGGAAAATACAACTACATACTATGTTACATACACTTTGAGACAAACCAAAGCGTTAGGATAAGGACGTTTGAAAGATTGGTAAAATCGGATACGGGACGAAGATACACTGCATTATAACGTATTAGACTTTATGTTGTTTGGTAATGCATACGCTTCCTTATGTCAAATGCCTTGTAAATAAATGTGGCACGTTTTCTAATAACCATGGCATTTTCTGAACTGACAAGGTCTATGAATTTTACCATACTTGGCATTTACCAATAACGTTTCAAAAGATAAGTTTTACGCAAATCTGTATGCATGGTGCATTCCAAAACAAAGTGATACTCATCTTCAAGGATTTAACAAGAAGATCAATTACGATTTCCTATTGGTGTCCTATTGCGTTTAGTCCATCTTCCAAATTATATTTCTAGACGATGTGATGACGGTCGTAACTGTGCCATGACACTACGAAATTTAGATACCTTAAAGGTACATGCCTACTCGGTAGGCACAAAATGTTCTTTATAGGAATTACATAAGTGTATAATTGTATCACTATTCCAGCAGTTCTAAAATTACGAGTGCCCGTTATACAGATATAATAATTTAGTGATATTTATTTTATAGCCGATTTGCCGTCCTTATGAATTATATGTCGGACCTATGAATTGTCTATAGTACAAGGCTTTTTGGTGGATTTACATTCCCACGGGTGCCTTGGAGAACATCAGCTTCGTTGTCCAACTTTGTTAATATGCAAATTAGTTGCCGCCATTAGCGGAAAACATATTTCCTAGCATAGCTCTACAAATATGCATTACAAGTTCACAAACATGGTGTCTATACCTATGTTTTCATGGTCAAGGATGACACTGGTAACATTTCTACAGTGATTACATGTATACATGTTATCATCATGCAAATTGGTTGCCGCCATTACCGAAAATCCTATTTTCTTTTATAACTCTGCAACCATTTAGGATAAATTCACGAAAATGGTTTTCAGACCCATATGTTCCTGGTCTAGGATTTCAATACATGCATATATAAAGTGACTACATGCAAATATTTCAAATATTTCTTTTTGGCAGCTTGGATCCTTTCTGTGAGGATTATTAGTGGCCGCCAATACGTAAAACCCAACTTTCATAGCTCTGCAGCGAGTTGTTGGTTTGGAGCATGCGAAGAGTAATTTAACGATGGGTTCATCCTTTCCGGAATCCCAGACAATTTTGATCTTCTGGTTTCAACTCCCAATGGACGTAGCTCATAGCTCAGGAATTCCAACAGCATCCCGCTGGCATCGTAGATCTGTGTAGTGCTAGTGATCGACCTAGAGTTATGAATATTATGATACCACGACTGCGGAAGACCGTTGCACAACCTCTTAGAACCAATAGCAACCAGTATGTACCACTTCAGTGACCTAGACATGACGTATGCGAATCTTTCCACTGATATGCAGTTGTACATGGTTGCCTAAAATATCAAATGGTGGGAGCCTACTAGGTTGTACGAAGTGATTCTTCGTCCAGGGGCAATGAACATTATTATGCCTTTTTTGGGTTGCATTGGGACACTGATGAAGGGGTTTGGTTTGGATGCTATGGTTAATGCAGCATTCGGCGGTCTGACGGGGATTATGAATTGGAAGGCATGTGTGCGTGCCACGAGGGCATTCCGCATGGTGACGGCTGCCCTGCTACAACACCTCCAAAACGGTGAGAAAATCTTCAATGAAATATCAGAGTATCATCACTGTATGTGGAGGGAGTACGCCATCATCCAACAGGTAGGCACTGGGTGGATAATCTTGTGAATCCGACGCTATTGGTTCACCAGTTCCTTCGCGCAGAGAGTAGATACTGGGAGACCAGCAGCTTTGTTCACTACGCTTGGTATTTCAAATGGCACCTGCTAGAGATGTGCCACTTGTTGCCAGCAGATGCGCGTCGAGATCTATTCGCTGGAATGCATGTATGCCGCCACGTGGCAGGTTGTTGAAATTCAGTATCCAGTGACCAGTTTGAAGAACAAACTGCTATCAGGACGGGAGAGGGTTGTCTGAAGGGCCTGACGCTCTCACCTGAGTTGGTCACTGAATGTATTGATTAATTCCCTATCTCAGCGTATCTCTCTGCTGTTATGGAACTGTTGTACTTCGATGAAGTGTACTGCTCATCATCACCAAGCAAGCATAAGGAGGAAGATTATAACATAGGAAAGCTGGACAATGACGATCGGCAGCGGATTGCCACAGAGCTAGCCAGGCATTCCCATCCGTTGGCAGTCGAGAGTGACGTCCTCTACAACATTGTCAATGGTCAGGTAACTCTCAAAGAGGTAAATGGGGAAGATGCAGTAGTCTTTGGAGCGAAAATGGCCACATCCATCCACAACTCTCTGCCATTTGACTTCCATGCCAAGATGTCCAGTCAAGTCAAGACGATGGAGCAACTTGAGAGAGGCGTGAAGGTTGGTGGCAATACTGTATTCGACCTAGATGCCATCTTCATCCGTCTTTTATTGGTCGGGCAACAACGACAGTTGCAAATGGAACTCATTTTCCAGTACGAGTTGTGTGCTGTTCTACCCTCTATCATCGACGATTAAGGCTGCTTGAGGAAAGGAAACAAATCTACACTCGACAATCGACTCGGTATACCGCAGCTTGGAGCTCCAGATTCGGACATCGTCATCGTGGAAGCACAGCAAATTTTCTGTCACATCGTCGGGCCACACGGGGGAGTGGCATCCGTCATCGTTGAGAGCATTAAGCGCCGCCTCCCGATTTTCCCTACTTCCTCCGAGAAAATAGTGATATTTGACAAGTACAACGATAGCTCAGCCAAAGATCACGAGCGGATGCGACGTGCTGGCGAGGGTTCTACTGACTATAACCTGACCATCAACAGTCCCTTACCAAATCGTGATACCATTCTAAAGAATAAGCACAACAAGTGTGAACTCGCGTGATATCCACATTCAATATGTCACAATGATTACATATCTGTTGCAAGCTTCCGAAATGGACTTGGCTGTCGTCCGGATCCTCAGCGATGATGCAGATGTATTTGTGCTACTGGTCTACTGGGTCTGGAAGCTGCAACTACTTCCTAGTTGTAGTGTCCAGATGGAACGCAGGAATGAGGTAGTGATCGACATCAATGCGACATGTATACAGCTGGGATATAAGTGTCTGCAGCTACTGGGCATGCATGCGCTTAGCGGTTGTGACACTGTATCATACCCATTCAACAAGGGGGAAACCAGTGCACTGAATGCTCTGAATGCTGGCGAATTTACAGGATTGTTTGATACATTGCGTGAAGCAAACGCCACTAATGCTGCTCTCCTAGAAACAGGTAAGCGGTTCTTCGCAGCTAAGTATGGTCAGCAAACAGGAATCTTAATGGGCAAGGCACGCAACCAGATGTTTGCCAAGCAGAAACGGAAGCCAATGAGCATCATGGCATTGCCTCCGACAGACAATAACCTGCTTCACCATGTGCGCAGGGCACATCTTCAGATGATGTTGTGGAAAGCGGCTGATTAACATGCCCGCCGCCCCCCCCCCCCCCCGGATGTGGACATCACACAGTTTGGGTGGCACGTCAAGGACAATATCCCGTCACCCACCTTTAGCACTGATCTCCCGGCACCTGCAGGTTTGATTGACGTCATCAGCCGTGGTTGTAAAGCAGAGGGCAAGGCATGCAGCACAGAGGGTTGTAGCTGCCACATACATCAGAAGTCGTGTACCGTCTATTGCGTGTGAACAGCTGGCGATGGGTGTTGCAATCCATTCACTATAAAGGATGATGTAACGGGATGTGCATATCAGATAGATGCCGATTCTGTGGATGAGGATGAGGAGGATGTGGAGGAACCTGAATAATGTGTGGTATCAGACCGAAGCAATTGCAGCAGCTATAAATTATCTAATTATTATTTAATGAATCCAAAATTCAACAATGGATACTACAGTGCTTGCATTGGATTTGTAGAAACTGCACGACTACTGAGAACATCCAAACATTGAGGATGATGTGTAATATTATACCCTAAAAAGAAAAGGATCTGGGGGGCGGTATGTGGGGCCAATAATATAACTTCAGTACCATAGTAATTATTGCACGTGTGCAGCGGTGACCATGGAGTCTTGAATAAGGCACTATTGTGCGTGCACTCCTGGACCAGCAGTGTATAGTCCATAAGAATGCCCAATAATAATAATACTATCCTAATAATAGCAACTCATTTACATAAAGGCAACACACATTCATGTACATGCCATCACTTTATAAATGCATTTATTGTAATCCTCGACCATGAAAACATATGTCTTGAAACTATTTCTGAGAAATTATCCCACATAGTAACAGGGCTATCTACAAAACTATGTTTTTCGGTAATGGCGACAGCGAATTTGCATAAAATGAAAGCTTATGCATATAGCAACTTTATAAATGCCAATATCGTAATCATTGACTATGAAAATATAGGTATAGACACCATTTTTGTGAATTTATAGTGCATAGTTATTGACTTATGTCAGGAAAAAGGTTTTCCGGTAATGGCGGCAACTAATTTGCATATTGAAAAAGTTGCCCTAGGTTGTCAAGAGGATAACCAAGCTGAATTAGTTCAAAGCACCCGTGTGAATGTAAAGCCACCGAAAAAACCTTGTAATATAGACAATTCATAGGTCTGGTAGAGTGGTAAATAGTGATACTGACTCGCGGTGGTACATATATCAGGCTATTTTCATATACAAATGAGGCATGATATTTTTTTTATTATTTTTATTTATTAAATGCGTCACCTGATTTTTTTTTATTTTCGACATATTATAAAGTATTCATTGCACACCAAAAATAAATACAGAGCATAAATAGTAATGTCCGTGAACATTTTAAGGAACACGGTTATCGCCCCTGATATCAGTGTCAAAATGTACGCCCGATATAAAATGTATAATAATGGCACTTAATACTTGGGGTAATGGTGGATGAATGTTTATTTTGCCAGAAAATGTCATATCTTCAGGATATACAAAACTATCTGTCTCCCTGTATTATAACCTACTGAGTGGACATGTACCTTTAATATCATTTAAGTAAGGTTTAAAAGAAAATGTAAAATAATGCTCTGCTACTATTATCAAGTCTATCATTCCAGTTTTGTATGAATTGGTCGGTCAGTCTTTGTTTTACAAGTGATAAGAATATATCGATGTCGCCAATACCTTGGTGTATCCAAGCATAACCAATGTCGGTGGATGGGTTTTGACGAAATATGGATGGATGGGTTTTGCATCCAGTGTAGATCCAGTTCAGCCGGTGCTTCCGCACTGTCTGATTAGTATCTGCACAGTTCACCATTCCATCAATAGCTACAGTTCACATAATGCATGTTTAACTTGTTTAATACATTAGTGTATTAAATATTCTATGTGTGACCTATAACTGTCGTATTGTGTGGCCTGACACGTCGCGTGCACATGCTACGTTTGAACGAAGCACCGCCACCTACATGCATTCAAATTACAATACTATAATATGATTGGCAGTTGGACACCGAATCAATCATACACATGCGGTGACATGATGCGCAACACGGGAAATGACGTCAACAAGGCGAAGCCAATGGATCGAAATGTAACTTTGCACTAATTGACACAGATAATGATTAATTTAATATATACTGTCAAAAGCGTCAACAAGGCGAAGCCAATGGATCGAAATGTAACTTTGCACTAATTGACACAGATAATGATTAATTTAATATATATTGTCAAAAGCGTCGCAATATGTGATTAATTGAGACGAAATACTGTGCTTCCATTGGTCCAGAAACCAGGGCAAACAATAAACTATATTATAGTTCGCTCTACTTTCTAAGCCAATCGCCGGGCAGCATTGTGCTTCACTTATTGCAACGATTAACCTTGTTTAACCCGTGTAGCATGCGGGGGAAACAAACACGGTCGTCTGCTGTTGTTTCATATTTCTTTGTTTTCCGACAAAACATGGTTTTAAAGCACTTAAGAATCATTTCCAATGGAATATACTATACTACAAGGTCCCGTCTTGGAACAGTCAGTAACAACAAGTCGATTTATCAATGCACGTGTTTATATCATCAATGAAAATGATTAAGTATACTGTACTTATGTATGTATATTATGTATATTGTCAAATGTGGTTACATTTCGAGTCATAATATGATGAATGAAGCAAACTGATTGCATCTTTTCTATCGCATGTATGTTTAATGGGTGGGGGTGTTCAATGTCAACATTTCAAGGTCACTTTCAAACTGCTATCATGTAGAAATATAAACTAGAGATGCACATCAGTTCAAAAATATATGTCCCTTTTGTCCCTTTGGGAGGTACCGATGAGTCAAATCTAGGTCCTAAATCATGAACTATGTATATGTGTTGGTACAGATACAGGATATTTGCTACAGTTAACCCTTACAACGCTGATTTAAATTGTGTCGTCTGCGGTTTATGTTTTATTTGCCATTTTATTCATCGCAAACGTGGTTTGACAGCACTTTAGAATAATTTCAAATGGAAATGATTCTAACGGGCTATCAAACCATATTTTTATTGAGAAAGAATACAAACTTTGAACATGATGAACAATTGGTTCCCGCCTTTTAAAGGCACTGAACGGCTCAGTATTACAATTTTCCGATTTTTTCAAACACAAAAACATGTTTGGCAACTGATTTAGTACACACAACTAACATATACTGCCTAATAGATACATCTCAAGTCTTGAGATTTACATCTTAATCGCAATGTGAAGACAACAAAAACTTGTTTTATGTACCACTCAGTGCAAAATGTCAATATTCACAATTTCATTTCCGTAACCCAACGGCTTCGGCTCGGAAGCGAGTCGATAAACTCCGGCTATCGAATTCATCGGCCGCGAATCGGAGAGTTGGGGAGTTGACCCGAGCGTCTATCGGAAAATCGATCGGGCTGTTTATCAACAACTATTGATATTTTCATCGACTACAACCTCATTTGTGTACCAAAATGAATGCAAACAGTTTCAAAGTGTGTGTAAATAGAAACCTGTTGGATTGATGTGTGGGAAAACCCAATAAGAGGCCAAATTCCGCAACTTGAGCCGTATAGGGACTTTAAGGGCTACTATATAGAACGATACCTTCGGAAATAAATACTGGCATTCTTGAAGAAACCCTTTGGCCAGCCAGTTTTCTCAAATATACAGTGGAACCTCTCTAAACCGGACACCCTGGGAAGTCCCCGGGGTGTCCGGTTTAGAGAGGTTCCACTGTAAATCAGACATATGACCACTCCAATACATTTTGTCATGCTTTGCGATCACGAATAGACATTATCATCAGAGATAAATGACAAAGAAATCCACAAATTACCGATAAAGCGATGTACAGGGTGTCCGGTTTAGAGATATGTCACTGTAATTACATATTTCATGATGACACTACATGACACATGATACAAAATTACACTGGAATACAAGGCATGACACTGTATAAAATCCCGTTCATCCCAGTCACTCCACAACAACATCATCGAAAACAAGAATTCTACCACGGAAGCGGTGTCGAGCATGCCGAGGTATTTGACCATAACATGGTCATGTGCATATGCTAAGTAAGCATCACAAAAACCTACAGAGAAGTCCATGCTTAAAACGTGAAAAAGGTCAAAGTTGAAGTTCCATCAAGTAATATTGTAGCAGATGATTGTATTGCTATTTTATGTAATACTATTTTATTTACATTAAAACCATGATATCATATTTGTCTCTTTGTTGTCCTTTCATCGTATTTTCGCCCTTTACCGCCTATGTATACTTCTATACGCCTATGTATACCTCTAAGACAACCATATTTGTTATCGCGTGAAACTCCATTTGAGTCTTGGAGATTACATTAGCCTCTAAGGTAGTCATATTTGGTGATGTGTGATATTTCACTCCAGGCTTGGAGATTATTTCTATCACCTGAACTTGTTTAACCATTCTGATTGGTTGAGCGCTATTTCCCACTCATTTGGTGTACTGCGTTTGCGCATATATGCAACTGCATGCATTGCTCATTCTCTGTCACAATAGAGTCGATGATACATGAGTTGAGACCTCATATCCAGCAGTATGCACACTCTACATAACTTGGAGTGCTACGGGAGTGAAGTTGCTTTATATATGTCTCAGTGAATTGTGATTTCGGTTTGCTGCATTGTATTTCGTGTCCGATTGTTGTATTGTATTTCGTGTCCGGTTGCGTTTTACGCGTGTCCTATTCCGTGGTATTGGTCAGTTTACGCTGCCTGTGACATATCGTCAATCCCGCGCATTGTAACTCGCACTTGCACTTATCTAACCATTTGCCGGCTAACCCCACCATGTGAGCTGGGTGAGGGTTGCGAGTGTGTGCCTCATAGACCACATCTAAGGTTTGTGTGATAAACATGTTATGTGATTTTGTTAGAATTTGTAAACCAAATACGTTTATCGACGTCTGAGAACGCACTGCATATCACATTGCAATATGTATAATAACGTATATTCTGTGAAACACATAGACTAAGACGCATTTCTAAATGTATTTTATACACGTTTATTAGTGACTGTGTTTCAACAATAGCATGCGCGAGAGTCTCGCAACTGTAACAGTCCAATATCAAAGGACTGAAAGTCCTGAAATCTTTCACAGTACGTGCTCAACCATTTTTCGTTAATATTTCACACAAAAAATCATATATACTCCATTTAAAATCAATATATTCGTCGAATCAGTATACATTATCAATGCTGCAAAAACAATATTTATCGAGACAGTGTATCAGGGCTGTGTATCAGAGCATTAACGGCCAAGAAAATGGAGCTGAAGAAACTTAGGAAGGGCAATAAACCTAAAAAGTGCATGAACATTACACCTGAAGAAGAAGAGAAAATGTATTCATCTGGGTCTCTAGGTACAAGTACACCAAAAAGCCTTCAATTCACGATATTTTACTATTTCGGAAAAATGTTCGGTCGGCGTGGACGAGATGAAGCAAGACAATTGAAATTTGGTGATATAGAGATGAAAACGACATCCAATGGGAAAAAGATTCTCGAGTTCAAAGAGAGGGCAAGCAAGACCAGGGATGGGGCGAATCTATCGAATACACGAAAGACCACACCGAAGATATTTGCAACAGACAACACGAGGTATGTTTGCTGGCCTTGTAAGCGCAAAACTTTTTTGAGTCGTGAGATATTGTCGATAGAAAATTGAATAACTTGAAAACTATCACGGTTGTCATGACGATACTTGGAGAATCGATCAAATGTTCACGAGCGTAATGTTAATCGATCCTCAATATATCAGCATTCAAATATAAATATTTGTTTAGTTATACATTTTGTATTAATTCAAATATCTCAAGACACAATAAAGTTAGGTGCATACGAGCGGACGTCCGATGTATTGTGATCACTACTACTTGTAGTCCATAAAAAGTATTTTGCTTTTCATACATTCAGTACAGAAAGTTTACTATATCATTGTTAATTTAGATAAATAGGTCTGAATAGGCATGGAAACATCAGCGAATAAAGCTTGTTGCGAACGGTAACTTACAATCTACTCGTGGACGGTATGGGAGCAAATTGCAAGAGTTACCGCTCGCAAATATATCTGGGCCAGCATGTGAAAAAAATATTGTTTCTTATCACTGTATTTTGTTGATGTCGACTTAAATCCATAAATACATCTGAAGTTGAATTTGAGATATAATTCTGTGAATACAATGTACTGTGAAATTTGTTGGAAAAACTATTATATTTTTGAAATCAATATCGGCCGTCTGGCGTGACAATATATGAGAAACATAACATTTGTTTATGGACCAATATTTCCATTTCAGAGACCGAGTCACCCTGTCAAGATTTTTGAGATCTTCAGAAGTCGCCGACCTTCCGAGATGTTGGCTGCTGACAGTCCATTTTACCTGACAGCAGTACCAGAACAACGATTGAAAGGCACAGAAAATGAGCCATGGTATGACATTTATTATGTGAAATAATGCATTATGATTTTTTTCCATTTTGTTTTAAAAGTTATTTAAACCTTATCATATGACACTGAAAATCATTACGTACAAGGCTGAAGATCAAATGAAGTTTTATAGAAAGTGACATTAATATTTAGTTAGAAAAGTAAAATAGGTATAAATACGACAATTTTTTGATAATTATTATAATTGGTGAACAATGAGATGTAGTTCAGTGTGTCTGAATAGTGATCTTAAAATGATTATACAGCCTGGTCGATATGCAAAGTTCTCAAAAGTATTTCTTACACATTTTCTCCCAAATATTTATTTTCAGGTATTACCCACGGCCCATGGGAGAGGCTACATTTGGCAGTCTGATGAAGAATGCTGCAGAGCAAGCTGAAATCTCGTCACGGTTGACAAATCACAGTATTAGAAAGTCAACAGTCACCACTTTATCGAAAGCAGGAGTTCCCCCACAAAAAATAATGAAAATTACGGGACATAAAAATATACAATCCATCACACACTATGACGCCGAACTGTCTATCGGAGAACATCGTCAGATATCAAATATATTACAGTCTGGTCAGAATATCGCCCTACCGAGCACAGTACAACTGGGTCAATTAATCGCCCCACCGAGCACGGCCACTGTATCTGTCCCTAGTAGTGTGAATGTTCTGCCGCTACAGGAGATCGAAAATGTCACCTCGTCAGCGAACACTTTCTCTGCCCAAAATCCATTTCCTGCAACATTCTTGTCTGGCAATGCATTCCACGGTTTCGGAAACTTTGGAGCTGTACCAAATCACATCTGAAATTTAAATGTGATAAATGTCAATAACATTTAGTTGTACGAAAATCACCTTATTGTATGCTAGTTGCGAACAGTAACTCTTGCAATCTACTGCCGTACCGTCCGTAGTCTGAGTTACAATTCCAAACATAGGCTTCCTTTGCAGAATAGCGAATCAGATTTTATTCAAACTTTAACAGCTAATTATTCTGCAGCCTATGAGTGGAATCGCTACTCGATACGGATGGTAGAATGTAAGTTACTGTTCGCAACTAATTGTAGGGATCTGTATTGTACTGAATATCATGTAATTAGTGTAAAACACACGTAGAAATGAGATATGGAGGGTGATGGTGTTTTTTGAGGGATAGTAAGCAGATTTTCAAGGCAAGCACAAAATATTGTCTTTATGATCATTTATTGATGAATTTTGTTCATTTTTGCTTTGTTGGCCAATGGAATTGAAAATGTTGCCGTGAAGTTTATTACCGTAGTACCGATACATGCAATAATTCAATATTGTGTATTATGTTGTTATTTTGTCTTCAGAACAAAATTAAATTCAGCAGTTGTTGAACGTGTCGAAATTATTGACAGTCGATCCGATGCTGATGGATGTGCTTCATATTTTTGCCGGACGATTATATGAAAGTTTTGGGGTATTAACAATATTCATTGATATCGTCGGCAAATAAAACATGTGTTACATAAACTTACGTGATTAAGTATGGCTTTTTATCCAAATTTAACGCCTTTTTTCCCGGTTTTGTTGTGTCTGTAGTGATGTCAGCCATCTTGGTTTTTCGTGTATTGTATCGATTCAGGTGCGCGAAATGACATTGTCAATTTGCATAAACTGAAGCTATCACAGGCGCTCGGATTGTTCAACAAAAATAATAGAGAGTCGCATTTCATAACACTATCGGATTATTTAATTATTAGGATGCATGTTTTGTTGAACGGGTATATCATAAATAGGTTATTGAATTTGTACGGAAATATATTTCGGCGTACTCGTTCGTTCGGCGGAACCTATAATTATTCAAACTCTAAGACAACGTTTATTTTGTGAAGTGTATCGTACTGCATATGCTGTGTAACGTCATTATAGATTAGTTGATGTTTTAAGTAAAATGGATACTGATTAATAACATCGATGGTTCAAGATGATTATTTAAAGCATGCGGTATGTAACTGTCAACAAACAATGTTTCTGTTTTAAATAATCATCATTTCGCTGTCCAATGTTGGATTTTATCGAGCCATTGACCTATGACTATGTAAACGATTCTGTAATTTGTCTGCATAAATTGGCGGAAACTACTTTTCATGAGACACGAGGTTGTATCATTGCGCGTGAAAAAAATATACTCAAATTAATACATGTCAGTTTATATTATATTAAATCAGATAAACATTTTGTAATATAAATGTCGTACAGAAACATTAACAACACATGTATTACACTACACAATATAATGTTAGCTCACTATCAGAACTATTTTTCATGGCTTATAACTACGTATAAATTACATGTGGAGCGGTCGATCATTGCGCTAAAAATATAACCTTCCTAACAAAATATTTATTATGAAACACGACAGTTAATATTTTATAAAATCACAAACTGTTTTTAAAAATATAACTGTAGCTCAAAAAAAATGTAGCTGGCCAAAAATGTGAGTGACACGTTCATAATGCACCGCTCGCTTTGGAACTCTCTCATGTGGCGTAGCTAGAATCATGAAGCATGAGGTACGTTCGTTCGTCGACAATTACTCATTTTCATAAAACATGAGAGGTCCCAAAAACCGTATAAGGACTATATCCAACCAAATATGCTTGGATAATAACAGTTTATGTATGTTAAAACGATGCGTACCCACCGATACACATCGTATCACCAGGAAACGTCATTATTCCATTATTTGTACATATCCAACCTAGATGTTTAGTGCATTTGTTGTACATTTCAGAGGTTATCTACATACCACGTGAATAAATATCTACTGGCGTTGGTCACCACATATATGTGTTGGTCTATATCCCGTCCCGAACAACCCATCGAACTTGCGGTCCACACAACGGTTTACGACAAACCAGTATCTGCCACAATATTAATGTTATATCGGGTGGCTAGAAAAAAAGGGCCCCAACTTTAAATATTAATATTTAAAAAATTATGCATCATAATTCAATAAAATTTAATTTATTGTAATTTCATGGTAATATCAGTAACCTGTAAAAGTTTCAAGTAAATAACTGTAGTAATGACTATATGATGCTAAGAATAAAAAGCATGGTCTGAAGATGCAATATCGGACTGAAACGTTTCTTCGTCACATCTGCATAACTTACTAAAGAGTCTTAAATAAGGTGGTCAATGTGTCCACCATTGTGGCTGAACACTGCTCGCAGTCTCTTCTTCCATGCACCAATGCACTTCTGTATCTCGGTCAAGGAGATATCTTCCCAACACTTGGTAATCCGGTCCTTCAACTCACACTCAGTAAATTTCTCACTCCTACCAGAATAGACCTTCTCGGTTAGAGAGTTCCAGATGTGATAATCCATAGGATTACAGTCCGGCGATTGTGGTGGCCAGTCGTTCTTCTTGATATACTCCGGCACAACATCCGCAAGATGATCTTGTGTGTATTTACTTGTATGAGACGTTGCCCCATCCTGTTGGAATATGTAATTGTTTTTTGGGTAGATCCGGCGGCAATCTGGCAGAAGTCCATCATCCAACAATTCAACATAGCTAACGGAGTTGACCTTGGTTTTTTCAGTGTCTATGAAGTGGATCCGTGTCTTTCCTTTCCAGGAAACACCTGCCGAAACCATGACCTTTTTTGAAAAACGCGAAGTCTCATGGTAAAGTCGAGATACAGGAATATCACCTTTCCTCACCCCATACACGACATCATTCTGTCGGTTACGAGCAGTTTCGAGCGTAAAATCCTTTTCATCCGTGAACATGATTCTTTCAACATCCTTGACGGAATACCTATCATGCAGTCCTTTGCACCGGGTTTTTCTCTTTTGTTTCACATTTACATCACGTCTAGAAACTTTAATCCTTTTGTATGGTTTGAGATTAAGTTTTTTCGTCATTGTCTGAACAGATTTACGACTAACACCAAGCTCTTTAGCAATTTTCCTCTGCGATGTGTGGGTTCCTGGTTGGTCCTCCTGTGATTGTATCATCTCTTCCACATGGTCAATGTTATCTTGTGTGCATGCAGTACTAGGCCGTCCACTCCCTTGTTTTCTCGCTGTGGATCCTGTTTCCTCAAACCGTTTGATAATCTTATTAACAGACCTTTTTCTCCACTTCTTTCCAGGGAATTCCTGAGCAATCTTCGACCCACGCCAGCCTTTCTCCACAAAACATGTCTCAATGATAGCCTTATCAGCCTTACTGAAACCCATGTTGAAATTAAAGTAACCTGCACGTCTGATCAGTCTCAAAACAATTATTATTTATGTGTTTACACTCTAGAAACAACTTGCTCTAGAAAAGCAAATGGCGAATAAATCCAACAGGGGGAGTAACTGCTGCAAGACTGTCAACATGTACCCAAGTCAAAACGGACCCAATTTTAGGTCAAAACGTACCCATCCTATTTGTACTTTAACATGTTTCATCATCTGTCATGCATTCAATCATCATTTTGTAAGTTAACCCAGTCACAGACTGCATCATGACCATGATTTGACATGTATCAAAACTTTCTGACATTTCACTTACATCCCGGCATTGTGTTTTTGGACACTGCTATTTGTTTTTATTGTTACATATTCACCATTGAAGCTATGAAGCTGAAACTTTTATAGATTACTGTCAATACCATGAACTTATATTGTGCGAAATTTATTTGAATTATCTCAACTGTTTTTTTAAATATTAATATTTAAAGTTGGGGCCCTTTTTTTCTAGCCACCCGATACGATGATGAATAAACTTGTATAAATGTTTTGTCGAAAAATATGGCTAAGTGTTTCCGCAAAAATGTGAAGGTAACACACGACAAGGTCATGTTAATGGGGGCACGAGTGTGTTCCAAATGCTTACATGTATCAAGTGTTTCCGCGAAAATGTGAAGGTAACAAACGTCAAGGTTAATGGCGGCATGACTGTGTTCCAAATGCTTACATGTATCAAGTGTCCAAACATTGAAGCAATCCATCAAGTAACATTACTGTCATGATGAAGAAACTTGTACAAACATGTTGATGCAAAAATAAATGGTTAAGAGTTTCTGCAAAATGTGAATGTAAACAAGGTCAATGTCATGTTAATGACGGCATGAGTGTGTTCCAAATGCTCACATATATCAAGTGTCCAAATATTGAAGCAATCCCTCAAGTAATATTACAGTGCGACCACGGAAAAAGTGGCGACTATATGGTAGTCGCGCCGTCTGCTAAAGCATGCGCGACAAAAACTGGTTATGTATGAAGAGAACATTGAGAAACAGACAGCATAGGATACACTTGACAACTAATTTCTACAATAACATTAAGAAAATCTGGAGGTCGAGTCCACCCCAGTATGTCCAATGCCTGTGTATTCTTAACCACTTTTATAATCGGTCAGGCAACATATTTTTATTTTTCAGTGTAAATAAATAATGCAACAGCTGAAATGTACGGTCGTCACATGCATAACGATTTTACAATGCACAGCCGAAAATTCGTGTGTATGGCATGTGCGGTTATCTTAGAACTAACAGTTAAAGTAGGTCAGCCGTGATTCGAAAAATCACACTTTTCATGTGCTCCTCATCGAATTATATAATTTTGGAGCCCGTGCGGAGTCAGATTTGCCCACTCCCGAAGCAGGGCGCCAATGAGGGCTTGCAGATTTACAGGTTCTGTGCCCAGTCTTAATCGTGTGTCTAACATGTTATATCGGGTTCAAATCTTGCAAGTTTGCGGGCCATGGTAGCAGTCGAATGCGGTTGTCGTTGAACATGTCGATGGTTTCTCGGGCGACGTGACACGGGGCGTTATCTTGTCCAACACTCAAACCCCGGTGCGCGGCGACATGTGGCACAATCTCCTGCTGTATAATGTTCTGACGATAGCGGACACCATTCATATTTCCTTGAAACAAAATTAACTTGGTCTTTGTGGGATATTAATATTCCTGGGTTGCATTTAAAGAGTTTAAACCTGATTTAATGTGAGTTATTTCTCAATTAACAAATTTTCTACATAGTACCCGTCTGAACGTAGCCCCGCTGGTCAGCATGCCCACGGCACGCTTTCCTCTACCGTCATTTATCTGTGACATTTTATGTCTTTATGTCTTGTCTTCATATACACATGCGATTTGAGACACAAATACGACACCTCGTTTGCACGTGCAAAAAAAATAATTTCTTGCTACTCGTAACGCACGAGGGGTTTTGATTAACGGATATTTAATTTTGGATCGGGCAAGTCGATACCCTCATAAAATGATACCGTGCGAAGGTTCGTACTGATAATTGCCATAACACCGAACTTACGGCACTTTGTAGTCTGACCGAGCAACTAACCTAGTATTAACGTAAGTTCCGTTCATTGTTGTTAAATGTTATCCATTTTGTCTGTCTGTCACAATATTGAAACAGTGCCGGTCAATGTTCAACATTATAAAATGGCCCTCCATTTCACCAATACTGACGTCACTCGACTGTAGAAAGTAAGTACATTCATTGCTGAAATGCTCAATATCGTTTGTGTCACATTATGAAATTTTATCGCAAGACCTCATCTGAATTGCATCCGTCTCAAACATTACTAAGCACTGTTCTTTCTTTTGGGCATTTTCCATCACCAATTTCTTCTGCAGTGAATCTGACATTACGATTTTGATCGGTCTGATCCTGTGTGCCACCACAATACATATATCGTGGTCCGTAGTTGAGCCGTAGTTATCTGTTCCACCACTGTCACTGTGGCGCTTATCAATACACCGGCTAGGTAGAATGCCATTTGCAACACGCTCAGCAGATTCGACTTCGATTAGTCTCTCTTCCTTGATACCCTCTTTCAAGAAATCAGTAATGACCGCCTTTGTGTTTTCCACTGCATCGTCACTCTCCGGGAAATCTAATACATACAACGTTTCGTTGATCAGTGTGCATGCTCTACAGAAATCCCATGACCTATTTCCCGCCTCCCATTTCTGTTCACCAATTCTTGCCTCGGCTTTAAGGAGAATTACTTCCGCCGTGTTACATTTACAGGGATCAAACCGGTACACCCATATGCAATCCCTTAGCATATCCAGCGGCACATCGTCTTTCATGATTGTCCTTGTGCCGAACAAGTGCTTAATGCCGTAATGTATCACGGATATTGATTTATTCTTTTTATGCACAGCTTCCAGAACGCCGTAATGCCGGAGAGAATAGTATTTGTATCCTACCACTTGTCCCGGAATTAGTTCGTCCCAGGATTTAATCCAGTCTATCTGATATTCTGATTTTGTGGAGCCGGTCTGCGGCAGAAACACGAACTTGTCTCCAGGTGATAAAATTACAGCATCCTCATTCGAGACCACTACACATGGAACTTGTACAGTTTTTGCCCAATGCACAAAATGCATCGACGCATTTTTGACAATATTGTACCGCTTTTCACCAATCCGAGATAGCGCTCTCTTAACGACAATGTCCTTGGGATAGTTTAAGAATTCAGCATAACACTTTATATACACGTTGTCCTTGTTTAAATTGAACGGTATGTCATCTGCTTTGATTGTATGTCTAGACGCGATATTCTTCCACCCATAATGTATTATCCTCACCGTTCCAATTTTCATTTCTGATTTCCAAGGTGGAACATGTGAAACGATTGCATGATGTGGTACACACCTGTATGTAAATATAATCACATCGCCCGGTGTTATTTTCGTCAAATCTTCAATCTTGGTTTGCTTCTCTTTTAGTGTAATATTTGTAGCTAGATGACAAACCCTATTGGTGTCAAGATTGTACTTCATATCGACTAATTTGCTTTGAGCCCGTTTAATGACGTCATCTGCATTATAACAGTACACTGGGTGATATTTGTAAATCCAAATGTCGTCACAATTCAGATCAAAGTAAATTATTTCTTGTTTTACCTTTTTGTTTTCACCATAGTGAACTACGGTGACTGCTAGACAGGACTTCTTCTTCTGTTCCATGTTCACCGCTATGCAAATAGCTTTATGCCAGAGGCGATTGTATTTGAATTGTATCACGTTACCAGGTTTGACGTCATCGCGTATTCTCGCCCAGTCGGTAGAGACTTTCTTACTGGAGTATGACACGCCTATTCGTTGTTCTCCGGTTACCTGTTTCATGTCCATGTCGTCACGCGTTTGCGCTATCGGACGTAGATATTTCAACGTTCGAGCTTTACCAGTAAATGTCTCTGTTAGGTCATCATTCACTTTCGCCCAGTGACAAAAATGGCATGAACGGTTGGAATTTAGTGAAAATTTTGTTTCTCCAATGCGTTTTTCAGCCCTTTCTACAACTTCTTTTCTGGCGTATATCTTGTAATTAGTTGCATCGTAATCATGTAATCTGATCCAGTCCATTGTAACATCAACATGTATCCATTCCTTTTTCACTTCTCGTTTGTTCCACAATCCTTGAATTGAATAGTGTACGACTGAGATTTGTCCTTTGGTCGCGTTTGTTTCCGCTGTCACCTCGCTAACAACACCGGAGTGTCTCATAGCCCTATATGTGTATGAAATGACATCCCCTGGACATATATTATTCAGATAATTCACTTTGACCTTATCGCCTTCGAATGGCGTCCATAGTAAACGCAAAACCAGTGTGACTGTCCAGATAAGTGCGAGAGATGTGGCAAAGACGCCCACAATGATCATGCGCAAGGGGAGATCCCACAAGAAGCAGATTAATCCAACCCATGCAGATTGAGACAAACGCAATAAAATAAACATGATCCATGCGTGAAACTTCTTTTGACGACAGCAGCATTTGCATATTACATTTTGATGTTTCATCTTAGTGAAATTTAGATGCCGCTTGACGGTGAGGTACAGATATAATAGACTCATCACAAGCAGTATAATCACTGGAAGCAATATGCATGCAACTAGATTAAGTCCTAACACATGTCGATGATATTTCATCATAATCTTCAATACACATTCAATCGGTGCGCTGATTGTACTCGGGGCTGATTTTTCTATTTGAATGCTTTGCTTGATTCCCATCATGCACAGGTGAGCAAAGTGTTCACAATTGTAGGAATACAACGAATATTCTTCGTGCATGGCCTTCTGGAGTTTCATTAATTCATGTGCTCGTTTAATAATTGTCTCAGCGTTGTGTGGCCTTTTACTGTATATGACTTTATTTATTTCGTCTATGCGAAGATCTTTCCGTTCGGTTGTTTCTCTAATCTCCGGATTACCATCGTATGGCGTCGTCATGAAGTGGATTAGTGTGAGCATTGCCGTGTAACCGGATTTATCCACAGATAGTACCTCCCGCACAATGGCATGGTGCTTGTACAAAGATACCTGATTACCGGCGATGTGTATCTTTAGATGCTGACCTGCTAGATTGATGTGGTCGCCTTTGACGAGGTTGTGGAAACTGAGAAGTCGTACTTTCCGGTGGCAATAAATGCAGTGCGTTTCGTCCACAGACTGGGCGACTTCGCAAGTCATATCACTGAAAACAAGAACAATATACATGTACAGCGAAGGTTTGTTGACGGTTCGCAAACGAAACAAACGAAAACAAATGAGAAAACGATCATTTTGCACAACGATATACATGTACATGGTTATCACTTTATCTGTCCATGAAATCGATATGTTTGTTTAAATACATTGCTTTCAAGTATTTAAACACCTGTCGTTTCTTTCCACGCATTCGTTGTTTTTAATTAGAAAATTATGTGACACGTTTAAATCATCGAAAACATCGTTTTCTATTATAAAAACGAAAACTATTTCAAAGCGATTTGTAAACGATAGATACTCGTTTATTGTGGAAACAGGAACAAATCCGTCTTGTATGGAACGGCTAGTGAACATTGATTCCAGTTGGTGTCTTAAAAGTGTTGACTACTCAACTCGTAGTTACGTAACTTAATATATACGTAACATATACACAGGTTGACGGGTGACGATTATATTTGGCTTATGTGATGTGTGACCAGACTAGCTCCTTATCTATCTAACTTGTTAGAATACTATAAAGGGTGTTTAATTGATGGAATGGCTACCAGTACAGATCCTGATTAGACTGTGCGATGCACCGGCTGATCAGGATCGACACTGGTCGCGAAATCGGTCAGCCGCATTGCTCCAGTCACACAGCCACATAGACATTGTAGTAAACTGATTGAAGATACTATCAAGTTTGTTCAACAAAAGGGTGTAGTTATGTAATACACATAATTATATGAGGTGGGGGCATTACAATTGATACAGTGAATTTAGCAGTGAACATATGTGTTCAGTAGTAGAGCTACAAATATGCGACAGGGCAATACATTACATTAAGCCTTATCTCACATAGTCGGGTTGGTCGGGACCTTTTAAGTACGTTTCAAATATCCAAAGTATTAGAGCTTGGCTACTAGTTGACTTTTGTTAATTTGATGGTTCTATTTGACAATTTGTCCGTTTCATTTTTTTACAAGATCGTGAAGCCCGTGCGAGGCTGCGTTTTATACCCTATGTCTGAACAGTTGAGGAACTGATAATTTGACAGTACCAGTTACCATCACACTAGTATTATATTTGTGATTGGCAATTTTCCTTTTTCATCAGACATCATCGATTTATTTGTGTGCAAGCGTTTTTAGCTGACGACTAAGACTACTTCAGCGGCTGAATTTGGACCAGCATATGCCAAGATCAGCATGTGCATCCGCGCACTCTAATCCGGGCATACATTATTCGCAAACATTGCATGATCCTTTTTCTGTCAGCCGGCGGCCCGCAACTAGTATAATAATTTACTTACAGACGACCATAAACACCCTGGTAAGACCTCCTGGATGTGTAAACTAATATGACGCTGGACTGGTTAATATATGACAAACATGACATATGATCTATAGATGATTGTATTGTTGGTGATCATTGTAGTACTTAATAAATATGCACATCTGCACAGACGGATAAAGAACAACATTGTTTGTCATTCAATCACTGGAGTATCGACTGCGTTGGTAAAATGACATAATACTATTGTACACGATACACAAAATCCTCATCATTGTCCAATGTCTCAATGTACGTTTTATGGGTGTACGGACCTGTCCGTAATTCCATTCTGTGTCAGAATACATGCTCACAGTTCATGCTATAAGCGGCTGCGACACCAGAAGCCAGTTCAGCGGCATCAGAAAACGGACTGTATGGAACAGTTTTCTGAAATGTCATGATAATTTTGGAGAAGAAACACTTACAGAGGTCAAGCTACTTCACGTATAGCAGTTTGTTTGTTTGTCTACTGCGTTCCATCTGTAGACAGTGTTGACGAAGCTCTATATATGTTGTTCATGAATGTCAGATTGTGAGATCCCGAACGATTGCCACCATTTAAAGATTCACTGCACCAACACGCCGAAGCTTGCTCTCAACTCAACTCAAATACTCTTTATTACATCCCATTACAGTATATCACATGCAACATGGGGAAATACACATACATATCGTTGAATGGCGGAATCTAATGCAACAACATGAACTATAATATTTGATTACATGAGTTTTGCAACAGTATGGGGAAAGCTATTTCACATAAATGGGCTTTCGTTGTGCAACAACAGACTGTGTTTAACAATCATAATAATCCAATGTAATAAATATATAAACAAAACTATTGCAGAACGTACGCTGTGTGATCATAACAGAATCAATGTATGATACTGTGCTTGTGCAATAAGAAACGTTTAATATTTGTGTTGAATTAATTTCACATCTGCTAAATTCATTCACCGATTTCATTGGACTCTCGGCATGACCTCGTTCCCATGCAATCAGTACTCAAGCTCAACATATATCGTATTAAATCAGCACTTCTGTGAGACGTCTATACAAATTAAGCATTATAATTTACTACTAGTTAGTCTAATAGTTGCTGATAAAATAAAATAAAAACAAGAAATGCGTCTGTCGAACGCGGATGCCACCTGCAGCATATTTGAGAAACTGTGAAAAAGTGGTTAAGTCATTTAAGTAACCTGGTGAAGGTCAAAAGGCGAAGGTCATATAAATTATGAAAAGGCAGGTGTGGCACACATACCAATGAATGAAGTGTTGAAGTATTGAAGCGATTAAGCAACTTATGTAGATGATATGGCCAGTTTGAGAAACTGTGACGAACTGGTTAAGCAAAATTGTTAAGTCATTTAAGTAACCTGCTGAAGGTCAAAAGGCGAAGGTCATATACATTATGAAAAGGCAGGTGTGGCAAACATACCAATGAATGAAGTGTTGAAGTATTGAAGCGATCAAGCAACTTATGTAGATGCTATGGCCAGTTTGAGAAACTGTGACAAAGTCGTTAACCGAAAAGTGTGACGGACGGACGGACAGACGGACGGACGGACGGACGTTCCAACATTTTGGGTTGATGGGGTATTTCCATTATTTGAAGAACAATGAAAAAGCCCCTAAACAACAATAGAGTTTATGAGCTTACGGAATATTACAAAGGAATCTTTTGTTCCTAATCACGCCCCTAAGCTCTCAAACCCCCGGACGGACGGACGGACGGACGGACGGACGGACGGACGGAAGTGGACGGACGGACTGGACGGACGGACGGACGGACGGACGGACGGACGGACGGACGGACGGACGGACGGACGGACGGACGGACGGACGGACGGACGGACGGACGGACGGACGGACGGGCGTTCAAACATTTGGGAGTTATGAGCTTTTTGTTCTTTAAAAGATCAAAGGATTAGCTCCTAAAGATCAATGGAATTACGAGCTTACCGACTATAACAAAGGAATCCTTTGTTACTAACCCTTACCCTAAGCTCCTAAACCCCCGATGTTGGCCGGACGGACGGACGGACGGACGGACGGACGGTCCAAACACTATATGCCACCCGTTTCTACGAAACCCGGTGGCATAACAATGTTGACTCTTTTAAACTACTTTCAGGGCATGGATATCTTAAATAACAGTGTACGTTTTTAATATTATACTTGGCTTGTCTCATAATACTAGTTCGGCTTTCGCCATGTGCATGTGTGAAATCTGCAACTAGATGTTTAAAGCTAGTTAGATACATGTACATCAACAGGAGCCTAGGACGAAATCGAAATTTCTAGGCGACTGTTGGTCGATGTTGTAAAAGTTACAAGGGAACGTCCAGGAAAGTCAGCCATTGCTTTTGAATTGCCATTTTCTCCAGACAATGCCCAAGTGGTTTCCTTCAATGTTAGTAACAGGAGAGTTCAAATGTATTTTGAGGTACAAGTTGCATTAGTGAATCATATATAGTCAATAGTACAATGTACATGTTTGTGTCATCTTCCGACAAAATCGGACTTCCATCAATTCAGGCACACGTATATCCTGTATTGATCATATAGTGTGGAACCAGACCAAACTGCGCTGATTCGCAAATTGATATAGGTCTTCCCTCTTTCTCTTGGTTAACCCGATTTTGTCACGTGATGGTTCACGCACACGTGCAGCATAGCGTGTATGGGCATTGTGTATCTCAGGGATTGAACATGTAAACATCGTGACAAAACTATACTTATGTTTTCCTTTAGCGTTTTAGTTGATCTAGAATAGACATAACATAGAGTAAGCACAAATAATCTGACATGTATCAAACACGCTGACTGATATCACATGAAACTCGGCATAACCTCGTTTCCTGTGAAATCAGTACACCCGTCACACAAAATCATCACTCATGTAAGATCCTCTGTTTATAGTATACTAGAACATTGATAAACATTCGGACAGCCAATGTATAATTTGCTATATATTATAATATGTTGTCAGTCTACTTTACAGTAATCACGAGTCACGACAAGTATGATCAATTATACCGGTGTAGCACACTTTTTGTACAGGTATGGTACGGAATAAAACTTCACGAGTGGAAGTGTACTGCCGTTCTTTAAAGGGACTTTTCCGTGGTGCGACCAGCTCATTATCAAATTCATGTCCGATCGAGTGACGATCAAACTACATATTGTTATAACGGTTGATCCATTGCACTTACATGTATTTCAATAAATCTAAATAGAACCTGGTAACATTTATTTCTAATTAGCATATTCAAGATGACAACCAGAAATATGTATGTAAAAGACATATCGCTATTACATTTAAACAACTAACAACTGTGAAGTGTGATGTCATTGCCGATGTTTTCACTGAAGGTATTGAAAATGTTTAATGTAAAAGTACTGTAACTAGCAAATCCACTAGCAAATCCAAGATGTCCGCCATAAATGCGTAGGTCAAGTTTCATACTGATGTAATATTTGATACACGGATCATCAAACATTTACTTTCATATTTGTACCCATGTCATCAACGACTGACACTTAAAAGGGAATATTACAACACCTTCATGTAGTGACACATTTGCTCGTTCACATGATATGCAAGTTTTAGTATGTAAAGTACAACTCGGCAACGCTCAACTCAGATGCAAGAACCTCACATGGAAACAATTTTGATCCAATGGTATCAAATTCTGAAAGTTAATCATTAATGTCAAACCAGTAGCCGATTTTATCCAAATTGCATATATATACAGTATACTTATCTAGCAAAGTATACTTTGAGAGGGTAATCATTTATTTTTCCCGAAATGCATTATTTCATATAGAACTAACGACTGCATATATTCTACGATTAAAAGTATTCAGAATTATTATACTGAATTTATTACATTATCACAGATGTGATAATGTAATAAATTTAGTATAACAACAATTAATAAATTGATCCTTATATTGAAAATTTCTCCCTCAAAGTTTACTTCGCTAGATAAGTATACTTTGCAATGTTGGTGAAATAGGCTACTGAAAACCAATTACAAAATTTCCTACGTGAGCATCATGTAGTAGTTGACATATATTATCAATATCTGGCAAACCGATACAAAGTTACTGCCACACGATGCGTGTATTGCAAACATGTATGACCTCCTGTATAGAGAATAGTAGGTTAGTTCCGTGAATGGGAACAAATATATGGCAAGGCTTAGGAAAAGGGATGGGCGAGGCTCTGTCGAGCACATCCGGTTTCTGGACCGCGTCAGATATTTTTCCCATTCACGGCATTACCTACTATTCTATTTATCCCGTCAACATTACAAATAGCTTTCAGATGCAAAATATTAACCCCAGCCGCATCCTTAAAATCGAAGAATCGACTAATATGACAGATGCATATATTCATACGCAGTGATTAGGCCTTATTGACAGGATATCAAAAATGTTTCACGGCACCGTGTTTCACGGCACATACGGACTGTGTTGACTGGATAAATCGCTATATCCGCCGGCATGGTGATTATCTCCAGTTCTCTACTGTCAAAATGCAACTAGGTATGTGCATGTATGTCATGTCGTACACCATTATATTACATTTGAGTTGATTGCTTTGTTGTAGTCAACATATGAGGTCAGAGGGTGAGAAACGGATACGGATGCAGGGACCGTCCCACAAGTAGCATAGCTATTATTAATTATCGAATAAGACTTTATTATTCTTGAAATATGACCACCCCTGCTTAAACCGAATTCTTAAAGTCAGTTTGCAGGCTGAGCATAGTATACATTGTCGGAAAGTGTAGTGAAAACAAATATAACCACCCATGAAATCGTCAACATCTAGAGACTAACCAATGTAGTAATAGTCCCAAACACAATGATTGCCCAAGACACACTGTATTTAGAAGTACCATATATATGTATTGCAATTGTGTGTCGTTGTACGGCGGCAAGTCATTTTCAGTTTACATAGACCAGACTAATCATGTTGCATTTTGTTATAGTTGCTAGATATGTAGGCACATGCATTGGTCTACGACCGAAGTACATGTATATTTCATATGCTCATATGAACATTGAAACAAACATGCATATTGGTCGCCCTCCCGACGTGTAGTGAAGGGTAAACCGATTAAGGACTTCATTTTAGCATGATTGAGACAAACTACCAGATAACGGTTTATATAAGAAATAGTAGAAGGAACGCTGTCGATTCCGAATTTAACACCACTAGGTACATGCCATTAGGCATATTAATAGTCAGATTAACCGAAATATATTGATAGTAACTATACAGAACGTTATACTTATATTACTATGTATTGGGTCGACATTCATAAGCCAAGTGTGTCAGTACATACTTGACAGATGTACTCTACAGATACCGTAATACTCGTGTCCTGGACACAGCATTTATAAGTGGCCGAGAAAGAAAAGTAATTAATCGTAAACATGTGTCATTGTAAATCAGTAATAACGCCATACTAGAGAGGCAGACTTATGATGCATATGTCTCAACGCATTTGTTGATTGTGATACGCAATAGAACGCAATATTTATCAATAGAACCCACGGGAGATTTTACAGGCACCACACTGCGCTATACTTGCTTCCTAAAATAGTAACACAAGTAGAACAGAGATAAAACTTGCACCCGCAGGACCAGTTACCAAGAATGTACGATTTGCAACATGTACTATTTGCAACTAATCCTCTTCCAGTCTGCTCTATGTGTTGATGCTTTCTTCGTCTTTGCAGGCAATCACAGGCACAGTGCCCCTCGATGCTACTGACCTATAGTCATACACTCATAATATATCATGGAAATACAAATGGCAACACTTAATGTAAAAGGGATAGGGGCAGCTAATAAAAGAACACAAGTTTTTTCAATGGCTTGAAGAAAATAATTACTCGTTCTGTTTGCTACAAGAAATCCATTTCTCTACAGCAAATAAAACTCAATGGGGAAAATAATGGGACAATATGAACTTTCTTAGCGGCACTTTTAGCAACAAAGAGGGAGTTGAAATTTTAATAAATCCTAACTTTACATATACAATTAAAATCTATTCAGAACTTATAATAGGGAGATTGCAGGTACTGTCAATAAACATAACCAACTATACAATAATTAATGTTTATGGACCTAACAATGACAATATGGCACTATATGACAAAATGGAAGAATACATTAAAGAACATGAGGGCGAAAACTTTATTAAGTGGTGATTTTAATACAGTCTTGAATCCAGAAGTAGACAAGAAAAATGGCCAACGAGGAACAAATAGACAAATGCGAAATAAACTACAAAACATTATGAACACTTATACAGTATGTGATATATGGAGAATAAAAAAACAGATTTCAAGAAAATATACCTGGCACTGGAACACTAGACCGACAATATTCTGCCGTTTATATTATTTTCTAGTATCGAAAAACCTAATGAACAGGGGATCAAACTGTAAAATATAATATGGATATTAATCGGATCGCTCCATGGTTAGCTTTAAAATCCAAATAACAAATGCTAAGAAGGGGTCGGGGTATTTTAAATTGAATAATAGTTTCCTTCTAGATACTGAATATCATCAATGAATACGCAACTCTATAAATTAAATTGCAGGAATAAGTTCTGAAGCAAACCCAAACACATTATGGGAAATAATAAAAGGAACTATTCGGAACGAAACGATCAAGTATGCGACACGGACAAAACGAAATGATAAAGCAAGAGAACATGATAAGTTAAAAGAAATAGATAAAATAGAAACGGAGTTAATAAGTGATCCAAGTAATACTGATATGAAAGACCAACTTCAGAATAACAAGTTCGAATTATAAAATATTTACCAACAAAAGGTGAATGGTATAATGTTACAATCAAAGGCAGAACAATTATACATAAACGTAGAAAGACAAAACTACGAATGTAAAACAATTTTAAGACTGAATTTAGATGGAAAATGTGTTACAGAACCATCAAATATACTGCTAGAAGAAATAAATACTACAAAAACGTGTACACAAAAAAAGAAACATCCGACGCTAATTACATTTTTTTCTCCAGCAAATGACAATACTAAAATAACACATGATCAAAAACAACAATGTGAAGGTGCACTTATATAATATGAATGCAGTATCGCTGTAAAAGAGATGAAACACACTAAAAGCCCAGGAATACATGGCATATCAGCAGAATTTTATAAACTATTCTGGAATGGCATTAAAATGTATCTTCTGAATTCCATATTATTTTTAATTTGAAATTGGCAGTCTAACACATCTACAGAAGAAATGCATCATAATAGTATTACCAAAGAAGGATAAAGAATTATCAATATTATCTAACTGGAGACAGATATCACTTCTCAATGTGAATTATAAAATAGCTACAAAATCAATTGCTAATCGATTGAAGGAAGTTGTATTCACCATAATCGACGGTTCACAGCAGCTTTCATAAAAAGAAGATATATCGGTGAAAATATAAGAATATTGTTTGAATCCATATAATTTTTAAATGAAACAAACGCACCGGGATTCTTATTCTTTGCAGATTTCGAAAAAGCGTTTGATAGCGTGGACCATGATACATATTAACAAAATATATATATTTTAACTTTGGTGATTATTTTTTTAAATGGGTTACCTTATTTATTCAGATGCAAAAAGTTGTGTATGTAACAATGGCCACCTATCAGAATTTTTCAATATAAAGCGCGGAGTACGTCATGGATATCCCATATCACCTTATATATTCATAATATGTATTGAAATATTATCAAAAGCTATTCAAAATGACAATGATATAAGAGGAGTGAACATGTATAATCAACATATTAACAGCACTATGTTCGCAGATTATACACTTTTTTTACTGACGGCACAGAACATTGTTTCACAAAAATGGTTGAAAAAATAGAGTTTTCAAAAGTTACTGGCCTTAATCTAAATATTAAAATGTCAACCGTTCTTAGAGTTGGATTACAATAACAATCATCGATCCGCTATCGTCAGATACCGCAGAAACACTTGAAAATGATATGTTCAACCAATGCAATGATTTATCAACATAACATTGAGCCAAAAATAAAATAATTTGAAAACTGCTTAAACAAATCGAAACACGGGTATCTAACATTGATTGGAAAAGTAAACGTAATAAAGACGTTCGCCATACCAAAAATAATATATCCATTAACAGTTATTCAAGCACTCTCCGAGAACACAATACAATATATTAAGAACAAATTATATGATTTTTATGGGATTTAAAACCAGACAAAATTAAAATAAATGTATTAATGCAAGGCTATGAGAACGGTGTTATCACTATACTTGATATATACTTGTTTATAACATCTCTAAAAGCGAGTTGGGTGAAACGACAGTGCGATAATAATAACACGGGTACGTGGAAAAGAATATATAGAGAACAACTGCAAACGTATGGAGGAATGTTTATATTTGAATGTAATGTTAAATATGAAGATGTAAACATAATTGATAAGCAGAAATGTATAAATAGTATACTTACAGCATGGTCGAAAATAAGTTTCTCAGAAAACAGCAACATTATTTCAAAAGAAGTCATATGAAGCAATTCAACATTAAACATGAGTCACAAACACTAGTTCATAAAGACTCGTATGACAAAGGTATACACCATATAGAACATCTGTATGACTTCCGAATTCACCAGTTTTACAGATTCCAAGATTTTGCGAACCTATATTCGATTTGCTTTAACCAGATGTATACCTACACTATGGGTAGAGCAAACGAAACCAGAAAATATTAACGCAGAACAAAATAAACAAAAACTTCTCGATAAAATTACAAACTGTAAAGCTACAAACAAAACATTATACAACGCGCAGCTAATGAAGATCAAAACTGAAACCATACAATTAGAACAAAAATGGGCATATGTATTTCCAGATAAAATTCTTAATTGGAAAACTATATATTTAATCTCGATACATAGAACAATAGATAGAAGATTAAGAACTGTCCAATACAAGTATTTAATGAGATTTCTTGGTACAAATAAACTAATGGCAAGATGTATTACAAAAAATCCAGTGTATGCGACTTTTGTAGCATGCAAATAGAGGCATGCAATCTTCTTTTTTGGGAATGCAGTGAGATACACAAATATTGGTCACAATTAGATAGATT
Source organism: Conchocele bisecta (assembly GCA_029237695.1). NCBI lineage: Eukaryota > Metazoa > Mollusca > Bivalvia > Lucinida > Thyasiridae > Conchocele > Conchocele bisecta. Next base: position 77,168,759 of record CM055269.1, read on the forward strand.
CTTGATAAATAAAGGTATCCAAGCTGAAATAAGTTTTTACATAATTAACGTTGGAATGTTTGCAAATATTACACAAGATAGCAAATCACAATTTATTAGCCTCTTAGCGAAATACTATTTCTTTAAATGTAAGTACAACAAAAGCGACCTGCTTTTCAACAAGTTCATATATTACCTGAAACACATTATTATAATTGAAAAAAAGCATAGCTCAAAGAAAGGTGAAACTACATAACACAATACATAACACAATATTAAATGGGGGAACATACATATCTGATGTAATTATATAAGCAGACATTATAGGTCAAACATATATATTGTTTCGTCCATGTTTCTCTTATGTTCACATCATTAGCATCAGAGGGCGTGTAACATGTAACATTGCATGTTGCATTACAACAAAACCCATAAATATGTCAGTATGTTATCATTTTACGTGTGCATGTTTATGTATGGTTTGTATGTTGCCACCTGATGTATACCTATCTTAATTCATATATTTTTTTCTCCTATCCATAGACTCTTTCAAGTTAAAACTCTTATCTTTAATCTAATTCCCTATATTTAGCTCTCCTCCCTTTGTCGATTTATATTCTATCTACTTATCCTATAAAACAACTCAATGTCAATGTCAATAATAGAGATATATTATGTGTATGCAATGTACATGCATTTTGAGAATAAAATTGAATGACAAAAATAAAGAATGTACTATTTGCTCTAGTATATATGTACTCATCATGGTGAATTTGGGTTGAAAGATTAACTGTATCATGGTGGCATTTAATGAAATAAAAAAGGTTTATTTTATACATGGCTAAACAATAATTAAATTATGAGAACATTATATCTGAATTTGGCCTTGCTGGTGTCGAAAATATGAAACATTTCCATATAGTTTTGCCTGCATTGCGACTGGCCCACTCATCAAACATTTACTAATCTGTACTTCCATAATGCTTACATGTACTGACCGTCTTGTCTGTAATCATGTGATTTCCATTTTGGGTACATCACTAATTAATGAATACCACATGTACTGATATTGTTATTTACAATGTGTTCTAATACTGAATTATTATTGTGATACCGGCAAAAATGGCGACCGACAGCCATGATGGTCCACGCATCATATCTGCGCAGGATTGGGCAATCGACGATTTCCGACTAAAGCTGACCCGGGTTTTTCGGTGCGACACCTGCCTATTTCTATTTTGTATAACAGCAATATCCGAAGGATTCAGATGAAAATAAATTGCATATATGGGCGGAGAAATGTCTATATTTGTTTGTAATGACGTACATGTATGCATCTCCGAAGAATTGTTTCTTTAATAATAAAATCGAAAGTAAAAAATGAATGACGCAAAATCGTGTCATATACTGGTCTAATGTAAAGAAATTTAAACTTTTATTTATTAAATAGAACATGTTTCAGCCACGTATAATTGCGTAAAATGCTTTTATTTGGCACATAGTTAACCCTCCCGCGTCTCAGCCCTGGCAGGTGCGACAGTCAAGGGAGGTAATTTCAATACATCCGGTTGTCAAAATTATCTACACGGACCGCCGGAAGAAATTTGTAGATAAAATTATAACAAGGTGAGAACACTGCTCTGTATTTGTGGTATAATTCATAAAAATAACACCCCCTTTACATGTTGCTATGATGCTTTATTGCATTTATATAGTATACAAATGAATTCTGTTCAACCCGAGAGAGCAAAAGCAACGACTACTTTGAATCAATGCATTATATCATCCTGAACACGATTCCGGTGTCGGTCAATTAAATCAGGTGGGACAAGGTCATTGTTGGGGTCATTAAGTGCACCTGAGTCAAATGAGAGCAAATCTCACTCTATTTTGATAATACAATTTAGCATAACATTACAGAAAACTCCGATAAGTATGTTTTATTGGTGATTATTGTTTTATGGGGCATATACAAAGCAAATCGGTTTTCTCGGACGTCTCTATCGTTAAGAGTATCAACATATGCAAGATGGCCGACAAGCATCAATATTTAGCCTGAAATGTGTACTTATTTGATGACTGAAATCAAATAGGCACTTGGATCTTGATCGGACGGACGCAGAAAAACCTTTCGATACCATGCATTAATTTTAAACATAGATGAAGTCTATCAAAGCCATATGAATCCAAGATGGACGCCAAATATTCATCAAGATCAGGTAGCATTATCTACACTGTGGTGGACCACATCTTGGTACTAAGCTAGACATGACCATATTAGTTTAATTTTCATCTGAGATACGATATTAAAAATATAGATCAATATTCATGCTCTTCTTAAAGAGCGTGTTTAATTCAAAATGGCCGCCATATTTTCCAAAACCTCTAAAATTATTGAATATAATGTTTACTTTTGCTTTACTTATGTATACTACTGCGTTCTGTTAGTGGTTAAATCAGTAAGTTGGACACACTTGATTTTCAAAATGGTTGCCTCATTTAGGCTATTTTAATATAGTGTGGTACTGGCAATTGCGCGTTTCTTTTCATTTACTTTTACATGTACATGTATTTATAGGACATATTGACACGTGTTCAGACTAGTATATTGCTGATAATACACTTGGTGATGCTCGAATTAGGTTACACTCGTTGTTGAGTCGTAATATTAAAATATATGTACTGTTTGTGTTACATATTGTATTTTACTGAGTCTAGTAAATTGCACTATAATGCCATATATGTATACACTATGTATTGCGATTGGTACATATGCTATAGTTCGGCAATGTTCGCATTACAGTCAGATATTGAACTATTATATGCTGATGTGCGGCTAAGTACCATGACATTTCAATTACGTTAGAATTAATTATTACCAATTAGACAATAAAACAATTCATGTAAAATACAACACTTATCCAATAGTATGTATTACAGTTTCTGTTTCCGTGAATATCCATACATTCACAAGTGGATATACCCATATGCATACATTTATATTACGCTGTAATATTTAATAATTGTCCCACATAACCATACGTATGTACAAGGAATATCAGCATATTCTATTTTAGCAAAACTTTCGCATGACTGCTTGTATGATCGTCGCTGATAAATGGAAATATATTCTCAATTAACATATACTCTCATCAATAAAAGTCCGGTCTCCTGCACTAAAATCAATATAAAACATAATATGCTGTAGCGAATGCTCACGATTTAGAGGCCTCAGATCAGCTATGTGTCAATGTTTAGCTTTACACGTTTCGCTTCCAGGTTAGCTAAAACCCGGTTAGTTGCAAATCCAGTCACGGGTATTGCTGTTTTGTACTGAAAAGTGGTTGTTTGGTCGATCTGTGTACATTATTTATCCATGAATTGCAATTTCAGCTATCCAAATGCGTGCATGTGAAAATAAGTGTCTCTGTTTGGTCTCTTACGAGCTTAATTATTTGTCGTATGTTGGTGTGTATAGACATGGACGATGGAACTTTCTGGTATAATTCTAGATTACCATGTTCATTTTAATGCATTTAATGTATTATATATTATATTACACATATGGTTGTGATATTATAATACACTGTCACAGTTATGACACTTACACATACCATGTACGGACATTATATGACTACAACATATATGATTTCAGTGTATGGTATTCCCCAGAAACAGTGCCCTTCATAACTGTGATACATATGCATACATATGCATTCAATATTGATTGCATTATGACCGCATAATACATTTTTATAACTTTTATTCTTTCTATGTACAAAACAATCTCATGAATTACCTCAACATATGTTCCATCATGAATTCAAAACATATTGATCTCGATCGCATTATAGTTATAATATCCATACGTATGTGACTCACAAATACTGAATAATTAAATCCTTCCTATTTACATAGTACATGCCTACCTGTTTATGACTTCTTGATAGTATAGGTCATCCAAACGCGATTGTATTGTTAATAAACACAACACATGCCGTTTATGAACTGAGATGTAATGGTCTGGATGACACCATGCATTGACTTCGTAGAATATAGAGTAATGTGAATATCGCTAAAAAATACTGGTTATTAACTTATTCATGCATGCACTTACATGGCCTAGCACATGGCTACCGGTATATGACTACTTAAATGATACGTCATCCAAAGGTTATTTTATTTTGGGCAATAACAACATCATATGTCGTATATAAACTGAGATTCGATGGCCATGATCACACCATTGACTCTACATATATACGATATGTATATGTTATATCATTCCCCAATTTACAAGTAATTGATTATGTCTCTTGCTACACCGACAATCACATTCGCAGTGTATATGTACAGTGTTTCAAAGTTATTGCTATTCCATGTTCATGTTACTGTCGTCAATATTACGACTTTGTTAAAATAATCAATGTGTCGATAAATACTTTTCAAGTATAAATGGTGGGAATATAACGTAAGCAAATGCATATTACTGTCTTATATATGGCACTAATGGAGACATTAGCATAATATCTATATAGCTCAAGATGCGATGGCGTGGTTTTCGTGTTCATATCCAAAAAAATAAGCATACTTCTTCGCTATGAAAAAAACGCTGCTTTCATTAAGTGGGAAGTGAAAAATGGTAGTTATTACGTAGCCAGTCAAGTTCAGAATTCGTCAACTTCCCTTTGATATGTTAATCACTGTGTCTACCCTGTCGTGACAAATTGATTATCGTGTTTCATAGGTAGATAGTCGGCTTCGTTATAATGGAAAATGACACAATATCCGCATCCGCATGGAATGTACCGGTATCTCATGGTTTCAATGTATGCAACAGTAACCATGCTTTTATGAAGCAAGGAGTCTTTTCGAGGGCTTGAATGGCCCGAGACAGCTATTGGGGTACCGGGCCATGCTCTCCCAGACAATTGTGAAATCCAGATGGTCTGAAATACCATTTTATATATTCTCAGCAAAAACTGAGCACATACATGTAATACGACTCTCCTGCTTGCATCAATATTATAAAATGACTACGTATTGACAATAATTCTTATTTTAGTGCATGAAAGAGTGGACATCACGGCCCGACGTGGGAGGTTGGGGAGGTGGTCGTCATACCGCACCGACCCCCTGGTTACGGACCTGTTGCAATAATAAAATGCAACATTGGTGTTCATTTTCGTGTTAAAGATAACATGATAGAGTTCCGGTTTAATGTTTCATGGCTTTAAACGGACTATCGACAGCTCATTTTATCTGCATGGATGGGGGCGGGTAACTGAATATTTGCATACAATTTCCATCCAGCCCTAACATTAGACAAACCGGATATACTGTCAGGTCTTCACCACACTATAGTAACTTAGCCCCCTCCCCATAAACATAGTAGGATTACCACTGATCGTATTACTCTTATAACGGGGTTAGCCGGATTCAACTCTCGCCTACAAGAAACCTGATCATGTGAATAAGGGCCAAGCCAGGGATATCGCGAACCCCGGCAATTATCAACCCACCATCGTTAATTATATAATAAATTACCATTCACATGCTCCCAACTTGTCACTGTATTTTATTTCTATCCGAATACAGGTATTAGACACGGGCATTATGTTCATTCACTCAAATGCATGAATACCTTGATGTAATTGTAAATATGTTCCTGTTTCCTTTGACATTGTCAACTAGTATTCAGAATATATTCCACTTGAAATCCAAGATCGTGACTATGTAGTCATTTACTAACCATTACCATGTTACAGCTAGGATCTATTGTTATCCATGAGTTGCACCAATATTTTTTTGCTAGCTCATATTATAAAACTTCGCACTATAGTAGCCAACTAAAATCGCGGTCATAAAATGTTATTCTTAATGTTATCATCGGAAACACTAAAACATTGATTTTATGGTGTGGCATATGCTATGTCGTTGATGACTACCCTACTTAATATAGATGTGTCAGAATTGTATCCATGTTGGCGGCGATCTTTGATTTACCTTTGTATGCGGCGACAGATAATTCGGTACAGTTTGGAACACAAGCCTCGCACTTTTAAAATATTACACATATGATTTCCAATTATGTTTCATTTCTTTACTACTTTGTCGATCAACAGAACCTAAGTGCTTAAGCGATATTTAGCGGCAATCTTGAATATTCCAACATGGTCAAATAATAAGTGTATTAGATGGACTCATATATTTTTGCAAAGAACACATTCAATAATAACAAACAGGCAAACAACTGAAATATAAATGTTCATGAAAGTGTATATTGTTGTTATTCCACACATGTACTGCACGTCTGTGTTAATATTTGGCGGCCATCTTATATGTATATGAATTTGTCAGTGGAGTAGTATATAGGGAGTCAAAATGATACCACCTACGGTGGTATCATTTCCCCACCCTATATACTACCCCCACCACCCCCGAAAAACTCCAAAATTGGTTAACGAGGAAATTGTCACCCGACAGCAAATCGTGACAATTGGTGTCATAAATACATAAGTTGAAAAGAGGTCCAATTGAACAGATAAATCTCATAGGTTATATACAGAAAATATGATAACGCCAGAAATAGAAAAGTTTTAAAATCCGTGGCAAATCTGTAATGGTTTCGGCTACCCAACGAAATAGCCACCCGATAAAGCGCCGGAAAAAATATCCGCCGAATTAATTATTTATTTTCAGAAAAAAAATAAATGTATGTTCAATTGGATTTTGTAGAATTCTATACGTCCGCGCGTGATAGTTTATATTCCAACACCCCATTTTCCTCCTCCAATATAGCTAATTTATTTCGCAGATCAGCAACTAATTCTACCAGCTCTAATCTACCCCGCTCACCTTTAGCCACAGGGCAGCGTAGTTGCTTATGTCTACAAAGAGTTTGGGCACTAACGAATTTACAAAGGCATCTGGGGCATTGAAATTGCGGGGCGACACAAGGAAATTGTCTACGTCTCGATAGATGCCGTCGTAGATAGTCTTTACACACAAAAGTCTTACAACAAGTCGCACACTCCATTATATATGTATATGTATTTTTATATATTCAATTGGATGAAAAAAAAAACATCATGTAAATTTTTTCATCCAATTGAACAGATAAATTTCATAGGTTATATTACAGAAAATATGATAACGCCAGAAATCGAAAGTTTGAGAAGAGAAGCCGAATCTCTAGGTATTACTTATAGTAAACGGTTGAGAGTTAGGGGTTTGACAAATCTGATAAACGCCACAAAGAATGAGGCGTTTATGAAGCGATTTACACGCGCCCACAAACGAGGAGCCTTTAAAGACCTCTCACTAGCGGACGAAGTTGGTAACAGAATTCAAAAAGAAAGTATTGCGGGGTTAAGGGCTAGTGTAATAAAACCTTCAAGCACCAATAATTTGTCCCAAATTAGACGCACAGGTGGCCCAATACAAAATAATAAGAAAAAATCTATCGTTCGCGCGATAGTGGAAAAAGGTGAAGAAATATTGGGGTCTCATGATGAAACGTTGGAAAAGGTAGAAAATGGAAGACGGGCAGTTACATTATCCTTTCGTAAAAACATTGACATTAACGAGTCTGAACGCATGTCCGATAAACTCGCTCCGTATCTAACAACCAATTTTTATTTGAGATATTCATATTCTTACAAGCTAGAACATATGGAGGAAACTAAAAATGGGAAACCTAAAACTGTAATATTTCACAAAAATCTCGGTGGTAGCGAACCACTATCATCAATGAAAACCGTTAAAAAATGGTTGTCAGATAAGGAGCAAACACGAATAATGTCCGATAAAATAGACAGACCAAATACAAAGTGGAAGTTTGTAAGATGGGTAGAGGTTTTTGTAAAGTTAATACAGGGCAGTAGGGTAATATATTTGGGACTACAATCCAAAGAAGTAGCAGGAGGAGAACTTCCAGAATGGTTGAGGAATAGAAAAGGTATGTATTCTTTAGATAAGTATAATGACGATCTTTGTCTGTTCAGGTGTCTAGCTATGCACCTTGATAAAAAGATCAGACCTGACAGATGTACAGGAAAGGCGAAAGAACTTAGTAAAAAAAATATCGGTGGTAATGTGGTTTCACCAATTCCTTTTTCAGATCTGAAAAAGGTTGAAGAGTTTTTTAAAATCGGTATAGAAGTATATTAACCGACACAAGGTGGTGTTTGGTGGTTGAAAAAGGTACCAGCGCACTATGATGCACTAGGTAATAAACCAATGACAATAGGACTGTTTAATAATCACGCATTTCTGATAAAAAACCTTAAAAACCTATCTAAAATTTACGCCTGCGATAATTGCAAACAGAAATTCACGAAAGCGAGTAATATGAAGAGACACGGACCAAAATGTATGAGAGGTGAGACAAAAATAATGTGATGGTAATTATTTAGAGCGCCCGCGTTCGTCGTTGGAGAAAGCGTTCTACCCAAAAGGTTCTAACAGTTATGGTGCGATCGATTGGATGTACTCTGTGGAAAAGCGGGAGGGAATTCACATTCACCATGAACAGTGCGGACACGGAGGTGAAACATGGATTTTAGGAGCTCCAGTAGATGGATACTGTCCAGAAACCAATACCGTATATCAATATCAAGGCTGTTACTGGCACGGGTGTGAGATTCATGCAAAGCATAACAAAGAAGAAAGCGCATCCACAATGAGAAGAGATAAATTTATTAGAAGCAAAGAATTCAACCTAGTAGTTATGTGGGAATGCGAATTTAAAAGAACGGGTAAAGATATAAAGATCGGTTGCGACACTACTCTTTATCCATATCAGATAGTATACGATTTTGAGGCGTATCTCCAGCCAGAAGTTGAAACTATCGGTAATAGTTTAGAGTACGAAGCTGAGCACGTTCCGGTAAGCGCTAGTATAGGAGATAATTTCTCAGGAACAGTAACTCATATTTGTGATAAAGATCCCGCAAAACTTATAGAAAAATTCGTAGAAGATTTGAAAGTCAGGGGAAAACTATAAGAGAAGAAGTATGGTCAAGATATGAGTTTAATACAGAATATTTACGTGAAAAACAAATCGCCCAGATCGAACAGTGGATAGAGCAAGTACCGGTTGTAGGTTTTAACAGCAGTAAGTACGATATAAACTTAATAAAGAAATATTTAGTAGGTGAACTGTCATCAACAACAAAGAAAGTAATGGTTGGAAAAAGGGCGAACGCAACAATATTTCTATTTACTCCGGAGTTTAGATTTCTTGATGTAATACTTTACCTAGAACCTTGTGTAAGTTACGATTGTTGGATAAAAGCCTACGATTGTAAAGGACAGAAATCTTTCTTTCCTTACGAGTGGTTCGATTCTACAGACAAGCTGGATTACCCAGGACTACCGGATATAGAGAATTGGTATTCCAAACTATCTGGGAAAATGTTAATAGATGAAACAGAATTAAGTAAATGTCGTAGAATTTTCGAAGAAAATAATATGAAAACTTTCAGAGATTGGTTGAAATATTATAACGATTTAGATGTAGCACCGTTCCTAGAAGCTGTGGGAAAAATGTGTGAATTTTATAAACACAGGGATGTAGATATTTTCAAAGACGCGGTAACACTACCGGGTGTGGCTATACAATATTTATTGAGAGGAACCATTAAAGAACAAAAATTTTCAAAGACGATTATACCGGAGGATGCTCTATATGCACCAAAAGATGAAACATACGAAATGACGAAAGACGCTCTAGTTGGTGGTCCATCAATAGTATTTACACGATATGCAGAAGCCGGTGTTTCAAATATTAGAGTGGGTTCCAAACCTTGCAAGGCTGTTTTGGGGTACGATGCAAACGCGTTATATTTATCTACGTTAAATAAAGAGATGCCGTGTGGAAAAGAAACTATACATCATATAGATTCCCCACATAATCCTAAACTTATTAAAAAGTTTTGTAAAAGAGTTTTATCCGGAGACTGGTTTGGGTTTGCGGAGATGGATATAGAAGTTCCACACAACTTAAAAGATAAGTTTTCTGAAATGTCCCCAATATTTATAAACAGAGAAGTAGAGGTTGATGAAGTTCCCGCACACATGTTAAAATATTTAAAAGATACTGGCCGAACAAGAGGAGATGGAAGAAAATTGGTGGGATCTATGACCGCCACTAAAGTACTGCTGTACGCGCCACTGTTGAAATGGTATTTAAAACACGGCCTAGAAATAACGGGAGTTCATCGTGTTATAGTTTATATTAGTGGTAAGCCCTTCGAATGGTTCTCTAAAGAAGTTACAGCTGCAAGACGAACGGGGGATGTAGAACCAAATAAGAAACCGGTGGCTGACATAATGAAATTATTAGGAAACTGGTGTTGTGGAAAAATGATAGAGGCAACAGAGAGACATTTAAATACGACATATACACAAGACGAAACCTGTGTTGACAAAGCATTAAGATCCGCGTATTTTGATGATTTGGAAGACATAGGAGATGCGTACGAAATATCTTCAAGAAAACCCCGGTGCTCAGTAAAGAGACCATTCCATTGTGGAATAGCGGTTTATCAACTAGCTAAATTGAGAATGTTGGAATTTTACTACGAATTTCTAGACAAATACGTAAAAAGAGAAGACTTTGAATTAATACAGATGGACACGGATAGTATGTATATAGGAGTTAATGGAAAAACGATAGAGGAATTGATTAGACCTAACTTACTAGACGAGTTTGAAAAAAAAAAGAAGAAATGGTTGGCTTGGGATAAATGGAGCGAAAGAGAGCCAGGACTTTTCAAAATGGAATTTAGCGGAGATAGGGCGATAGCGTTATCTAGTAAGTCTTATTTCGTAGAACAATTTAATTCAATTAATAAAAACTCTGCGAAAGGAATATCCAAGAGAACTAACAATTTAAATTGGGATAGATATAAACGAGTACTAAGTGAAACTACAGAAGATGGAAAACACATTATAGATGTAGCACAAAATAGAGGATTTAAAATGAAAGACGGTGTTATGAAAACGTACTGTCAACAAAAGTTAGGACTATCGGCATACTACGATAAAAGACGCGTGTTATCAGACGGAATACATACGGAACCTCTTTAATTAATTTTAAGAAAATTAGCAATCTAAAGACTCTGACGATCCGGGGGTAACTGGGTGTCAGAAGGCACCGCAAGAAGTTATTCGCGAACAAACCCTCGAGATGGCCCATCATCCAAATAGTAGAGCACGGGCTCATCGGGTTAGGTAATAGATCGATCTAGATGATATACATTGAGAGACCACACGGGATCAGTCGCGCGGCGGCTGCCACCTTCGAGCTCTCCCGGTTGATAGAGGTACCGGACGTCAATATCCGATGGAAGCCGTTGCTCCTTTAAACCAACGGGTCGCCCGCGCGAGACGGCTGAGGGCTTGCTCGTCACCCTTTTAAACTTGATAGCATCTACGGGCTTCTTACCTATCAATCGGGTCACCTCTCCGTTCAGTGCGGAGACCACGGCGGGCAGTCTGGCCACCCACTCGGTCGATCGCGAATGAGGGTCTACAAGTTCTTTAGCGTATTGGTGTCCGAACAGCCTCTCAGCCAGGGTTCGATTGAACCGCTCCACGATCCCCTGGTCCCGGTGGATGTTGACGCGGCCGCGTCTGATAGAAACTTTGTGTTTAGCCAATATATGAGAGACAGCGCCCATGAACTCGCGGCCGTGATCGACCTGGAGAAGATTTGGCCATTTGAGAGGACTCCTCTTATATATTCGGGAAAGAGCCTCGGCCACCTCCTTAGACTCTTTCGTAGCCAACGGCTCAGCCCCCTTATAGCGACTCGCTACGTCAACGACTGTCAGTGCGTACTTGTACGTTTTGCGACCGACGCGATCGTGAGGGAGAAACAGGAGATCCGCTTGGTGAACTTGGTTCGGCACCGGCACATCGAATTTCGGGCGCGGAATATTGTGAGGCGCGGGTAAATAGATCTGCCAGATGGCCTGCTTCTTGAGCCATTCCTTGACAGCGTTTTCGGAAACCTTGGTCGCCGCCGCGAGGTTCTTGATGGCCGCGAGTCCCTTCCAGTAGCCGCGTGGGCTGTAGTACGTGTTTGCTAGCTTGCGCGCTAGTTTGGTATCAAGTTTGCGCGTGTCCATCGTATGCGAAGTATTCTAATAGATCGGACAATCTCCAACATGCCCTCGCCAGATCGTCCGGTAACTGCGTCGTTAATAATAAACTTTTGTTGAAAGTTTCGCTGCAGCTGCCGGTAAGGTTACAGCTCGGGAGCGGGAACTCTGAGGAATCTAACATCCGCTTTGCGAAAAGGGTGGCCGCTTTTCCGTCCTCGCGCCACGTCTGGAGAGAATCTTGGGTCAGACGAATCATACTCTTTGCACCAGGTAAACGGTGTTTAAGGGCAGTATAGCCTACATCGATCATAGCGTAATAAAGTTCGTCAACTTACATCGTTCTATATATATATTTATAACAAAACATTAATTATTGCTTATTTCAATTTCGATTGAATATAGTAGCCGATGAGCCCCACCACACCCATTCCCACGACGTTTTACACGATCTCGCGGTCTTTTTGGGCCTCTGACGGTACATAGAAATCTGAAAGTTGGGGCTCGCGATCTAGTCCTAATTTCATTGGATCGAGACTTCTCTGCGGATATGCCAGCGCGTACTCGCGGTTGGCTTCTTCAACGTTCTGGAAAGTTTGCGCGGTGTGATTCTCGTGGCGAAGCTCTTCGTTGACCCAGTCCAGATGGGCGGTTCGTTTTTGTGACCACGCTTCCTTTGCGCTATTGAGTTGTTCTACAGTTAAATGGTGACGTTTGCGCTCCTCATCCACGTTCGAGTTTTGTAGTTTAGAGAATAGAAAGTTGCTGCCACTGAACGCCAATGCGTTCACAAGTGCTCCTCCTACTATTATTCAGATCGTAGCCATTTTATTTCCATATAGTAACGGGTGGAATTCCAGCTTTAATTAGATAATCTCGGGTCCAAACTGCGGCCGCTACATCTAAGGTCACGAGCCCTACGTCTCTCACAGTAATGTCCAATTTGGGGGCGGACCCTCCTAAGGCCACCTTCGATAGTCGAGCATACAAAATACTGAGACCCGATATCACCACGGCGTGATAAAGCGCATTCACTATCATTTTACCATCGTGTTCAGCCATTATAATTATTGCATATAAAAGGGATCGCGTTTAATGTTTAAATGGGGCGCATCCCTCAACACTGTTGAACGCGATTGGATTGGAACCGCATCCAACAGTGTTGGGGGTTGTTTTTTCAATTTCAACCTTGTTGATGATAGGGGGGACCTGTTGTTGAAACGGTAAAGCACATACAGGGTGCCCACAACCGACAGACCACCAACAACAACCCACGGGATCCAATCAGGATTGGTAGTTGGAGCAATCGGTTCCAATCCAATCGCGATTGGGGGAGAAACAGCTGCCACCGGGTGTTTTGCTGTCTCTGTCTCCGATTGCAACGACCGTTTGGCCTCTCGAAGATCAGCAAGCATTTTATTGTGTTTAATTTTTCTAGTGGCAGCAGCCGCTCTCCCAGCCGCCTGTCTTTTTGGATTTTTTATATGCGGAGTGTCATCCGGTGGCAGAGTAACACTCGGGTTCGATTGGGTTGGAGCAATCGGGTTCAACTCCAATTTCGATTGCGTCACTCTCGCAGGTGCGTCTTGTGTCATCATTTTCTGAGCTTATAGTTCGTGGGCATATATGTCCAAATTGACAGTGTTTACCCGTGGTCAACGCGGTTGTCAGCGGAGCTAAGTACATTCCAAACTTGTGATAAATTGAGCAACATGCTGTTCTAAGAGTGTCTCCTATAAAAGGGTCAGTCTCTAGATCGCGAATCAACCCCGCGGTGTCTGGTATAGGGAGAAGTATACTAACGGTGGTAGCGTACAAATGAATAGCCGCCGATCCGAGAGTTTTTGTCATCTCCGCACCTAATTTGGATTCGTATCGCGCATACATTGTATCGACCTCCGCATCTGACATCTTATCCACCTGACAAACTGAGAGACGCCTACCGAGATAATGATCCGATTGTCCCCCAGCAACCAGCGCAGCCAACCGCTCGCGTCGCGCCGCGTTTTCATTCGGAGTCGTTGCACTCAACCCAATACCAACTACCGTTGGATTTGAAGTTCAACCTGATTGGGTTGAGGTTTCAGTTCCTCTCAATTCGCGATTGGTGTTCGATCCCGATTGTGTTGAGGTTTCTTCCATTAGCTGATCGAGAAGTTCGTCGCAGTTCATTATTGCTAATTGTCTTAACATTATTAATTTAACTATTCTTACAAGTCTCATAAGTCTAACATATTGCCAAGCGCACCACCCGATACTTATGATCACCGTTATGCTCGCAATAAAGCTCGAAGCGGAGCAACAAATTCTTAGCAATTGCTCAGCATTGTTAAGCATTTTCTCAGCATTGTTAAGTATTTGTTAAGCATTGTTCAACATTGCTCAGCAATTGCTCAGCATTTATTCAGCATTTGTTAAGCATTTGTTCAGCATTGCTCAGTAATTGTTCAGCATTGTTAAGCATTTGTTCAGCATTGTTAAGCACTTACTCAGCATTGTTAAGCATTTACTCAGCAGTTACTAATTAATTACATTATAAGCAGTTGGTTGATCAGTCTTTAGCAGAAGCTTGGTGTGCTTAGTTTCCGAAAGTATCTGTCGAACCTCCACGCGCTCCTCGCGCGTTGGGATAACGTCGTTCTCTCTAAGACATTCATCGAATGAGTCTCGGTCCTTGCAGTGGAAGAGGGCAACCCATTTCGTTTGCTCGCGCAGATCCTTGAGGACGGCGTTGTACTTTTGAGTGGAGATCCATACGCTTTGCCTCGCATGGCGGCCAGAAAATGCGAGCTCGGAGAGCATGTCCTTCTTTTTGGTCATCGCCGCCTTGGCCGAGCAGTCGTCAATCACGTATAGGGTGGGCTCTCCCTGGAATATTTGATAGAAGACACGCAGCCAACCGTGAAGCCTGTCACCGGGGTCAATAACGTATACCTCAGGTCGGTCCATATCCACGGGCGCCGCTGATAAGTCTCGTTGTGCCGGACAGTGGGACACAGGATCACAATGTGACGAAAGGCATCGCGGTAGGAGCCCTCTAGCAAGTCCAGGATGAAAACCGTTTTTCCGCATCCTGTCTGCCCACATATTATGGCAGAGTGGGCATCTCCAATCGTGAATTGGTATTGATTGCTAATTTTCTTAAAATTAGTATAAAGCTGAGACGTATCGACCATCTTCTATATTGAGTTGCGCGTCTGTAATTATATATAAGTACACGTTCAATGGCCCGGCTCCATCCGCCTCTTTGGTTATCTGGATCGTCACACCCTCACTAGCGTTCTCAACTTGGCGTCCACTACCGTGCATTTGGTCGTCGTCGCTGGCTCGCATGTCTAGCCATAGAGCGTATTTGGAACGACGTTATATGCCTTGTCACCAGCCCCGATTCTAAGTCTGGTTACGTTCTTATTTCGACTGGTGTCAATACCCTGATAGACCGCATTTTCGCGCTCTTGCTCCGTCTTCCACAGGTCCTGGTAGCAATGGTAGACGTCGCTGTCATCGATCGACATCACCTCATTACCAGAAATCTTTATCATAGTCTTCTTGACGATGGCGCGACCCAGGTTCTGAACGATGGTTCGGTCCGCGTCCGTCGATGTAAGCGAAATAGTGAAAGCGAGTCGAAAATATCCCCGGCATAATGACGTCGCTAGCTCCGAGGTTGGGGAAGCGGACTAAGAGCTACTGGTTCTGGTCGATCGTCGATGGGTTGTTCGTAATAACGACACTCTGTCTCACACCTTTTGCCCCGAGGGGCTCACGCAGTCTGCGATATGGATTGAGTTTGCGACCGTATTGACTCGAAGACATAATCTATTAAACCTGTATGGTTTTGTCTTTAATATAATAATAATTATTAAAGATGGCTGGTCTCGATATTGGCATGGCCGAATTCGATCGCGCTACGGGCGACCGAGACGATTACCTCGATGATGATGACTTCGAGAATATGCTCGATGACTTCGAAGAAACGACCTTCATAGAGACCCCACCCGAGAAGTATCCGTTTCCCGGGTGGGAAAACAATAAGACACGTTTGTTTGACACACCCGAGAAGTATCGGGTTAAACACGATAATACACCTTTACATACGTGGGAGGCCCCACCCGAAACTCCGACATGGGCGGGCGGTGCCGATATTCCTGAGGGGATCTCCAAGGGTGAGCTGGCTCCTCTCAGGGAA
The DNA here is from genome assembly GCA_029237695.1 of Conchocele bisecta. Lineage (NCBI taxonomy): Eukaryota > Metazoa > Mollusca > Bivalvia > Lucinida > Thyasiridae > Conchocele > Conchocele bisecta. The sequence goes on from CM055269.1 coordinate 77,185,037, forward strand.
ACGGATTCTCTGGTGAAACGGTGGGAGAGTATAGTGTCTAAACACGGCATCAATGCCACGTTGGAGTTCCGCAGCACTAAAAGAGGAGACCTGTGGGTTAAATGGAACAAGAACAAGTTACTCAACCCCTCTTCAGTGAACCGACATGGAGCACTCCTCGCTCGAGCTCTCGCAGTGATCGATGAGCGAGGTCTCGGAGTGATCGATGATCGGTCGCAGGTGCCTAAAGAAATGGTGAAAACCATACAGGCTACCGACGAAACGCTGGCGAAGACGGCCGCCGCTATAAAAACGAGCGATATCAGCGAGGTCCCTCGTATAGTTACCGACGCTATTAACACAGTGGAAACCACGGTCAACGAAATAAACGGCAGGAAATATGACCCACCGTTACCTCTTCGCGAACCCCTGGGACTCAATAAGGTTCTGCAAACGGGCCGTGGTGAACTAGTTAATAACCTCTCCAAACTCACGGAGTTGGACGAACATATCGAGCAAGATGAAAGAAAACTTGGGGAGGCCAATGGAGATATAGAATCTACCGAGCGGATAAACAAACGCCTGCGGTCGTTGCGGGATGAAAGAGAAGCTCGCTTAGCGGCTGCTTCAATTAACCGTGAAACACTCTGTAGACAAATAAATCGTAGCCACGAATCAATCACGAGTATCCTACGCGAGGACACGACACTCGGTGAACGTCTTCGCACTCTGTTCAGAGAGAGAAGGGCTTCACAATAGTAACCATCATCGCAGCTTTCACCATGATTATATCATCACTAATTCTATCTATAACGTCTTTAGTTGTATCTATCACGGGTGGTTCGGCACCAGCACCCACGCCAGCACCAACGCCAGCACCAGCTCCATCCGGTGGAGCCAAAGAATGGATAAAAACACAACTAAAAGCCCTCGCCAATCTCCTGGCTAAATTAGCCGGAAAGGTGGCTGCCGCGCTGCCTGGGTTGATCGGGGGTATCGTCTCCTTCTTGCTATCTATATTAGCAAAAACAGCCGGATGGCTCGCCGAGAATGCTTGGGCTTTAATCGTGGCTATCGCCGGTCTCCTACTTTTAGCCTCCCGAGAGTTCCTAAATCCAAAGCACAAATAGTCCGACCGCCACGAGGGCTACAACGAGCCCTAATTTCTCCTCCTCGTGGGTTGTGACACTATTTTCCCCTGTTCCAATCCAATCGCGATTGGGGAAACTTGCTGGTCCTATTGCAGAGGGTGAAACAGGAGCGGAACTCGGTGGAACACTGGGTTCAAATGAACTTGATGGGGGCCCAATTCGTGAATTGTGGTTGGTGTGGTGGGTGCTTGCGGTTTTATGAAATCGGTTCCACTGTTGGGGGTGCGCTTGATGATATCCACGTTCACGTTCCCGTTGTGGCCGATTTTTTGATTGACAGTGGCGATTACGATCTGATTATTGTAACCGTCAACCGGGTCGTCTCGTAGTATCATATTGCTCGGTGCCATATAAAGACCTATTCCAAATACATAGTCTACTGGGGTGCTGGCATTCTGCAAAACGTCTTGATACTGCTTGATCGCCTTCTCCAGGTCCACCTTAGCTGAGATGGCGTCCTCTACAAGTGCCAAGAATTGTTTTGCGCGTCAAACGCCGTTCCCGTGCCTAGTATAGAACTGCGAGTTTGCTTCTGTGCGCCGAGGATGGCCCAGACGTATGTCCGAATGGAGTCGTTGAGGCGAGTAACACCAGCCTGCGTGAACCCTATACCCTTATCTAACATAAATGTACACCACGCGTCCTGGACCTCAGCAGCCTGCTGTATGTAATCTATGTGAGCTCGTTTCGGAGGGAACCAATTGCAGGATGAGACGCCGCAGTGCCGACCTCCAGATACTTCCGGCCCGAAGGTCATCGTCGCGGGATCAAAATTTCCGGCGTTCCGACTGACGATGTGGTCACCATTGTGATCGTGTCTAAAATCAGTCTGCGTCCAATTCCCGGACTGGCCCCGAATGAGAACGTTCCCGAGGCCAGTGCTGTTAGGAAATACTCCAGTCCGCATCTTTTGAAACGTTAAATTCGTTACACAGTCTTTCGAACGCCCTACGATCGTATGTGTTGGAAATGGGATTCCATGCGTCATCTTGAGGTAGTGGAATACCTAGTTCTTTGATAATCCTCCTAATGGTGTAATACGCGTGAAAGTTGTAGACACTTCGGAGCATGAAATTCTTGGATGTCAGATGGTCTTGATGCGAAACTCCACATCCGGCCGTTGCACACCATACGGCGAAGTTGAGCTGATTCTGCCAAAACTGCATCGGTGTTGCTTTCCACCCGTTCACGGCCTCCATCGTAGCAATCTTGGGCAGCCTATATTGTTCAAAGATGTCGGGAAAATTGGTGGTAAAGCCACTTTTCGGTCTAACTGTTACAGTTGTGTGTATTTACCTCCGACCGCGTACTTTGCATTAGAGTTAAAGCTAAATGCTTGGGTATCCATTGAAACATATTATTATGTTTCCTACTATCACTAATGTTCAAAAAATGGGAGTTGTGAACTTCAAAAGTCAATCGACAACTGCTGCGGAAAACGCCGGGTAGGCCTCAGATCAATCACCTTCACGGTTGGGTGGAAAAACGTGGGGGAGAGTGAAGGGTTTGGCTATGTGAAGGCCCCCCGCCAAGTAGGTGTAAAGCTGCCCCCGGCCTTTGGAGTTCGAGATCCCTCCAAGCTTTTGTTGCGTCGGAGCTTGCTGGTAGAGCCAGCCTCACAATATCGAAGGCTACCGGACTCGCGACCTTTACCGTCGAACCCACCAACCAGGTAACGATCACCCCGGATTTGGCTGTGCGGCTCGGTTTTTCAAAAACATACTCCGACAATAAGGGATGGTTTAAACCGGGCGAGCACGTCGGTGACATCCCAGTAAACTTCGTCTTCACGAAAACTCTCAGGGTGCACCAGGATCAATTGAACACATCGTACAACACGTTAGACGGAGCTCCCAGTACATTACTAAAAACTGTGCACGCCAGCGACTGTTTCTATGGTGAGACCCTGACCTTAGACTTCCCAACCCCCGAGATGAATGTTTTGGAATCTGGACACATCCACGAGTTGAAGATTTCTATTCTCGATGATAAAGCGCGAGAGTTGAATAATTATTACCCGATTTCGAGCGTTCTCGAAATAACCGATTAAACATAATATATATATACATATTAATCATGAGCATATACGGTCCAGGTAGTTCCAACTTAGAACGGGACGTTCCCGTCGCGGCCGCAGCATACGATGAAGCCGCAATGAGAAGGCTGGAGAGGGGCGTATCACAGTCCCACACAGTTTTAACTAGGGCGGTTGCACAAATGGGAAAATTGCAAGCTAGCAGACACGTCATAACAGTTTGTGCCGAGGAGCTGGGTTCACTAAACGAGGGGGCCTACGAATATTCATTCGGTGCCAACGCGAGCAACAGATACGGGGGATACACCATGGCAGTGTCTGGGACGATTTTTCGACTGGCGATCTGCTCGGTCGACTTTCGCGGACACGCCACTGCTGAAATCCGAGTGAATGTCGTCCTGAATGGTGTAGAACAGAATATTGGCATCACCAAGCACGCGGGGCAGAGGTCAGGGTTTACTATATTCGATGATGAAATTAAAGTTTCGGCAGGTAGTGTTATTAACTTTGTTACATAAATTGCTGACCAATCAGCTTCCTCCACTATTGTTACACTGTTAATACAACTTGATTTATGATGAATGATGAGAAACTATATACACACTTACCTTCGGGGACGGCCGACCCGGCATCCTTTAGGATGACCAGGATCGTCGAGATACAACATATTCTACAGAACGAGGGAGACACGCGGACGGGTCATGCGAAGAAATATAGGCGAGCAGTCAATATAGTTGAGGGGGTGAGCACTGCGTTAGCCTCAGCTTCCGTTGTAAGCGGGGTGGGGAGTGTGTCTTTATTGTCAACAATCGTCGCTGCTCCGGTCGCGTTGGCCTTGAGTGCGACAGCGGCGGGGGCAGGACTGCTTTTTATGACGGTCAGACTCGTGGGTCGAAAACTAGAGGCCAAGAGTTGAAAGCACGATCGAATTGCGGTTCTCGCGAGGTCTAAGATAAACAGTATCGACGTTATCGTGTCGAAATCGATAGCCGACAACGATATATCAGATAGCGAGTTCAAACTGATCGTCGAAGAGATGGCCAGATACCAGGAGTTAAAGGGTACGATCCGGTCCAAGGCTCGACCACAAATTCTCGCGGACGAAGACGTAAAAAAACTCGTTATGGAGGGGAGGGCCGACGAGAGAAAAAATCTCCTCGCCCGTCTCGGGACGTGATATGCTTATTCGCGTGTTTGAGGCAACAGCAGGATATTCCTCCACCATACAGTCCAGCTGTTCCGACGGCCCCTCCATACGGAACATAAAATCCATCCCCGATTTGCAAGGGTTTCAACTACCCCCACAATTTCGGTAGACAAGAGCTGGTAGAATTAGTTGCTGATCTGCGAAATAAATTAGCTATATTGGAGGAGGAAAATGGGGTGTTTGAATATAAACTATCACGCGCGGACGTATATAATTCTACAAAATCCAATTGAACATACATTACTTTTTTTTTTTTTCTGAAAATAAATAATTAATTCGGCGGATATTTTTTCCGGCGCATTATCGGGTGGCTATTTCGTTGGGTAGCCGAAACCATTACAGATTTGCCACGGATTTTAAAACTTTTCTATTTCTGGCGTTATCATATTTTCTGTATATAATCTATGAGATTTATCTGTTCAATTGGACCTCTTTTCAACTTATGTATTTATGACACCAATTGTCACGATTTGCTGTCGGGTGACAATTTCCTCGTTAACCAATTTTGGAGTTTTTCGGGGGTGGTGGGGGTAGTATATAGGGTGTTGAAATGATACCACCGTAGGTGGTATCATTTTGACTCCCTATATACTACTAGTGGTGAATTGTTTTTTTATAAGTTATCAAAACGTATTTCTATGTATGTAAACGCATAATGTAAGTACTTAACGCCATATAATAATCAAGTCAGAATATAGTTAAGACAAAATGTTGATACCTGGCGGCCATCTTGAAAATCGCAAAATAAACACCGGTTTGAACCAACGTAAAAACGAATCGTCTCATATATGTCATAAGGAAGAATATTCAACAATTTAAACAACTTTATCTGATATTTGAAGAATGATATGCAACTACATGTCCAACTACTGATATAAAAGATGTTTCTGAAATCATTTGACCTCTTTGCACTTAATGACCTCAAAAGTGACATTGTCCCACCGGATTCATGTTCAGGAATGTATGATGTATCAATCTAGCATAGTCGTTGCTTTTGCTCTCTTGGGTTGAACAGAAATCGTTTTTAAGCCACTTCTCTTCAAAGTGCCCCTCCATTATTTAGTGCATTGTAATTTTAACAAATGTTCGTGCCCCGTTCATTTCGTACTGACTCGACTCTTACGGTGTAGATGCTTATAGGAAGCAGTCGGCCAATGGATAATATGACCGTAAACCAGTCCTGGTACAGCTTAATAACAAGAAGTAAATTATCAGGACAACGGCATTGATTGTTATCATTATGAGAGAGAGGTAAATAAAATATACCTTTACAGTGTAATACCACGGTGTAATAAAATGAGCATACACTAGTGTAATAAATATGCAAATGAGGCGGTACAGAAAACACGCTAGGTGGTCATTACAGCGTCAACGTATGTGCTGTGCATATGCAATACATATAATTTACATTTACGTTGGTTTAATATGATATTTATTCAACTTGTTGACTGATATCATGAGAAACTCGGCATAGCTTCCTTTCTTACCTTACCAGTACCGTAATCAGGATGATTATTCGTCTGTCAGTCTGCCGATTTTGTTTTATGCTAAGAATTAAACAAATCCCCGTGGTGGCGGCGGGGAAATGCTCCCGGACACCCATATCGGGACTTGGTTCGCCTCGTCTGGTTGTTACCTCTGGTTACGTCCCTGGGGGCCGTTTCACTAAACTTCGTACGACTAAGATATTCGTAAGTGCAAAAGTATGATCGTCTCTAAATTTCATATTAACAATGTTTTAGTGTAAACAATTATTGGATTTACATTTATTAAGCATAGGCTGCGCTCAATAAATGTAAATCCATCAATTGAAATTTCCAGACGATCCTACATTTGCACATTTTAGCCGTACGAAGTTTAGTGAAACGGGTCCCTGCTCAGGGGCGGATCTGGAGGGTGGGGTTCCGGGGTTGCAACACCCCACTCCCCCCCCCCCCCCACCCCTTCAGCCGTTCAGCCACGGAGTTTACATAGATCTAAACTGCTTTGAACAAGTCATATGGTGTCCACAGTTTACCACCGAATTTAAATGCCGTAAAAGACAGGAAAGTGCATTTCCGGACATCTAGATCTTAAAACAAATCCGTGGGAGGGGGGAGCGGGGTGGGGGGGGGGGGGGGTGGGTGCGAGCTCGAAAATAGGACAACACACACCCCACACCCCTCCCCCCCGTACCCCAAATGCTATGAAATAAGAACACTCGTTTAATACATATCATATAAATGATCACGCATGCAAGATCCTCTATTTATGCATGTACTACGTGACAGTCATTGTCTATGTAATACTGAATAGTATTTGTACTTACGTGTCCGAGTCATTCATCACTCAAATATATGTGTTAAACTATCCTCTAATGGATTATGCTGCACATACTGACTGCAATGACCGGCCGCATACAAAATAAGCAGTTCCCAAAGGTAATGCTATCTGTGCCTCTCGACCTTGCCGAGGTATTCATTCCTAGAAGCGGGATAGATAACCTTCATGGGTGCGATACCTAGAAGATTGCGTCGAGACTAAACAGCGCGACAACATGCAGCCTTGACATGTCGTAAAATTCGGTGACGTCGCTAGACTTGCTACCTGTTGCTATTCTCGGCGGCCCTATACTCTATGCAGAAACCAGAATGTTAATTCTGACTACAGAAGTAAGGCTGCTAAATTTGGTATTGATGGACCCAAAACAATAACCCACGTGATTCCCCACCGTGGGTATATATCCGGGAGTAGATGGGGACATATTATTAGGGCCCCGTCGAAAATCGGTGGTGCCCTATAGGTCAGTCTGTCAGTACGCTTATTTTTTCTCTCGAGTTTGTGTAATAGTTTCTCAAATCACCGACAATTTCTGTTTGCCTTCAGGTAATATCTTCCATATGCACACATGCATTACTCAGTAACTATACATCATTCCACTAATATCTTCATATTGCATACATGCAATAGTAAGTAACTACATGTATACATCATTCAACATTAATACAATTACCCTCGCTACTGATCGTATGTTCGTCCGTCTGTCTGTTTATTTATTTGAAAATTTTGTAAGAGTTTCTCAAATCACCTATAGTTTATATTTGCCTACAGCTAATATCTTCATATTGCACGCATGCATTATTAAGTAACTATACATCATTCCACATTAATACATTTACGCTCGCTACTGATTGTACGTCCGTCTGTCTGTTAATTTATTTACAAAAGTTTGTGAGAGTTTCTCAATTCACCTATAATTTATGTTTGTCTTCAGCTAATATCTTCATATTGCACACATGCATTACTTATGGCCCTGTCACACCAGAACGTTTTTGGCCAACGCGTGAGTAACGTGTTGGAATTTCGGCAACACGCTGGCAAACGCTGACCAACGCTAGACCAGCGTTAGCAACACGTTCAGCGCGTTACTCACACGCTGGGACACGCTGTCTCACGCTGAGGCAAAACTAAATTGTTCAGCATCCTAAAATTTCCAGCGTTTGCCAGCGTGCACACGCTGGCGGCGCGCTGGAGGGTCGTTACTCACGCGTCGAACGCTCTAGACGATCGTTACCAACCCGCTACTAACACGCTGGCGTACGCTGGCGACATGCTGATTGGAGGGCTAGCGTACCCCTGGCGTGCCCCCAACGCGTTGATAACGGGTTGGTAGCGCGCTTGTAGTGTTGGTCAACGCTGGTCAGCGTATGTGTAACGACGCTCTAGCGCGTTCAACGACTGCCTAACGACCAGGTAACGCGTTCAGTGTGTGTTAGCGTATTGCTAGCGTATTATCCAGTGTATTGGGGTGTCTGTATATATATAGGGTGCCGCTGGTACCTCTTCATTACTTCTCCTGGAAACAGCATTGAAGATGGAGCTGGCGATACGCTGTCATACTTTATCTATAAATCGGTGATGCGTTCCTCACACACTGAGCGCGTTCCTCACACGCTATTCACGAGCTGGCATACGCTATGAACCCGTTATCAACGCGTTATGGACACGCTGAAATCATGGTTCCACTTGACTTTTTCTGTGAAAGTTCAGCGCTTGCCAGCGAACCAACTATTTTTAACACGTTACTCACGCGTTGGCCTAAAACATTCTGGTGTGACAGGGCCATAAGTAACAATACATCCTTCCACATTAACACAATTACCCTCTCTACTGATCATACATCCGTCCGTCTGTCTGTTTATTTGTTTGAAAGTTTTCGGAAGAGTTTCTCAAATCGCCTATGATTTCTGTTTGCCTTCAGCTAATAACTTCATATTGAACACATGCATTACTAAGTAACAATACATCCTTCCACATTAATACAATTACCCTCTCTACTGATCGAACGTCCGTCCGTCTGTCTGTTTATTTGTTTGAAAGTCTTCGGAACAGTTTCTCAAATCGCGTATAATTTCTGTTTGCCTTCAGCTAATAACTTGAAGTTCATATTGCACACATGCATTACTAAGTAACTATACACCCTTCCACATTAATACAATTACCCTCGCTACTGATCGCACGTCCGCCCGTCTGTCTTTTTATTTATTTGAAAGTGTTTGTGTGAGTTTCTCAAATAGGGGCCCTACGTGCGTTGACAGACCACATTTTCTTGTGTATTAGTTGTTAAATGCTCCTTCCCTGTGCAAATACAGACATCCGGGGGCTCGCTTCACTAAACTTCGTACGACTAAAATGTTCGTAAGTGCAAATTTAGGATCGTCTGGAAATTTCAATTGATGGATTTACATTTATTGAGCATATGCAGCCTATGCTCAATAAATGTAAATCCAGTAATTGTTTACAAGAAAACGTTGTTAATGCGAAATGTAGAGACTATCATAATTTTGCACTTACGAACATTTTAGTCGTACGAAGCGGTCAGCGGAATAACAGGGCCAACTCACAGGTTGAAGTAAGGTTAATATATAAATTAAATAAGCGAAAATAGTTTTATTTTACTCCCTCAATTGTAATTTGCTATAAGATGGAGTGAACAAAATGTTTTCTCTCTCTCACTTATTGATGCTTTCCATATTTAATGTATGTACATGTATAGACATAGGTTCGTTACTTCAACCTGTGGTACAACTCCACCAGGAAAGTAGCCCCCTTTTTGCACTGACCACTTCAATTCTTACGGAATGGAGGATTGAAGGGAACGTGTGTGTATACATCGTGGATCCATCCATGCATATATTCAAACATGAACAGTGAATCCATCCTTAGTAGGATTCGATAGACAATGTGTTGCTATATACCGCTACACTGCAGTCAACGATATATACTGAGCGACAATAGAAACCGTACAGTCCCATAAGCGTGGATTTATCTGGCCGAAAAGAAAAGAAAGACGATAATAATGATGATTGTGTATATAATAATCATAATTGATTCACATCACGAAATAACGTAAAGTATATAACCAGTGGCGTAGCCAGAGCCTGAAAAACACCGAGGCAATACCATTGGTCCGGGCACCGCTCATTCGCCGACCGAGAGTGGATCGAGGGCCTCCCCCTGCCACCGCCCCCCCCCCACCCCCACTCCTCCCTCGTACACTTTTTGAAATCGACATCGCATATGTTCGACAACAGGTTTTGCTTTTTTTATATGAAATGTTTTGAAATCATAGATAATGGCAGATTAATTGATGATATTTGCTACCGGGGGCTTGTTCCCCGGGGTAAGGACCGAGGCATAACATTACATGCATGATGGTCACGAATAGTAAAATCTCGATCTGCTTTTAAGATGAAAGCATAAAACAACAATAATACTACTAATACTAATAAAATAAAGTCTGCGCTGATAACCGTCGAATGCTCCAAATGACATGAAAACGTGATGTAGGGGTTGAATACAAAAGTAATCCGTAATTATGGAAGTGTATGCAAGTGCCTACAGCAGGCTCAATCAATGTTATGTAGGTAATAACGTGTGAGCCCGCCTGCAGCGGCTACGATGGCAGCACATCGTTGCCTCATGGAGTAATCTGGTGTCGTATCACGTTCTGTGGTATCAGTGCCCCCCTCCCATTCTAGTGCAGCTTCCAACTGACCGGCGTTTTGCGGCTGCATGTGTCTGGCTCTCACGCGTCGTCCGAGTTCGTCCCAGATATTTTCTACCGGCTTTATGTCCGGACTGATCGCGAGGGACGGCCTCTGCATGACGTTAACGCCGTGTTCACGCAAGAACTGCATGCCGACAGCAGCGGTATGAGGCCTCGTGTTGTCTTGCTGGTAGAGAGTCAGACCGTTATTCCCCATGAATGGAACACCTGTCCGTTAGAGTACGTTGTCACTGTAGTTTATGGCATCTATACGTCCGCGCATGACGTGCAACTCAGTTTTTTAGTCACGACTGATACCAGCCCACACAATCACGCTGCCACCTCCGAATCGGTTTCCATAGACGATATTTCACTGGGCAAATCGTTATGCACGTCGTCTGTATACTCGAAGTCGTCCATCGGCGTAACTGACGTTGAATCTGCTCTCGTGACCAGCCAGAATGCGCTATTGCCAAGGCCAATATGTATCGGCGATGTCGTTGTGTCAAAATTGGCCGAACGTAAGGACGTCGCGGTCGCATTCATTCAGACCGTAGACGACGGCGTATCGTGTGTCATTAATGAGACGGTCGTGCGTCCCAATGGTCTCTCTAGCAGTCGCTGCAGCACAGACGTCTGTAAGCGGTTGTAAGCGTGTGTTAGTCGGATATACCGTTACTGATTTGCTGTTGTGACCCGCGGGCAACCACACATGCAGGTTAAATTATCTGTGTACGACTTGATGTGGGGGTGAGATAGAGATTTCGAAAGTGACGGTTCCGTCAAAAAAAGGGGAACTAACTCATTGAAATCAATCCGCATGACCCCGTGTTTGGCATGGATCTAGAACCGGCTTATATCACTGACTCCAGGAACGGAAGTAATAATATTGATTTTGCCGCAGGTAATTTGTGATTGTCATGTTTGTGTGAATGTGGGTCTATGGGGAATCAATTGCCTGCCTTAATAAAAAAAAGAATTCTACGTCCCTTGCGGGTCTCCGTACAAACCCACATAGCTAGTCTCTTTTATCATTGTACATAGCGGGATACATAGCGGGGATTATGCCATGTGCGGCCGGTCCAGCGCTAGCTATCACAGTCGTTTGTTTATGTGTTGGGGTTTAACGGCCTATCAACAACTACGGTCATTTAAGGCCGGTATCACAGCCGTAGCCTGAATACATGATTTATAATGATTGTGACCGGGGAAATTGGGCTTATGGCCTTTGCGACCAGTGTAGACATGTATTAGCATGTTCATTCGCGCAGTCTGATCAGTTCATTATAAATCATGTATCACAGCCGTAGCTTGACTGCGCGAATGAACATGCTAATAAATGTCTACACTGATCGCAAAGACCATAAGCCAAATTTCCCGGGTCACAGCCACATTTATTAGAACGCTATCTGTTTGTGTAACTCATATAATGGGGTACAGGTTGCTGCACGTTTCCCGTTAAGAGTTAGAAAATGGGTTGCGCTATAGGAAACAATTCGTTCCCACGAATTAACAATTCGTTCCCTCAATTTAACAATTCGTTCTCACGAAATAACAGTTCGTTCCCATGAAATAACAATTCGTTCCCACGGGAACGAATTGTTAATTCGTGGGAACGAATTGTTTTACCGTGGAAACGAATTGTTAATTCGAGGGAACGAATTGCTAAATTGAGGGAACGAATTGTTATTTCGTGGGAACGAATTAATAACAAAAAATCCATGTCCCCTGCGGGGCTCCGTAGGTTTCTACTGAAGAACATTGTTATGCCCCCGGTCTCAGTAGAGCCGGAGGCATATACTGTTTTGCCTGTGTGTCCGTGTGTTCATGAGTCCGTCCGTGTGTCCGGCACATTAACAAGTTCGCCGGAGTTCTCAATTTTGTCATAACTTCTATATCTCTTGAAGGATTACTTAAATATTTCAACATAGCTTACTTGTGAACAAATGCCACACATACATGCTGCCCTTAATATAACCTTGACATTTTGACCTTCAGAACTTTGAACTTGTTCACACATTAAGAAGTTCGCTGGAGTTTCTCAATTATGTCGTAACGTCAATGTCCCTTGATTGATTACTTTAATATTTCAATACATCAAACCTGTGGACAAATGCCACACATCCATCCTGCCCTTAATATGATGTCAAGTGTATCTATCTATCACCAAATAACTTAACAGGAAACGTGCAGCAATCAAAGTACCGAGACCACCAAATGCAGCATAACTTGACGCGTTTGATGCGCCATGTTTCATTAAAATCCGTTACATAATAAGGACAATATAACAGGTCAGGTCATGAAGACGCGTTTGCTGCGCAATATTTCATCCAAATCCGTTACGTATAAAGGAAAATATCAAATAATATTTACTTTGGAGTAGGCACGCTTTCAACATTTTCAGACATTGTTGTTGTGGTAACCACGAGATCATGCACCTTCTTTCAGCAGCCTGATCAGATTCTGAACTGGATGCCATTCAGTCAGTGAAGCACATGCCCTACTTTAACAAACATGGGCCCATTTCATTAAACTTATTACGACTAAAATGTTCGTAAGTGCAAATTTAGGATCGCCTGGAAATTTCAATTGATTGATTTACATTTATTGAGCATAGGCTGTAAATTCAATAATTGTCTACAAGAAAACATTGTTAATGTGAAATTTATAGACTATCATAATGTTGCACTTACGAACAGTTTAGTCGTACGAAGTTTAGTGAAACGGGCCCCAGTAGTATAAAGAATGTATTCATGCTATAGTTGTGATAGCAGAGTTAGCGCTAGACCGGCCGCAAATGTTAGAAGCCCCATTTATCCAGTCACAGTCACAAAAGAGGCTAGCCATGTCGTTTTGTATCGAAGAATATTTGCGATTTTTCCTGGAAACTATTTACAGAATATGCGATATTTTCTTTAAATGGCGTCGACAGTTGACGAAATGTTCATAGCAAATGCGGAATTCTCCGCATTTGCTTTGAGCATTTCGACAACTTTTGAAAATATATATTTGAACAAACGCACATGGCTTGTATCATTAATATGTTAATTACGCTATTGCTTGCAGGAGCCCAGTCTTGGCGAGCGGAGATGAGAGGTGGTGGGGGTAGCGGTGGCGGCGCAGACAACAGATACGAGTTCTGGAATCATTCCGACTTTAAATCAGGGTGATACAGAGTTGAACGGCTACGCTGGTTGCCACGGCAAAAAAAACTTGAAAATAATTAACATAGAAATGTAAGGTTAACGAAATATGGGACCCATGATCATCATATGATTCAAATATAATAGCTTCCTAAATACAGGAGTCCGTTGATCCTGGATTTTCTCTGTATGATTAGTTACATTGTAGCATATGTTCTACTTCTCATTGTCAGTGTTTTTGCGAGTCTATTCTTTGTCAAACGCCACAATAGGTGAAACTGACTAATTGCTTGAACACACAAATATGGCCGAATTGGCCACTCCTTGTCCCGTACAGGATACAGTGACGAGGCAGTGTCCACATATATGTTATGCATATAGCCAATCACATTTAGCGTTTTGCTCGAGCGTGTGTGTAGAACGCAATTCCAACACCGTGCTGTATTCACGCAAAACGTGTTTAATATAAAAGCAGAAGGCGAGATAGCGAGACCGCCGAAAGGCGAGGAAGTCACTGATAGTTGAAGTGGTGTACACATATGCCAGTCTTGTTTGTTTATACATGTATTATCGAGATAGTGTGATAGTGACAGGGATAGACAGGAACAGCAAATACACGGGTATAAATGATGATAGTAAGTTGTTGGAGGTCAAGTCCAAATATAGGTATTCCAGGTGTATTATCATATCATAGCCTCGCTTTAGTGTATAATAACTACATGATATAGTGCACGTGCATGCATGTCAATATAATAGTGCATCTTGGTGCGCGAAATAGACATGTAGTGTTGGTCATATGACTAACGAAGCAGACTCTGATCATCCTCATCCAGTAGCCTATTTTAACAACATTGCAAAGTATACTTTTCTAGCAAAGTATACTTTGAGGGAGAAATTTTCAATTTTAGGATAAATTTATTAATTTGTATTGTACTGAATTTATTACATTATCACAGCCAATTTGGCTGTGATAATGTAATAAATTCAGTATAATAATTGCATACTTGTAATCATCAACTATATGCTGTTGATAGTTATATATGAAATAATGCATTTCAGGAAAAATAAATGATTACTCCCTCAAAGTATACTTTTCTCGGATGTGTGTGCATGTGTGGCTGTGGCTGGTGAGATGAGACTTACTTGTATAGGGTTTTACCAATGTAGATCTTAAACTCTTTTCACACTCCTTGATATTGATCTGAGCTGTCTGAGCGTGGTGGATATGCAATCATATTGTCTCAATGGCGAACAGTGTAGACGCTGGTCAGACTGCGCGAATGTATAGGCTGATCTTGGGCCACACTAGTTGCACAATCCATATGCTCCCTTTCCGCGGTCACGTCCACATGTGTGGCTGTGGCTGCGAAAAGGGGTCTTATGTTATTTTGATAATTCTGGAGTTTTATCCGCTAGCACTTCAGTAGCTCAATATCGATGTATGCTGACTGTCAGTGTCAGACGTATATTGGGTGTGACTTTAAGTGATAGCCAACAGTGTAGACACTGGTCAGATTCGCAGGGTGATCTTGGGCTACACTGGTTACACAACACATGGGACCCTTTTCTCCAGTGAAGACCACATATGTGTTATCTACCTGTACTACTGGGGCCCGTTTCACTGAACTTCGTACGACTGGGATGTTCGTAGGTGCGGTGTTTGGGATTGTCTGGGAATTTCAATTGATGGATTTACATTTATTGAGCATAGGCTGCAATCGCTGCAGCCTATGCTCAATGAATGCAAATCCAATAATTGTTTACAAGAAAACATTGTTAAATTAATGTAAAATTTACAGACTGTCATGGTTTTGCACTTGCGAACGTTTTGGTCGTGCGAAGTTTAGTGAAACGACCCCCCAGGTGGCGTACTCCCGCGATGATGCGAGTATTTCGGATTTTACGTCATGTTGTGAGCTATCTGGGTTGAGACTGGTCTATACACGTACCAGAGCGTTGAGATTATACAGTGTATATAGCCTCAGACCTGCTTGCACTGCCGCGAATTATGACGTGTGACTTGTGATCAGTTTACTTATCATATTAGTGACTAAGTTGGTCACATTACGTTTGCAACTAGTTTCGTTTCTGCTTGCATACATTGTACCTTTCCGATAGTCCAACCTATGATGGCATACATGTATGTCACGTGCGAAATAAACTACTTTACATTGAGTCCCATACTGGCGACAGCTTAGCACTAGCAGACCATACTGCAATGTTTACTGACACTGCAGATCTAGATAACTGGCTCGTAACAAGTCTTCTTATTTGAAATCGCAGAGTTAGTCACAACTATTATGTAAAAGCCTGTGTCAAGGTCATTACCAAGGTCAGGAATGATCGAGACAAATTGTCTCCCCTATTATCATATGAACCAAGTATACTTCAATTGTTATGACGTTATGGCCAATATAGTCTGATCAGACGAACGAAAAGTGATAACAATGCAGTTGAAGTGTAAGGGATAGGCCAGAGTAGATAAGTACACGTAGTCACTTAATCACTTATAATGTACACTATATTACATGGGTAACACACAGGAATACATGACACCTTGATATGCGAACATCACTGTACTGTGCATGATACTATTCAATTACTACAAGGTTGTAAGCCAATCGACTGTTATACTTAACGCAACTTAAAAGCTATAGACGAATAAACTCAGTATGTGGTATCTCAATGGTCCCGTAGTGGACAATAGTATGAATGCACAAGTACTTTGATGATCGCTAATCAAAGTGAAATAACATACAAGTATAACATGGCATAACGAACATTGGAGGACAAATGACAATCATCTGAGCTACCCCAGTGCTGGCCATAGTGGTAACCTCTGAGTATCAAGGTCCCAAGGTCTGCCTCACCCGCAATATGAGGTCTAGTCAACAATATGGCTATAATCCAACTTCAAGTGGATTAATCCATAAACAATATATGTAGTCTTACTACAATCCCTTAGCCATGATATGCCATGATAGGAGTATTACCATACACTATCAAAGTATACATATGTATTGCCTATGCAATATATTTCCAAAGTATGAATGTCAAAGTCAAAGCCAGATGTGGTTACATCACATGATAGTCAATAACGATAATGTTCCGGAAGCTGGTTCCGGAAGTAAAGTTCCAAAGGTAGTATTATTTCCGGAAATGGTGGACCAGATGTAAAGTTCCTATGGTATCACTCGACTGTAGCAACCCGGATGTGGTGGACCCGATGTAAAGTATCCATGGTGAATCAATGGGTTGTAATACCGGAAGTGGTAGACCGGATGTAAAGTTCCGATATAATACAAAAATGGCGATTATCACTATGGCTAAGACGCCGGGAAAAGTTTCACTTAGGTGACATTCAACACGGTGGTAGTATAATGATATGATATGTGTGTATGGCGTTTCACTTCACTAAAACTATGGCTGTGACTGTCTGCTGAACGCGATGTAGCTATCACACACTGCTCTATACAGGCCTGTACCCGGAGCAGCTACACACACTGCGCCAGACAGACGTACGGACACTCGGACGACCTGACACTCTGCACTGACTGGGGTCTGCCCTCAACGAGTGGACCAAAACGTCCAATTTTGCCCGCTGGAGCGATCTCAAGAGGCTACAACAATGAAATGAGTCTCCAATTACTGGACGAATACGCACAGACAGACAGACAGGATGCACAACGGACTAAAACGGGAATCGAACAACGGCAAATCACAGCTGAAATAAAATGTTGTAGGTACATACCAAAATCCTCCGTGTCACTGGTGAATACAGTACTAGTCTTCTGTAACCAGAAAATATGTGTCCCGCCAACACATAGCGAGACATCGCTTATATACGCACCAGTGAAACCATGCACGGAATAATGAATATGCCTACCCCTCGTTCGACATCTCACATAAATAATACAAAACCATGGCTTTTGCCATGTCGCCCGTGGGATATATTTGGCATAAATATATGTTCCCACGCCTTAAATTCAACCAAATCAGTGTACAGCCCTCGTGGAATAAATACCATCCAACATGGTATACCCCACACTACCATAAATCTGCACACTATAGACCCAGATCTCATAATCCGAAATCTACTCGACTCGTCTCGACAATACGAAGGTCGCTTCTTGGCCCCGCCAAACCCCTCCATATCGGTCCTACGGCTATACACTCAAATGAGAGTGTAGCACATACTAAACTCAAATATCGTGGTCATTTACGGAAATATCATGACACAAAGCATCACCAGTATGGGATCTGATATATCCGTGTTGGCCAGTACCAGGCTATGCTGAAACACTAACCCGTAGCATACATAACAGGGCAGACCATGGTATGATCTGCGCTATATACTGGCTTCACCTACAGAAGGTCCCTTATATGGTGAACAACTGACACGCGGACAAACTCGGCTGGCACGGATAGTGGACATCCGTACTACTAAAAGGTCTTCTCCCTAGCGAAACCAGCACACGCAGTCAACGAGTTCTCTACCACACACATGCATAGTATGTGGCAAATATGGCGTGACATCAGTAAAACATTGCTCATAAAATAGACGTGTATTTAAATCCGCAAAAGGGACACGCATAAACGTGTTTCCACCAATACAACATAAGCCCCGTTATTACACGCACATTGTACATGGGAAATGTACATGCTAAATCGCAGGTATGTAAAAATCACAGGTGTGTGAAATCACAGGTATGTGGAATCACAGGTATGTGAAATCAATAATACGCACAACAATACAAAACAGTACCACACATCACAAATATCCAATTATACGGAAATCCGGAATATAAAAGAATGCACGTGTCAAGCGACAGCCTGTCTTTGAAGTGATATGTATCAGTGACACCCCACATCAGCTTCTGATAATAGTAATAGATGTTAGTGGCATGTTAAGGTTGTTGATAAAACATACAACACAATAACCCGAATTTGGGATGCAGACGGCAGACAAGGTGACAAATCCTTGTTACCGGGTCTATGGTCTGCAATTACAAATGCATCTTTTATTTTGTATATAGTTAACAACTTCTTTTAATGAGTTCATTGTCACAGTGTTGAGCATTAACTACAACTTTATTTCATATACATGGTAGTAAAATTACCTCACGTTTCTTTCGAGTTTGACCTTAACGTGAGGGTTGAACACATACGTTTCAACTTGACAGTGAACCAACCCTAAGCTCCTCCATTCGTATGGAGATTGAGCAAATTGGGTATGGACAGACATATTTTAAAAACATTACAAATTTTAGAAAACACAGTATCAAATGCCCATACACTTGAATAGTTTCATAGTTTTTTTTCACTGAACTGATTTGCATTAATTCAACGGGAGTGTCGAGATTAGTATGTAAGGTGTTTGAATATCATGGGAATTTTAGACCATTCAACTAATTTGAATCTGTAGTCGGCCTGCCTCCAAAGCAGAACCTATCTAAACCGGACTTCAGTAAAAACATTTGTGATCTTATTTTGTTGGTTATTTATCTCTGATGATACTGCCAGTTCACGATCGCATAGTACTCACACATGTCTTGGAATGGCCATATGCCTGATTTACACTGGAGCATCTCAAAACAGGACACATTGGGGGACCTCCCAGGGTGTACGGTGGTTTCAAAGTATTAATGATTATGTCCGTGTATATCATATAAATGTTTGTAAGTTGTCGTATATGCAGCGAGTAGTCGGTAATCGCTGTGATAATCGCGGGCTGGACACTGATTGTCCTGCACACGTATTATATACGTAATAGTTACTGCCCTAATCGAGGTGCTCATGTGTTTGAACAACCTACATGTGCCCATGGAACACCGTGCCGCGAAGTATGGACAGTCGACTTTTAATTTGTTTAGAACTCCCCGGGGTATCCGACTACCCTCTAGACACCATCGGGCGCTGAAGTCATTGATATGTGCAGCCATAGACCTATCCAAATTTTAACCAAACTCAGGTCATTCATTTCTACAGAAAAAAAGTGCATTTGTTTCAATCACAGATTGTTTAGCACCAGAAATGTCGTTTAGTTGTTTGTGTTTGGTCTTTGGTGAGTGACTTAATGTCTACATCAATAAATGACGTCACAATTAACTGTTACGTAAACACATGAACACATCGATTAGGGCAGTAACTGACTTACACATCTACTTACTGACTACCGTTGGCTAGTATTCAGTAGACATTTTGAATTTGACATTAAAGGAACTGTCTCAGTCAACAGTTATGACAGCCGATCAATAACAGCCATGTACGCATGTTGTCAGTGGGATTATACGTGTCACATTGACACATTTTCTTAGGTATGTGCATAAATTGATGAAACATGTTTAATTTAGGAAACAATAATTTAATGGTATTTGCATGGACTGTCTTAACCAAATCGTGCTTATAAGTCGTCTTGAAAAGAATCAGTATTTGGTAAAATGTGTTTATTATACCAAATCATAAATAGCGTTGCGAACGCTAGTTTTGTTGACAGTCGATGGTACTATTTTTATTTAGTTGAATTAATTCCACGTGTGTCTATAAATAGCAACATATTATATGTGTGGAACAGTATTTTGATTTCAAAGTACCAGTAAATAAAAATGTTATATTTCAAAAAGTGTGCTTCCTGGTACTGAAATAGCGGACGGAAATGCGTTACCAACTTATCTCCCCTCTTCATCAGAGTCAATTGTAGTACATTGTATTTAAGAAAACATTCAGTCCTTGCATATGGCATTTGGAGTCAATAAAGCGAAAATTAAAGGAACATTGTTTATCTTCGACATCATCTGAAACATCATGTGAGACACTGTTTCTTTAAAATACGTTAGGATATCTCTTTTGTCATATATCATCAGGTGGGTCTCTGTAGAGTGCACATCATTACAAATTTAATCCTTCATATGTTTAGCCACTGTATTTTCACATGCAGATAAACAGTCGGTAAACAGCTAAAAAACGAAGGTAATGGTATTCCAGGGTGGGAACAGAAACACTAATACGCAGTTTTACTATGATCACATTCGGCTAGAAATGGTAAGAACTTTGACCTATCTTGGCATCACACTATCATCGAATGGTAAATTTTACTAGGCCCAAACACATCTTTCTGAACAGGCAACAAAGGCATTTTTTTCATTGAACAACCTTTTCGATACTATACAACTTTCAATTCCAGACAAACTGTTTTTTATTTGATTCCATGATATCTCCCATACTACATATATGGTTGTGAAATTTGGTGGTTTCACCATGCTCCAGACATAGAAAAGGTGCATCTGAAATTCCTGAAGCAAATCCTACGTGTTCGTAATCAGACTTGCACTTTAGCTGTGTATGGAGAACTTGGTCGAGTTTCTTTCACTATGATAAGTAAAGAACGCATCTTGAAATATTGGCATAGACAGTTGATGCATAATATTGATAATAGATTATTATCACATGTTTACATTGCTGATGTCAATGATAACAATGCCACATCGTGGACGTTTAATGTAAGAACTCTGTTGGACAATCTTGGATATTCATATTTATGGGACAGAAATGACATAACTAAACATCAGTTAAACATGGTCATACAAATATTGTACGACCAGTATTTACAGAGCTGGTACAGTGATGTTCGCAATTCGTCAGAGCTTTCCACATATATCTCATTTAAAACCACATTTTCCATTGAAAAATATATATCTGCAGTCGGAAACGATACATTTAGAATCGAGCTAACCATATTTCGATGCTCAGTCCACAAACTTGAGATCGAGGAAGGTCGATACAGGCACGTGGATAGGCAAAATCGCTTGTGCAAGCTCTGTAATATGAACGTCGTAGAAAATGAATACCATTTCCTATTGATATGTCCGTACCACATTCGCTTAAGACATGCATGTTTACCAAGGTACTATTGCAGATGGGCAACCAACACTAAGTTCATATCTTTGATGAGCACCAAAAATGAAACCCGATTCAAACAACTTGCAAAATACATCTATTTGGCCACTGAAAGGAGAAAAGTGTACTTACGAGATAATGGATAGATATACTTGTGAGCCGTGGTCTTACCAGTGGAAACTTTACATCGGCGACCAGTGGTGGCTCAGATCCGCCGACGTATTAGCATGAACGAATTAGAGCCATTACTGTTTTCAGAATGGTGTCCATTTGGGCAGAACTCGACTCACAGGTTATCTTGTTACGTGTATTTACTTATTGTTACACTGTATGTCTTGTATTTCCTTTGCTCTTCTCGCACCGCCAATGCCAATGACAATGTATTCTGGCGAGAATCAAATTGTGCTTAAATGCTAATAAAGTATGAATTAATAATACACCAACTTAAGTGATTGAACTTAAGTGATTGATGCAGTTGTCATTCAACAATGAAACATGCCCTTTTGTACGATAATAAAACTATTCTCAGTCAAATGAAAAATATATCATAGTTGTATGCCAGTCCAGGTGTACATGCATTTTATTATTATAATGCATACATTTGACCTTCGTAGGTAGCGTAAAGCATATTATGTCCTATGTTTGTATAACTGGGATCAAGTGAACAATGTTCTCGAGCCAAACAAAGCGTTACAGCTATTATATTGTATCTTAAATGTGCACTGATCACACGTTATCAATAAGCATAGATTAAGTTCGACTCGTATGTTCTAAAAGGCCGGCACTAGTTTATATTCAATATCATTATACACTAGTGTAATAAATGTGCAAATCAGACGGGTACAATAAAACACGTTAGGTAACCAGTATATGCTTAGTATGATGATGTGCTCCTGCAATAAAGCAAATCTATTATATAAGCTCCTTGACTGATTTATAAAGAAACTCAGCATAGCCTCTTATGACATCAGTAAACTCGTTAATAAATATCATAGTAAATCATCACGCAAGTAAGATCCTCTCTCTATATATATATATATATATTGCACTGTTTTTGAGACCTGATGAAATATGCCACTTCACGAGTGGGTGTATGTTTATTACACTTTTATGTTATTTACTGAACGCCTCTCATTTATGTCCTATTTTTGTCGTTGATAATTGTCTTTCCACGAGCTAAACTATATGTAAACAAAAATATACTGTAGACTACGTGTGGGAGATTCAACAGGTAAGCTTTTATTTACAGTATTTCAACAATTTTCTTCAATTTCAACAATGTTCTACATTATTTAGACGTTTCTGCCGCCCGTCTGTATATATATATTTGTTTATACATCTGTCCACGGCATTGACACGATTTGTGATTACATACGCGTCACTGGCACGGAGAAGGACCTTGCAGCATATGTAAAGCGAATATGTGTATCATCATTCACCATCTAAAGTAGCGTTTTATGTTCTACATGTAATCATCAACAACTGCTACATTTGTGACATGTAGTAAATATAGGGAATAATATTGATCGAATGGCGACCAACACATGCAATGATCAAACTGCGCGGATGCGCAGACTGATCAGGGATATGCTAGCCATCGTAAGACCGCTTTTCTTAGCCGGTGTTCTTTGTGTCAAGCTATCACTTCACACCAATGACCATAGACACATAACGTGTGTGGTTTGCCGTTAGGCACGACTTTTTCGTGCCCAGGTTTGCATATAGATGCAAAATTTTCTTTTGTCTACAGAGGAGTTCAAATTGCTTACCAACCTCTCACAATGTCGATGTGAAAATATGGTTCGTGTTCTGCAATTGGACATCATCCCTGTTCAAACGAAAACTTGTATGTTGTCTTAGGCTATAAACATAAAGTACTTTGGTTCTCAGACACGGGGATTGCGGAATATGACACGGAAGGGCGGATTTGTTTTTAAATAATTTGTTTTGTGTCATCGTCTCTGACTTTATTAAGTCGCCAAATGCATTTTGCATGTCAATTAAACATGTGGTAATGGTGAACAGTGCAGATCCTGGTCAGGCTGTGCATCCACCTGGAACTACACTGATCACAAAAGACATAAGCCCCATTTCTACAATATAATTTCATCTGCATGGTAAAGATTTGATTTAACCGTTAGAATGGTGGAAACGGAAAATGATGTAAGGGGATTACAAAATTGTTAAAATGACGTCATTACGAATCCAAGATGGCCGCCGTCCAAAAATAGCACAAATTCTTAACAAATCTTCTTCTCAAGAACCGCTAACCAGATTTCGACAAAACTTGGTAGGAATGATCGATGTACAATGCTCTTTCAAAGTTGTTAAAATGGTGACCCCGGGGTCAAAAAGTTGGGTCAAATTGGGGTCAAATTTTACTTTTTACCGAATATGGTCATGTCATATATCAAATTGAAGGTATCAATGAGGCGATCACTCTAGTGCATTGGTTGTCGAAATCGGATTGTTATGTCATCCAAGATGGTCGCCGAAAGGTCAAAAGGTCGTTCTTTTATTAGAGATTTCAAAATTCTTCTTCACATGAACCGCTTGGCCCATGGTAGCCAAATTTAAAAGTTGTAGTCCATGGGTGAAGCATTTTCAGATTTGTTAAAATGGAGGTCATTGCTAATCCAAGATGGCCGCCGTCTAAAAATAGCATAAATTCTTAAAAAATCTTCTTCTCATGAACCGCTAGTCGGATTTCGACGAAATTTGGAAGGAATGATCGATGTACAATGCTCTTTCAAAGTTGTTAAAATGGTGACCCCGGGGTCAAAAATGGGCGTGGCCCGTGGGGTCAAATTTGGGTTAAATTTTATTTTTGGCCAAATATAGTCATGTTATATATCAAATCGAAGGTATCAATGAGGCGATCATTCTGGTAAAATGGAGGTCATCGTTAATCCAAGATGGCCGCCGTCTAAAAATGGTATAAATTCTTAAAAAATCTTCTTCTCATGAACCGCTGGCCGGATTTAGACTAATCGTGGTAGAAATGATCGATTTACAATGCTCTTTCAAAGTTGCTAAAATGGTGACCCCGGGATCAAAAATGGGCGTGGCCCGTGGGGTCAAATTTTATTTTTGGCCGAATATGCTCACGTCATATATATAATTGAAGGTATCGATGAGACGATTGCTCTGGAGCAATATTTGTCGGAATCGGATGATTATAACATCCATGATGGCCGCCAAAAGGTCCATTTATTCGAGATTTTGAATGTCTTTTTCTCAGGAACCACATGGCCGATGCTGGCCAAACTTCATAGGAAGTTAAGATCCTTGGGTGAAGCATTTTTACATTTGGTAAAATGAGTCATCGCTTAATCGAAGATGACCGCCATCTAAAAATAGCACATTTTTTTTTAAAACACATGAACTCAATGTCACATTCTCCTCTGGTGTTCATGGAGTCAGGTGAGCGAATTAGGGCCATCAAGGCCCTCTTGTTTTTGAAATGTTGTCTTCTTTCTGAATGAAAACATGTTTTGACAACCCATTTGAAATGAGTCTGAAGTGCTCTCAGAGCATATCAATAAGCAATTCATAGTGTATTTGTTTTTTGCTACATTCTCTTAACCAATGTTTTGTTTATCATCTTTAGTCCACGTAGAACAAACAAATTGTGTTGGTGTCATTTTTAGACGATTGCTATGGCAACCATTTTGGATTTCAAAATGGCCGCTCTGCAATGCTACATTCATTCTACATGTATATTCACTTCTCATACAGTTAAAATGATGATTTTGCTTGTGTGTATGTGACTTGATTAACTGTAGAATATACACAACACAACCCGTGTCATGTTAATGTTTTAAACATCCATGGCTCAGAAATCGTATACATTGCATTGTATTAATCATATTCGCTGTATATGAAAGTGGATTGAGTATGTAAATTTCAAAGCACTGTTTTATGTCAGACATGTTGGATTTCAAAATGGTCACTGTGTGTATGTCGTAATTACGGATACTGAATTCACAGCGCTTTCAATCAGTTCAATATCCATCTGCATTTGGATACCTATTTTCATATAGTTTGTATTCTTGAAAGGCAGTTATGGCACAATCACAAAGCTGTCAAAGGAGTTGCTTGCACACACTCTATACATTATACATAAGTGCATGCAGGAAAGTGTAGAACAATGGATAAGTTGTGAAAAGACGGTAGTTTGTGGTATTTTTGTTGAAAAGTTTTCTTTATTAAAACACCAGGTGAACATGTTCCATACCGTTGTATGTGTAGAAGACGTGTGTAAACGTTCCGATTGGTTGAGAAAAAGTTAAAGAAGTTGAATACACACATTCTGTACTTTATACATACAGAATTGTATGCATGAAAGTGAAGAAAATGGCTAAGTTGGAAAAGGAAAATTTTCGTCAGAACACTAAGTGCATATGTTCAATATATGTTGCAGACGTGTGTAAAGTGTTTTGATTGATTAAAGCTACCAGAGAAATTGATTACACATACCATATAGCATTTACATTATTGTATGCAAATATGTATAAAAATAGCTACATGTAAGTTCAAAAGGCAATATCGCTGTGAAAAACTTAACGTTCAGTTCCCACATACGGTTATAAGTGTTGTTATTTACCACATAGACTTAATAGGTCACACGACACTTTCCAACATAGAATTGATCAGAGCCTTGAAGGTCCAAATGGTATTGTCTCTATTGTTGACGATGTTATTGTTAACAGGAAATAACGCATGGAACATGGCCGAAATATACATGTCGCATATCCGATAGAGACATCAAACATAATGAAGACGAGTTAGATGTCGGTGTCACTGAAGTTGCATATTATGGACATATTTAGACTGCACAAGGTGTTAGACCTGTCTGTTTCATGAAACCTGTCCAAATTTTACGGATATATCCACAATGTAAAAACAATATTTCTTTGGGGATAATATTACATTTGAGCAACATTTAAGAATGAGCTTTCCTTTTTATTTTGAAAAATTTGGTCAAATATTGATTTTATTATTTAAAATTTATCTGTCTATGAGAATTTAACATTGGGGAAAAGGAGATGGAGGAGCTGGGGGAGGAGTCAAAAGACGACACAAATTAAAACCTGACTAGATAGCTTGGATATGATCGAACTAAGAAAACAAAAGTTAAATTTCGAAAATTGGTACACAATTTCTGAAATTAGAACAATTTTACCATGCCACCAAGGTGTCTATTTCCAAGGTGTCTATGGGGATTTACCCCATATACACCGTCACTCTCTGTGAAGATGTCTTTAGGGTTTACTATGAGGAAATTATTATGTTTTCGCAATATAATCAATATTGGACCAAATTTCATAAAAAAAGAAGGTTCATTCATAAATTTCACTAACATTTAATATTGTCGAAAAAAAATATTTGTTTTTGCATTGTTTATAAATCCATGAAATTTGGACAGGTTTCATGAAACAGACAGTAGTCTACTATCGAAGTCCTGGACCGGCTGAATACTCGTGCGGAATTGAAAAGAACCCTGGGCATGGTGAATGATTTGTCTACATTTGCCCCACTATCACTGTACAAGCCCATTGTGCAGATTACACACCAATAAGGTTTGTGTTATTTTATGGGACAAACCACATGCGATGACGCAACCCGAAATGTCAAAGATCTTATAACACATACTCCAGTCTTGTCAAGTGATAATTTTAGACCGACGCATATAGGTCTGGATTCGGTTGTGTCACGAAGGCAAGCCAGTATGCTTCCAAATCATTGACTGCCGCAGAAACCAGATACACCATGACTTCACTGGACTATTATTGTTTTATGGCAAGCCAAATGCACAATAATTCCTTAAACCATGGTTTGGAGCTTAAACCCTAGTTTAGGCTCCTCAAACCCTAGTTTGGGCTTAAACTGCCATTTGAGATCCCAAATGGTAGTTTTCTTAAACCCTGGTTTGGGCAATTATTGTGCACTTGCCGGCTCAAACCACCGCTTTCTATAACGGTTTCATCAGTATATGTACGGACACGTTGTTCAGGTATTTTACAATATGTCCTGTCAGTGAAACATGTTTCTGGCTAAAACATACCAAAAAGCAAATCCTAAAGGGATTGCAGAAACAATGTCCGCATAAAATACTGGCGTTTTGGAATTACATATCTGAGCTGACAATATCAGATTATCCGATCCTGAAAGGATCCAAGCTCTCTAGTCCAAGACGTTACCAGCCACGCACATTGGTCAGCTAGGCATTCAGAAATGTCTCAGACGAGCGCGAGATAATATGTTCTGGCTAAACAGATATCACTAAAATGGTATTTGTTCAATTGAACATAGAAATCCAAATACCGTAACGTAAAAATGTTCGTTGTCCCACCGATCCATCCGCAGTTATGCCCATTTTTGACTCTGAAGATAATCGTTCCTCCAATCACTCACTCAATGATGTTGTGTTCATGAATGCGCAACAGCGGTGGCATTTTGTTTTACAAACACTTTTCTAGTTTATCATATACTAAATCATAAATTTCGCCAATATACCTAAATCACGCACCAACACGGAACAGCTTGTTCATTTATAATGTCTGAGTAGCATGCATATAATAGTCCGTATTGAGTGGAGACAAACCTTTATAATGCCCTTAATCAAACAGTTCGATTCATACACTTGAACGGCGACCATGGGCTGAGCAGGTCGGTAAATATCCTAAGGTTATTGGCGGCGGCCATTTTAACTATTGGAAATTAACTTCTATTGCCATTGTGTTATTCTTATTCGCTGGATTGTAGCAGCCTGGATATGTGATATGGGAAACCGGTGCTGGGTGGGCGGTGTGGGTGGTATTCTGTTGAGCACGAGCTATATTTATATTTATTTTCTCTACCGAGATGGTGAGAAAAAAATATTATGCTTATTATGACTATGGTTCTTGGCTGCGTTGAAGCATAGCTTCAGGTTCACATGGAGACATTTATGTAGAACCGTTAGGAAAGAATGGTGGGGACCATTGGTTCAAACAGATCCGAGTTTGCCACTTGGGAGCCGATTTCTTTCCACCCGCAGTTACTTTGGGGGTGTTAGAACGTGGTGTTAGAAAGTGCTTCAAATAGACCTACCTGAGTTTGCCAAAAGTATTCGCCATAAATACCTCGCCGCCTATTATTCTTATTATATTAGGTTGTGTTGTGGTAGCGGTGTTAAGGTGGCATTTGACGGAGCCGAGTAACACAGACCGCCAAGTGCTACTGGTCCCGCGTATTACCACCGCAACAGGCGACTTCTGATAAGCTTTTAACATATTCGAACATACTGGAGTAAAGCATACAGTCACAAATACGCCCCAAGTTGTGTCATAATTAATATATTGATATAAGTAACGAAAGCGAGAAATTACTGGATTCTGGACACTAGTACTAGTGACAGGTTTTGTCATAACATATAACTTTTCATGAACTACCTGTTGACATGCACAGCTAAGGGGAAAAAAATGTTAGAAAATCGTTGTTTTGCGGCAGTTTGTGCCAGATTTCCAATGGAACAGCCATTCGGGTCGATAAATGGAACAGAACCACATTAATATCACCAATTCACCATTTTATTTTCCGCAGTAAAAAATAATTGCACATTTGATAAAAAAGATTTCTCAGCTACAGACCCTGTAATTGTACAAAGTAATACAAATAATACACAGGAATGATAAATAAAACCAATATTAATTAATTTAGATCAACCTTTATCTACTTTTCTCAAAACGCGGTCACGCGCAATAATTTACGTCTACTTATAATTTGGAAAGATTCGGCGTTTTGTTAGCCGCTTGGTAGGTGTTAAAACTATCTAAATCGGTACATCCCAAGACATTACTAGTCTCACAAAACATTAAAAAGATCATACTATAGCCATATCATCTGGAGGAACATGGTACAAGTACTGATTCATGCGCAGGTCCCGAAAATTGCAGTAAAGTGTTTGACTTTCGTTACCCTACCCACTTCGTTGACCTTCGTAATCTGAAACCACCGATTGCTGACAAAGATAACAGCAGGGATGTAACTTGTAAATAGTATTGTTGTGTCGCAGAGTTAACTTTGCTGTTCATTGTATGTATTTGTTTTGGTAGATCTTTGAGATTCTGTTTTGTCTTGAAAACAAAGTGTGTTCTAGACGGAAAGTTGAAAAAAATGTCTGCACAATTTTCGTCATATCATTGGCAGTAACCAGTAGTCGGACTGTGCCAATAACCGGACGAAAATGATTAAACTTATCAGTGGAAGTCTTTGTCAATAATATCCTTTTTATAACTGATTTTTTTTAAATTTCTCCTTGAACGTATATTCTGTGACCACCATTTGAACCGTCTCCTTCGAGCCCCGGGTCGGTGCACATGATTCTCGCCCTGTGACATTTGGCACCCTGTGACATTTGGCGCCAAACGAGGGACCGTGACCGATATGTATTATACTACCCAAAATCTACCAAAAATATGGAATGCAGAGATGAATTAAATATAGAATTCGTGGACAAATTCCAATTTGGTGGGTGAGAATGTCACGGTACGTAACTCGCTGTGGGGAGGAAGTGTGTATTCGTGCCCGGCTAGCTCAGTCTATTAGAACGATGATACGGTAACCAGAGGTCCCGAGTTAAGACCCCGGGCCGGTGCACATGTTTCTTACCCTGTGACACTTATGTATTTTATATTATTTGTTTTATATAAATTATATAGCGTAAAGACTGTAAATACTAAATGTATACATTAATACGTGCTTTAAATGCATTAATTTAGCAACTTTGTTTTGGGCGAGTGTGAAATACCTGAGTCAAGCCAGCGATAGATAACCTTTCGATAGATAGGCTCTTTCGGTCTTTCTGGCAAATTCCGGTTTAAGTCGCTCAGCAACTGAAAGGAATTCTGCTTAAATCGTGTATTATTATAATTTTCACAATGTAACAGAATTACGCAGAAATAGATAATGTAATCATTTATTAAGCACTTACTATTCATAATTTATATATCTATGATATCTAATATTTTTATTCTATTAGGTTCTAAGTCGTACCGACGCTGTTCGTCCCAAATGCAAATGAGTACAAATACGAGGGGTCTAATAAGTTATAAACTTATAACGACCTGATCATCAAAGGTATATCAAATGCAAATGACACGTGCTTCGAAGTATTATTACCAAAATATAGCTCAAATATGTCCAATAAATGTATAACTGGATTATATTCACTCATTTACTAAGCATAGCGTAAGCTAAAAGCATTTTAATCAGAACATTGCCTGGAATCATATTTTTTTTTAACAAAAAGTCTACAGGGGTCATACCAGTAATCCGGACAATCAGTTTATCGGACACATGAAAATGCCTTTTAATTGAGCGCATTTGTTTGATCATAATTTGCAACAAATACATCTAAGTCACGCAGGTGCTTGCTGTTTCCATGCCAGTGTGAATAATATATTGCCAAGGTAAACATTTTAGTAACATTTGCTGCAATATTCCTCAACTCTGTCCACAATTTGTTTACAACGTCAAAAGTCTCGCGGGGGCTTGCAATCGAGTGCGCCTATTACTTCATTTCAGAGTTGTTCTATAAATACAAATGTTTTGGTTAAACGATCCTCACAGCACATTCAATGGGGTTTGTGACACCACTCAATCATGTCTATGTTGTACACTGACCATATACCTGCACAATCCATATGATATTTATTGTGGGGCAACTCTATGAAATAAACCTTGACAAAAATACTTTGTCATTTGACGAAAAAACAACAACAAAAAAGCGTCATTTTTGGTTGAACGACCCTCACAGCACATTCATTAGGGATTGTGACACCACTCACTTATGTCTGTCTTGTACACTGAGCATATACCTGCTGAATCCATATGATATTTATTATGGGGCAACTCCATGACAGAAACTGTGTCAAAAAGACTTTGTCATTTGATGGAGAAAACAGCAGAATTTAATGTTTTTGTGTTGAAACAACCCTCAGCACATTCAATAGGGATTGTGACACCACCCACTCATGTCTATGTTATATACTGACGATATACCTGTACAGTCCATATGCTATTTATTGTGGAGCAACTATAAAAGAAACCTTGACCAAAATTCATTTTTTTGTCTCGCCCGGAGTCGTTGTCGTAGTCGGCGGCGTCGTCGGCGGCGACGTCATCATTCAATGTTAAGTTTTCGTGCTACGGTTATTACTTCAACACCTTATCAGCTACAATCATCAAACTTTATACATACCTTTACTTAGTTATATGTGAAAGAACGGCGTCAAATCTATTTTTGCAATCTGTTATTCTCTTTATTTGCAACAACAACAAACACAAAGTTGCTGAGATTTTGTCACACATAACTAACCTTTACTATGATATGTAGATGAATATAGGACTATTCTCGGGGCCCCAAGGTCAAGGCCCCAGGGTCCAGGTCAAGGCGGAACAAGGCGGAACAAGGCGGAACAAGGCGGAACAAGGCGAGATATTTGATTCCGCGGAATTATTGTTTGTTTTGAACAACCCTCACAACACATTCAATATGGATTGTGACATAACTCAATCATGTGTATGTTGTACACATACCATATACCTGCATATTCCATATGATATTTGTTGTGGAGCAACTCTATGAAAGAATCCTTGACAAAAAAAAATAACAAATCATATTTCGTAGAACGACCCTAACAGCATATTTAATAGGGATTATGACATCACTCACTCATGTCTATGTTATACACTGACCATATACCTGTACAAGACATAATTATGCTATTTAGTGTGGAGCAACTATATTAAAGAAACATTGACCAAAACACTTTGTTCTTTTAACAGAGAAAACAACGTTGAACGACCATCACAGCACGATCAATAGGGATTGTGACACAACTCAATCACGTCTATGTTATACACTGACCATATACCTGAACAATCCATGATGTTTATTGTGGGGCAACTCGATGTAAGAAACCTACAAAATAACTTTGTATTTATTTTTGTTGAACAACCCTCACAGCACATTCAGTAGGGTTTGTGACACCAACTCACTCATGTAAATGTTGTACATTGACCATATACCTGCTGAGTCAATATGATATTCATATTGGTGCAACTCTATGAAAGAAAGCTTGACAATAAATCTTTGTCATTTGACAGAGAAAACAACAAAAATGTATGTTGTAACGACCCTCACATCACATTCAATAGGGATTGTGATACCACTCGCTCATGTCTATGTTGTACAATGACAACATACCTGCACACTCCATATGATATGTATTGTTCAGCACCTCAATAACAGAAACATTGATCAACAAACTTTGCCATTTGAAGGAGAAAACAACCAGAAAATCATATATTTTTGTTGAACGACCCTCACAGAACATTCAATAGGGATTGTGACACAACTCACTCATATATATGTTGTACACTGACCATACACTTGCACACTCCATAGGATATTTATTGTGAAACAACTCTATGAAAGAAACCTTGACCAAACACTTTGCCATTTGAAGGAGAAAACAAAACGAAAAATCATTTATTTGTGTTGAATGACCCTCACAGCACATTCAATATGGATTGTGACACCACTCACTTGTTTCTATGTTGTACACTGACCAGATACCTGCATAATCCATAGGATATTTATTGTGCAGCAACTCTATGAAAAAACTTTGACCTAACACTTTGCCATTTGAAAGAGAAAACAAACAAAAATCATATATTTGTGTCGAATGACCCTCATAGCACATTGCATAGGTATTGTGACACCACACACTCGAGTATATGTTGTACACTGACGATATATGTGCACAACCCATATGATATTTATTGTGGAGCAACTCTGTGAAGGAAACCTTGACCAAAAACTTTGTCATTTGACAGAGAATTCACAAAAAAATCATATATTTTTGTTGAACGACCGTCACAGTACATTCAATAGGGATTGCGACAACACTCAATCACGTCTATCAATATTATACACAGATAATATACCTGCACAATCCATATGATATGTATTGCGGAGCAACTCTATGGAAGAAACCTTGACCAAAACTTGTCATTTGACGTGGAAAACAACAAAAAAATCATCATTTTAAACAACAACAAAAAACATCATTTGTTGTTGAACAATCGTCGCAGAACATTCAATAGGGATTGTGAAACCACTGACTCACGTCTATGTTGTCCACTGAGCATATACTTGCATAATCCATAGGATAATTATTTGTGGGGCAACGCTATGAAAGACATCTTGGCAGAAAAACTTTGTCATTTGATGGAGAAAACAACAACAAATCATCATTTCTTTTAACAACCCTCACAGAACATTCCATAGGGATTGTGACACCACTCACTCACGTCTATGTTGTACACTGACCATATACCTGCATAATCTATAGGATATTTATTGTGTAGCAACTCTGTGAAAGAAACCATGACGAAACAATTTGTCATCTTGTTGAACGACCCTCACAGAACGTTCAATAGGGATAGTGATCAATACCACTCACTCACGTCTATGTTGTATATTGACATATACGGACATTTACAACATGCCACAGTGTACCGGTGCATATTTTAATTATGTTTTATACAGAAGCTTTATAAATATTAACATAGTATTGAATTTAATAATGTTGTGTTTATCGGTTTGGTCAAGCCTTGTAGTGCAGCGGCTAGCATACTGGTATTCATACGAGTGACCTGGGTTCCAGTCCCAGTGGGGCCCATTCTGGTTAAACAAGCATTGTTATTTTCAATACTACTGGTAAACATATTTCAGGGTGCTTTTTTTGGCATCTGCCTGTTTATTGTGTTAGTCCGTTTTTCACTGAATGCAACAACTATAACTTGTACCACAATAACGTACTGCGGTGTGTGTACATAAGAAACTGATGTATATAATTTGAGATACCTGTGAATTATAATACCTATGTTGTATGCATGATTGACAAAAATATCGCGAAAATGAGCAGCTGGTGATCTGAGGATCCCCATTGCAACCCCTTAAGGGGAATGTGACGGCATGAACCCATGTCTATATTGTCCATTATATATGTCTGAATAACACACACTTGAGAGGGATACTTCTCCCTAAGAACGTGTACAAATAAGCCGTGTTTCAGGTATCCCGACCGACCCTGTTTTTTGGATGTGGTCGTAATTTGTTTCATTCATTTAACAAAAAAAATTAAAAAAAATTGTTACTTTGATATTTTTTATGCAAAAAGTATATTTAACTGTCGTTGTTATGCACAAAATGTGTTTTAGACCAATACTGTAAGCATAGCTAATATTTAATACAATATTTGTTAGTTTTCACTTGTGTTTGCCTGAACAAAATATATGTATATACAAAAAATTAACAACCTACCGACCAAACTCTTTTTCAGCATGTAACCTGAAACACAGCTCATTAGTTTAGGCCTTATTAGTTAATACTGTCTGCTATTGTAATTTAGTCATCATTTTATTGTTGCAACGCTTAAATTTCGGAAAGCGCGATATAGCTTGCAAGTCGTTTCTTTTCTCTTCAGTATGGGTGAACTTGTAAACAGTTTTGGCGTTGCATTATTAAAACTGAATAGTGTAGATAATATCTAGGTTTACTCCAGTGTAAGTGAATGGGATTGATCCATGATAATTCTCCGGCAAATCCATTCGTCAGAAAATGATTTTCATACTAGTCCGTTTATTAAGAGTTTGTTTTTTTAATATGAAAATACAGTGCAGATCCTGATGAGACAGCTCGTAAGCCGGCTCATCTGGAACTAACGAAAGCGAGAAATTACTGGATATTGGACGCTAGTCAAGTGACAGTTTTTGTCGCTGATGAACGGCCGTGGAAACTCATCTAGTTGCGGGGCATTTGGGCACGTTTTAATGCGGAAAACTCAACACATAACTTTTCATGAAATTTCCACCCTAAGGCCACACTTTGGTGATCTACCTGTTGACATGCACAGCTAATCGGAAAAAATGTTAGAAAATCGTGTTTTGAGGCAATTTGTGCCCGATTTTCATTGGGAACAGCCATTCCGGTCGATAAATGGAACAGCCAGACACTTCACCATTTTATTTTCCGCAGTAAAAAATAGTTCCACATTTGATAAAAAAAAGTCTCAGCTACAGACTCTGTAATTGTACAAAGCAATACAAATAATACATAGGATTAGTAAATCAAACCAATATTAATTAATTTAGATCAAGCTTTATCTACTTTTCTCAAAACGCGGTTACGCGCAATAATATACGTCTGCTTGTAATTGAAAGCAAGGTCGTATTAAGGTGGGGGGAGAGGCGGACCCGGCGCGCGCCCCCCCCCCCCTCTCTCCTATAATTCGCCGAGTAAAGATTTTTTACAAGTTACAAGGCACGTTTCTACGTTCGCGTTGTGAATGTATTGTTTATTGGGAGGTGCAGCCAAAAATAAACGCGGGGCAGCAGCAGCAGAAATATTGTTGTCAATATGTTTGCTCCAAAATGCGCCAGAACGCAGGAAATGCGATGTAGATTTCAAAACAATCCGGGGGGGGGGGAATTCCCCCAGACCCACCTACCGCTATCCCGAGCTCCGTTCGGTCTACGAACGAGCTACGTTCGTTCGATAATATAGTCAAGTATTGCAAAATAGTTACGCCCCCCCTAACCCGAAATCCTGGATCCGCGCCTGGAAAGTGCCGCCATCTTTTATTTTATGTTTATCCAACTAACGAGAATAGTGTTCACAAAAAGTTGTTTAACAGTGTTTTGAACAGCATTTGATGTCTGCACACACTCCCTATTCACTGTCGCTGTAGAGCATTAGTCTTTCACAAGGATGACAGGCGAGGAATGAAGTGGATAATCATATCGTGTTGCGGAAACTGATGTCGCCATTTAAGAAACAACGGGGAAGGATTCGTGGTATTTTGTTTGGATAGCGACTGGTTCGAAAACGTGAAGCTAACATTTCCGTTGAATGTTGGATGAACAACAAATCCTGGAGAGATGAGAGACTGGTTGGCGCCTTGATTAATTTACATGTGTAAAGTAGGTGGGTGGGGTATGTTTTCTCAGATGTTGTATTTTAGATTCTGTTTTTGGTTGGTTACAAAGTATGTCGGAGATGTTTCTTGTTTGCACAAGTGTTCAGATGGCTGTTACAGTAGTTGTTTAAATAAACTGTTAGCATTTTTTTTTGTGGCTTGATATTTGTATTATTTTATTTTGTGGCACGCCATCATCGGTTGACTTTTGGATCAGTTTTTTTCTGGCACTGAAAGGAACAATAATAAAATTAATTAATTGTTATTTCTCAAGTTGCATTTCATTATTTTTGCTCTTTGTGTAGCACTCTGTTTCGATTTTCAAATTACTGTTATGTGGACAACTCTCGGTGTTTTATCTTTATTTCTGAGACAGCCTGTCAAAATCTAGTTGCGAACGGTAACTTGCATTCTACACTTGTACCATCCGTAGGCTGCGTTCTGATTCCACTCATATGCCTTCTCTGCAGAATAGCGAATCGGAT
This sequence comes from Conchocele bisecta, assembly GCA_029237695.1. Taxonomy (NCBI): domain Eukaryota; kingdom Metazoa; phylum Mollusca; class Bivalvia; order Lucinida; family Thyasiridae; genus Conchocele; species Conchocele bisecta. The sequence continues at coordinate 77,221,993 of CM055269.1, forward strand.
CTGATTCGCACGTTAGCAGTTAATTGTGACATATTGGAGATATTTTTGGAATTTCCATCTGAACAAAATATTAGTATTATAAAAGTAATACATACTAATAATTTTGAAACAAATTTTACTATTGTAGAAGGCTTAGAAAATTATTTTTGGCCTTTACAAAAAATGGAGCCCATCTTAACTTTTACATGTTGGAATTTGGCTGCCACTGACTGGATCACTTGTTGATAATAGCTTAAATTTACTTTATCAGGTCAACTACATATGTACATTTATGTCATAAGTACTTGAATATGTTATTTTCATTTCCGTTCAAAACTATAGAAAATCTTTCACAATTAACTGCTAGCGTGCGAATCATACCTGATTCGCTATTCTGCAGAGAAGGCCTATGAGTGGAATCATAACTGTGGCTACGGACGGTACCGGAGTAGATTGCAAGTAACGGTTCGCAACTAGTCAAAATGATTTTTGTTTACTTATTGCTCTCTGAAAATAATATATTTGGAGGTTATTTTCACCATTAGCATTCAAAGAGTTAAATTTGACATTCTTTTCTCTGACTACTGTAGTATAGAGATTTAGGATAAATGACAGATTGTTGGGAATTTCAGTGTCGCTCTGGTGGATTACACATAAAATGTCAACGTTGTCGTATAGGTTGCAAATGTCCGTTCTCGGGGCGACTGTTCTTTTATAAATATAAAGTAGAACAGTTGTGTTGCAAGCATAGATACAAGCACCTGATTCATCACGGAGAATGTCAAGATCTAAAATGAAGATTGCCGGATATTTTAAGATATTCATCATGTTTTATTTGTTATTTTGATTACCATTACTTTACTAAACATGCTAAATGTAGGGCAATGGTGTTATTTGAGGGTCCTCATGTTTGATTCATATCTATTTGCGAAAGCAAATTGTCCAGTTCCGCGATTTCCTCCTTCGGTAGCAGATAGCAAATGTTGCTCGCGTGCCAGGTGTGTGCATCCAGCAAGGGAGCTAATCGCAGGTGTGCAAGGGACATAATCATGCAACTACTAAAATTCCCGAGTTGCGCGGAGCCTAAGAAAGTAGTTTGGTAAAACTGTGACTTTTCGAAATCGATATTTCACGGGCGCATCTGGTATTTCACGGGTGTAAGATAGATTTAGATGTCACGGGTACAACACGGTAATTCATGGATAGTCATCAAATAAATATTTTTTCAAAATGATAGGAAATTTGTCAAAACATGAAATAAAACCAAAAGTGAAAAAAGTACATGTACAAGTACATGTACAGGCACAGAAATAGTGTGTACTAAATAGAATAACAACCGGTCTGTTTTTGTTACTGAAAATATTTACCTCAACAGTGGGAATTGATGATCTAATAGTTGGGATGCAGAAAAATGAAAAATGTCTTTTTTGGTTACCATGGCAACCAAGATATATTTGTTTACCGACAATATTTACCTCAACAGTGGGAATTGCACAATGCTAGCAGTCAGTTTTCGGAAAAATGTGCCAGTCTGGCTCGTTATCAAGCTATGCAGCATCTCCCACACTGACCAAACTGTACTCAAACATGTCATTGCTGTTTGTTATTTGGTGAAATAATTTCGTCAAATATGTTTGTCTATCTGTCTGTCTGTCTGTGTGTGTGTCTGTTAATCTGTTCGCGGCATACAGGTCGTATTTTTCTGGTTCCAGGTGCCAGACCTATGTAGATAATTGTTTCTTAACTTTCTCATGAATATGCAAAATCCTTTGAAAGCTGGCAGAACTGACCAAATTATCACTACTTAGAGATTTCTTGACCGCTGTTCCCTTTGATGTCCAGCAGATATGTTGGCAGTAATACACCCTTTGTCATCTGCTGTTTTGAATATTTCAAATATTTCTCCACTAAAGCTTGTTACTCCAACATATTAGAATCACCTCATCGATTTCGCCAAATACAGTTCATGCTTTTCATGACATTTCATTTGAGTTTCGGATTTCTCGCTTTCGCATTGTGCACTCCTTCAGGGTGCACACACAACTGGTACATAAAGTTTGCAAATATTGCTGTAGCGTCTGTGGTGTTAAACATGTTAAAAGGGTTAATACCGGTATGTGGCTATTGACCGCTGTTCCCTTTGATGTCCAGCAGATATGTTGGCAGTAATACACCCTTTGTCATCTGCTGTTTTGAATATTTCAAATATTTCACCACTAAAGCTTGTTACTCCAACATATTAGAATCACCTCATCGATTTCGCCAAATACAGTAAATGCTTTGCATGAAATTTCATTTGAGTTTAGGATTTCTCGCTCTCGCATTGTGCACTCCTTCAGGGTGCACACACAACTGGTAACGAAAGCGAGAACTTACTGGATACTGGACGCTAGGCCTAGTGACATTTTTTTGTCGCTGAAGAACGGCCGGAAAAACTCGTCGTGTACCGGGGAATTTGGGCACAATTTCCAATGCCAATGGAACAGCCATGTCGGGTCGATAAATGGAACAGCCACACATTAATATCACCACTTCACAATTTTCTTTTCCGCAGTAAAAAATAGTTCCACATTTGATAAAAAGATTTCTCAGCTACAGACCCTGTAATTGTACAAAGTAATACAAATAATACACAGGATTGATAAATAAAACCAATATTAATTAAATTAGATTTATCTACTTTTCTCAAAACGCGGTCACGCGCAATAATTTACGTCTGCTTGAAATTGAAAGTGCCGCCATGTTTTATTTTAAGTTTATCCAACTAACGAGAATAGCGTCACACTAAGTTGTTTAACAGTGTTTTGACCAGCATTTGATGCCTGCACACATTCCCTATTCACTGCATTGGTGCCGTTTTACACGATATTAAGGTGGTGTTACACGACACTAATATGGTGCCGCATCACACCAGCAACAATAAACCGGTGCCAATAAATAAAACAACGGCAAAAATGGACTATTCCAGTTTATATAAGTACCCCCCAATGGAAGAGAATTTTACCTACCGAAATGACCCCCCCTCAATTTCTTATCCAGATACCCCTCCCACCTCAATTTTTTATCCAGATGACCCCCCCCCCCTCAATTTCCCCCCGGAAGACCCCCCCCTCAATAAATTAATCTCTTCCACACCCCCATCGGCCTATATACCCCCCTCATTTTTTTCGTATGACGCCACCCCTCAATTATTCCTCCGGAAGACCACCTCCCTCAATAAATCTCGTCCATACACCATCTGACTATATACCACCTCCATATGACACCCCCCTTAATTGTTCGACCCAGAAGACCCCGGAAGACACCGGAAGACCCCCCACCCCTCAATAAATCTCTTCCATACCCATCGGCCTATATACCCCCTCCAAATGAACCCCCCCCTCAATTTGTTATCCGATACCCCCTCCCCCTCTTCAATTTTCATGACCCCACTCAATTTCCCCTCCAAATGACCCCCCCCCCCTTCACTAATTATTCCCCCGGAAGACCCCCCCCCCCTCAATAAATCTCTTCCATACCCCAATTTTTTTATCCGGAGATACTCCCCCCCCTCAATTTGTTATCCAGATGACCCCCCCCCCCATCCTCAATTCCCCCCCCCACAATAAATTAATCTCTTCCACACCCCCATCGGATTATATACCCCCCTCAATGTTTTCGAATGAGGACCCCCCCTCAATTATTGCCCCGGAACCCCCCCTCAATAAATCTCTTCCATACCCCATCGGCCTATATACCCCCTCCAAATGAACCCACCCCCTCAATTTTTTATCCGGAAATACCCCCCCGTCCCTAAATTTTTTATCCAGATGAGCCCCCTTGATTCCCCCCCCCCGAGAAGACCCCCCTCCTCAATAGATTCCGCACCCCCATCGGCCTATATACCCCCTCAATGTTTTCGTATGATGCCCCCCTTCAATTATTCCACCGTAATCCCCCCCCCTCAATTTATATCTTCCATACCCCATCGGCCTATATATCTCAATGACCCCCCCCCTCAATTATTTGACCCCCCCCCCCCTCAATTATTTTACCCGGAAGACCCCCTCACCCTCAATAAATCTCTTCCGCACCCCATCAGCCTATATACACCCCCTCAATTATTTTACCAGGATGACCCCCACCCCTCAATAAGTCTCTTCCACATTCCCATCGGCCTATATATCCTCTCAATTTGTTTGTATGACACTACCAATTATTTGCCCGGAAGAACACCCCCTCCATAAATCTCTTCCATACCCCCATCGGGGAAAAATATATATCCAGCCCTGTAATTAGAATAACCTGACCTGGTGCCACCACAATCACTTAGCTCCAACCCCAGAAGTATAAGAATTAGAAGTAACTGTATTACTGTATGGGGTATAACAGGATTTAGCTCTCAGAAGTATCAGAAGACAGCAAATGTACCTGAGGGCCAAACCATGTAAATTCGGCATTCTGGTGAACCTCGATTGTTAAATTACCCATCAGCTACGATCTAAGCATCCACCCACTATCAAAGAAAGACGTAATATGTGTAATTCTATATATTTTATTTTCAATATCTTATCCATATTTTGTATTGTACGTTACATTTTCATGATTGTGATAATATTCAATTTATAAAACACACACAAATTAGCAACAGAAATATACACAACAAATACTGAATACGGTACATCTGCATGCAATGAAGTGAAACTTAAAGCACAGATAACATGTAAATAGAATCACAGGTGACAGAAAAAATTACCCTTTCTCTCTAAACATAGAGAGAGAGTTTACAATTTTCTGTCACCTGTGACTCAATTGTTGCGCTCAAATTTGGGAAGACCAGCCCGATTTCCCGGGATTGATGTGGATGTGGCAAAACAAAGATTTCTTATCATTCCCATGGGTAGGGCGTGTTTGTGCTGGCATGGCACTGCAGAATTTACATATATTGAACATATGAAATGACGCAATAACTGAATAGAATCATTTTCGAAAGAATTGCAATAATTTCATACCAAAGTCCCATCTGCAGAGAATATAAGTAGCATCAAACTAGATGAATGAGATGCTGTACATTGAGATATGGATTAGGGCATGTTGAATAATCATGTTCCATTTATTGGCCTTTTGGTTTCATTTTCAGCATACATGTACATATATTTATAATCTATATATAAACCCATTGTCACTTATTCCTAGTATGGAAGGTGTTAATGGTGTGAGCCAATTCCCAAGCTTAAATATAAGCCAAAACAATTTAACATTATGTATAATTAAAGTACATGAGAGCCAAACCTGGTAAGTCAGGATTCAGTTAAATCATACATCACAGGCTCCCGACCATTGTCCAATGATCTATGACTTCAGGCCCAGAATATATACTACATGCATTCATACAAAGTAGAAGTAAATTCATGCTAAATATTACATGTTAACCACTGTGTCTTTGTCATGTTTGTAACTTGATTGCTGATATAAATGTACATATGTGCAAACGTGTCATGAACATCTATTCTAATTTAGTTGGCATACATGTCGGATTTTGGTGACTATAGCAACTATGTTCTGGACAACACTAATACAATTTATTGGTGAGTAATGAATCACCTATATGTCAATTGGTGATTACTGATTACGAGGCGCTTATTTTGATTTTGAAACCATTTCTTTTGACACCACTTAGACAAAGTATCTGCTAATTAGCACTAAACTAAAATAAAATATTGTACTAAAATAAAGAAGTATGTTTACGATACACATGTCATGGGTGAATAATGAATCACTTTGGGGTATAACGAATCACTTCATTTGTTAGGTGCATGTGGTGGAAATGTGCTTCAATATATACGAATGTACAAGGGTCATTAAACACCTCTCATCAATTTCAACCGATAACCGCAATACGCTTTATCAATAAAAATAGCTGTGTTTAAATGGGTGTTTCGATACTCACCAATTTATACTCTGTTATAAAATGTGTTCTTATGCATGACATTATGCATGGACCTTTCAGGTATTGTTAATAAGTAAATATACACCATGTTAGAACATAATTTGAAACGACAACTTGTTTCCTTCACCTTCATTTTGCACCTTTTCCAACACGTTTAAATTGGAATCGGCCACCACTGATAAGCAAACACTTTGCTGTCGTTTGATTACGTCATAAAAAATCACTTAGTAAGACGCTGAATTTCAAAATATTGGCATTCGCCTCTAGAGTTTATATTTTTCCCGCGTATCGACATGCAAAAGTGACCCGTTTTCCCAGGTGATTCGTTTACTCACCTGCTCACCAATGAACTGTACAGACAAAATATGGTGTTTCCTTTTTACAAATACATAATATATATAAATGTATGTTGTGTACATCAAATATGTTTTAATAACTTCATACGTGTAGGTGTACTACGTAGTAAGTCATATGTATGAATAACAAATAGGTATGGTTGTAAGCAAAATAAAATTCTGCATAGTTACATAAAGCATGTCATATCATTTGAATGTTGATTGGTTTCTTACATTTGAACATAGTTTACATAGGCATAGCACTTGGTTCGGCAGATGGCAGTAGTTTACACCATTTTCCGTATGCATGCATGGATATATTACATCAATATCCACATAGTTATGTGCTATACTTTCAACTAATAAAAATCATCTGTGGAGCACACCCTTTGAAATACGTATTCATTATGTCACGTATCGGGATATTACATGTATATCGCATTTTACATTTCATGTTATAAACTATGGTTTGGAACATGTCAGAAAATGTTTCTTTAACCGTGTGAGCTGCTTAGCATGATTTGTTTCTATCTTTTTTCGCTATGCTTCCTTGTTTGTTTAGCAGAATGATCCAATCACGAATTATATCACGGTAACAAGCTCAGCTCTTTAAACAAATGTAATTGTGATTTACTCATTGCATTCATACTCCATTTTATTATATGATCTATAAATAAACAGTACATGATTTGCCAGACTGCTATCGGCGAAGAAAAATATCACGTTATATTCACTGAGCTTGGGTTTTCCCACGTTATATTCACTTTCTATTTGAAGAGTAAAAAGTGTCATACCAATGTGATGTAAATTTGTGATTGAGAATGGTAGCTGGTTACTTTATAAACGTTTGGTGTCGATATGATTTATATGGGCTGGAGATTTAAATGCACAATTAAATCCAAATGTCTAAGTGGAAAATGTATGTCAAGGTCACAAAATGGTCAAAGTTTATAAAGTCAGTTTCTGGTATAGAGCTGTAGCTGTTTATTTATCCAAAGTTTGATAGATGTTGGTGAGTAACGGACAAAGTGTTATGGACAGACAAACGGTAAGATGGAATGACAAACGTTCGGATTGAATGTGTAGACCTATATACCCCTATTATATACCGGTATACATTTTATGCCTGGGGTATACTAACCAAATGATCAAGAGATTCATGATAATTAATGAACACAACTACCTGAAAAAGTGTAAACCAATTCATTGACCTTAACCTATGAGATACATAGCTGGACAGAACAGGCATTGTTACATTTAATCAATTCCTCATGGACTTTTGGCGATAGTGAATTTGGGAAAACTGTCTCGGTTGCTTTTTTTCACGATCATATATGGATATTGTATTTCATCAAAATGCAAAATACATCAAAATGCATGTTTAAACGTGTTTGTATATAAGGAATGCAACTGATTTAACTATGTTTGTGAAGACTAATACTTTGATACAATACCACGTGACAGGCCGCTAATCTTGCAATGTTATCTTAATCAATACATGTATAATGCATGATATCACATCATGCATGTTGGTTGCATTGCAAAGCAAAATTGCATATAAAAGGTTTGCTATATTTGCTCTGCTGTGATCATATATATACATGTTCTTGAAACATATAGTTTGTCCATATTTGGTGTGTCGATGATTTGTAGAACATGTAATGATTTAAATACACTCTCGTACAAACATTTACACATTAACACATTTACATATTTACACATTTATAGTGACACAATTACACATGTCCACATTAATACACACAATAATTATGCAACAACATAACGGTTCATGATGATCTACACTGGTCATGCTATTTATTTTATCAGATCAGTTTGGTCACAACAACATAAAACGTAGAACAGAATGATGTGGCAAATACAGCTACTTCTCAAGAACATGCCTGCTGAACAGTTTCAGTGCTTTTTTATCGGTTGTTTTTTTGATTTTGTATATTCCACAGTGATTGGTAAGCATGAAATGTGGTCTCATAAATGAGGCATAGATAAATGAGTTCTCATAATCAAATGTTGTGGTTTTGTTACTGAAACTCTGTTATGATTAGCAGACAGAGTACCGCCAGCTCTTTTTGTGATATGGCCTGACCACTTGAGGTGGTACAGTCATATACTGACGGTACTTGGTCCGCTTTGGATCCATATCTACACTAGTACCGCCAGCCCGCATAGCGGCATGGCCTGCCACTGGCAGTCATGTACTGACGGTACTCTTGTCAGATTTATTGGATGTCTGCTTGCTTTGATAGCATGTTAATTCTATACAATATTCTTAACGTTTGTTGATTCTCACAAGGCGTCCCTTGAAAAGTGGCATAACTTCAGTCTCGTATCTGCAGTCTGGTTCCAATTCATAGCAAACAACTATTTGGTCATTAGGTTCATCTACTTCTACAACAGTCGCTGCATACCACCCTGGAACGGAATAGAAATAATGTGTTATTATTAATAATGTATAAAGCATAGTAAATAATAGATTGCTTTATGATTAAGGTAGTTATTCCTTATTGGAACCCCAATTTCACGAAATGGGGGTATTCGAACCAAACACAATTTTATTTTTTTACTAGATTGTAACCTATATTATTCTTTTCACGGTACAATACTTTGGCAAAAAACACAAGCTCAAACGAGCATACTAAACTGACATTGTAATGCCAAAGTGAGAAGAAATGTTATTCGGGCACGACTAACAATTTGAACAACAAATAAAACATCAATAAACACCTATATAAACTAATTTGTTGCGGGGAAGGGTGAATTTTTAAATTATTATTTATGGTTGTCGTTTTTGTGTTAACCCGTTCAACACCACAGACCACTGTTTGCAAACAGTGTAGATCCAGATGAGCCGGCTCGCAACGAGACGTCTCATCAGTATCTGCACTGGTTGTGACACATTTTCTAATAAACAACCCTTTTTATGATTAATAGAACAGTATTAACCCTTAGACCGCTACTCACAACAATTGTCGTCTACTGCTGCTTTTATATCTTGCCTTATTTCTCAATAAAATCATGGTTTGACAGCACTTCAGAGTCATTTCCAATGGAAATGATTCTGAAGTGCTGTCAAAGCATGTTGTAAATTATTCGAAAGTGCTGTCAAAGCATGTTTTGATGACAGAGATGAAAGTAGAAAATAAACGGCAAACGACAACAAAAATAAGATAGCGGTCTAAGGGTTAATATAACATGGAAGATTCCATCCCAGTTACTTGGTGTTGAAAGGGTTAATTTGTTTATTAGCCAAATTTAGATTTGCAGTAACATGTAGAATTAACAGTAATCAGAAATTAATTGCCTATTTTGTCACGGTATCGCCCATGTATCATGAAACACTTGCACACTTTATATATAATATAGAAATAAAATGTTAATTTTAGTTACATGTTATTTGTTTGTATCTATGTGAAACTGTGTGTAATCCCCGGTAAATGCAATATTGTGCAGTACGTGCACAAATCACGAGTTTCCACTTAATAAAATAATTTTATTATTTCTTGATTTAATATTTGTTTGAATCTATGTGAAACCACGTGTGTAATCCCCGGTAATTGGAATACCGCGCAGTGCACAGCAACTCAGATACCAAGTTTCCACTGAATCAATTATTCTATTTATTTTTTATTTAATAAATGAACCTATTTGAAACTATGTGTGTAATCCCCAGTAAATGGAATACCGCGCAGTGCACAGCAACTCAAATACCAATTTTCCATTGAATACATTATTGTATTTATCTTTTTTATTTAAATTTTGAATCTATTTGAAACTCTGTGTGTAATCGCCAATAAATGGAATACTGCGCAGTGCACAGCAACTCAGATACCAAGTTTCCACTGAATAAATTATTACATTTATTTTATTTTGTTTTAAATTTGAATCTATATGATACTAGGTATGTAATCCCCGGTAAATGGAATACCGCGCAGTGCACAGCAACTCAGATACCAAGTTTCCACTTAAAAAAATGATTTAAATATTTTATCCCGAGTTTCCACTGAATTGATGTTTTCACAAAAATAGAATAAGTAAATAATTATTATCTGGAAATTTTCAATTGCGTTACATTAACTGAACTAAAAAATTATATAATGGTACCTAGATAAACAATATATATATTGTGTAAATATAATTCAACTTACCTGTATCAAAATACGAATAATAAATAACTTTTCTGCCAACTTCACTAGCTTTTTAACTTGGATGAAGTGACTGACTGAATGGTAAATCAAGGTAAAATAATAATCTATTGAATTACCAAACATAATTTGATTGGTCAGAAGAGACATGAGGTGTGTCCTTCACTGCACCTGTTTGGATGCAGGGATCAAACAGAGATCAGACAGAGTGGTACATGTATGTCACCATCTACCTACTCCCTGCTGTTGTATACAACTAGCTGTCCACAGTTTCCCCTCAATAAATTTCAATGGAGGGACACATAGGCATGTTGACAAACGCTGGTACAGGAGAATAGTGTACATTTAAGATGTGTAACCAGTGTAGGGGTTTTTAAATAAAATATCTGTATAGTAGTGATAATCAGCACGAATGATAGCATAATCATAGCATAATAGCATAATGTCAGAATCAAATACAGCAATTGACTGATAATTTAACTGATCATTCGAGTATTTACACATGTTGTGACGCGTCATTTCACATAAAACAGACACATATTTCTACCGTTTTTCTAGCGATTATCCTCTCGGACCTTCCAAAAAATTCCTTGGATCTTTCACTTTTTTCCTTGTTAGGTCCCGGACCTACTGGTAAAAGCTGCTATTTTCAGGCCCTGTAATTTTTAGAACTAGTGGAATAGTGACACATTCATACACTTATTTAATTCCTATAAAGAACATTTTTAGTGGGCATGCACCTTTAAAAAGGGGTTGGACAATTTGTGTCGCGTCCGCTTGCGGACAGCGCGATACAGTCTGCACATTGACGTCCATCCATATCTTTTTTGCCGAGCCTGCTTGTGGAAAGCGAGACATAATGATCACAATCACGTCCGTGCATCCGTCCATACGTGTGTCCCACTCATGCGGTCCCTGTGCGCCAATGTCAAATGACTTTGAAATTTGTGTTAAAGTTTTTACATACCTTATTATATCTCCACAACATTACTCAGATTTGCTTCAAACTTCAAATAATTCTTTATTATCATCCGTATTTTCATTATATAGCCCACCCAAGAGACCCACATGCCCAATATCAAGGTCAAATGACTTTCAAATATGCGTTAAAGCTTTTACATACCTTAATTCAAACTTCAAATAAATAAACTCCGAGACTATCAAATGCCTCCTTGGGCTCGACATGCGGGCCGCGGCCATTTGGTTTTTATTTACCGTAGGTTAAAGTTTTTAAGAACACTATATCTCGGAAACCGCTTCGCCAATTCACCCGAAGCTTGACATGTGTGTTTATCATCATCCATATGTTCATTCTATACTCAACCCATGCGGCCCCTGTGCCCAATGTCAAGGTCAAATTACTTTGAAATTTACCTTAAAGTTTTTGACGCGCCTGCTTGTGGACAGTGCGATATAGTTGCCACATTGGCCTGCATACGTACGTACGTCCATATGTACGGCTCTTCGTGCGTCCGGTTAAAGTTTTTTGGATTTTGGTTAAAGTTGTTAAAGGTACATGCCCACTCAATAGGCACAAAATGATTTTTTATAGGAATTAAATAAGTGTATAATTGTTTCACTATTCCACCAGTTCTAAAAAGTACAAGTGCCCGCTATAGAGATAATCATTTAGTAATATTTATTTTACTGATAGTGACTCGCGGTGGTATCAAGCTATTTTCATATGCAAATGAGGCATGATATTTTTTAATTATTTATACTGATTAAAGGTATATACCCTCTCAGTAGGCACACACTGTTATTTGTAGGAATTAAATAAGTGTATAATTTTGTCACTATTCCACCAGTTCTAAACATTACGAGTGCCCATTATACGGATATAATCATTTAGTAATGTTTATTTCACTGATAGTGACGCGCGGTAGTATCAGGCTATTTTCATAGGCAAATGGGCATGACATTTTTGAATTACTTCTACTAATTAAATGTATCCACTGAAAAAATAATATTTGCGACAGATTATTAAGTATGATCATTGCACATCAACAAATAAATACAGATAAATAAATTGTAATGTCCGGTAACATTTTAAAGAAACGAGGTTATCGCCCCTGATATCAGTGTGGAATTTTACGCCTGATATAAAATGTATAATAATCATGATAATGCAAATAAATAAGTGTATTAATGGTGAATTAATGTTTATTTTGCGCGAAAATGTCTCCGATGATGTCTCCGACATAATAAACATTTTGTGTCTACTGAGTGGGCATGTACCTTTAAATGTGTGACTTGAAAAAATAATAGTTTCGACAGATTATAAAGTATGATCATTGCACATCAACAACTTAATACAGAGAATAAATAGCAATGTTTGCTAACATTTTAAGGAAACGCGGTTATCGCCCCTGATATCAGTGTGGAACTTTACGTCTGATATAAAATGTATAATAATGCCAATCAATACGTGGGGCAATGGTGAATGAATGTTTATTTTGCCAGATGATGTCTCCGATATAAAGAACATTTTGTGGCTACTGAGTGGGCATGTACCTTTAAGAACATTATATCTCTGAAACAGCTTCACCTATTCACTCGAAACTTCACATACTGTGCATTTATCACCCACATTTTCATTATATGCCCAACGTGTGCGTCCCCTGTGCCCAATGTCAAGGTGAAATTACTTTGAAATTTCCCATAAAGTTGTTGTTGGGCCCGCTTGCGCGATATAGTCAGCCCATTGGCATGCATTCAGGATAAAGTTTTTGGTTAAAGTTTTTCGGTATACTATCAAAGCCTCCGCAGGTGCGGCATGATTTTACGTCAACGGGCTAAAGTATTTTTGCAATAAATGTTTTTTCTGTACTATCAAATGCCTCGGCGGGTGCGACATGCAGGCCACGGCCATCTAGTTATTATGGCATGTGATTTGATCAGTCAGCCATCGCACCATGACTAGTACAGCGTCTTATCAGTAGGGCCACCACACCATGCACAGCTTAGCACCTGATCACCGGCTACCGCACCTTTCCCAGTATAGCATCTGATCACCGGCTATCGCACCAGGCCCAGTATAGCACCTGATCACCGGCTATCGCACCATGCCCAGTATGGCACCTGATCAGCGGCTATCGCACTATGCCCAGTATAGCACCTGATCACCGGCTATCGCACTATGCCCAGTACAGCACTTTATCAACGGCTATCTCACCATGCCCAGTATAGCACCTGATCACCGGCTATCGCACCATGCCCAGCATAGCACCTGATCACCGGCTATCTCACCATGCCCAGTATAGCATCTGATCACACGCTATCGTACCATGCCCAGTATAGGACCTGTTCACCGGCTATCGCACCATTTCCAGCATAGCACCTCATCACCTGCTATCGCACAATGCCCAGTATAGCACATGATCACCGGCTATCTCACCATGCCCAGTATTGTACTTGATCAGTCGGCCATCCCACCAGGACTAGTTTAACACTTGATCAGTCAGCCTTGGCACCATGACTAATATAGCACTTGATCAGTCGGCCATCGCACCATGACTAGTATATCACTTGTTCAGTCGGCCACCACATCATGCCCAGTATAGCATCTGATCACCGGCTATCACACCATGCCCAGTATAGCACTTGATCACCGGCTATCTCACCATGACTAGTATAGCACTTGATCAGTCGGCAATTGCACCATGACTAGTATAGCACTTGATCAGTCGGCCATTGCACCATGACTTGTATAGCACTTGATCAGTCGGCCATCGCACCATGCTCAGTATAGCACCTGATCACCGGCTATCTCACCATGCCCAGTATAGCACTTGATCAGTCGGCCATTGCACCATGACTAGTATAGCACTTGATCAGTCGGCCATCGCACCATGACTAGTACAGCATCATATCAGTCGGCCACCACACCATGCCTAGTATAGCACCTGATCACCGGCTATCGCACCATGCCCAGTATAGCACCTGATCACCGGCTATCGCACCATGCCCAGTATAGCACATGATCACCGGCTATCGCACCATGCCCAGTATATAACTTGATCACCGGCTATCTCACCAAGCCCAGTATAGCACTTGATCAGTCAGCCATTGCACCATGACTAGTTTAGCACTTGATCAGTTGGCCATCGCACCATGCCCGTTATAGCACTTGATCAGTCGGCCATGCCGAGCATAGCACTTGATCAGTCGGCCAACACACCATGACTAGTATAGCACTTGATCAGTAGACCATCGCACATTTCCTACTATAGTAACTGATCAGCCATCTATCGCACCATGATTAGTTTAGCACTTGATCAGTCGGCCATAGCACCAGGATCAGTTTAAAACTTGATCAGTCAGCCATCGCACCAGGACTAGTATAGCACTCGATCAGTCGGCCATCGGACATTGCCTAGTATAGTAACTGTTCAGTCAACTATCGCACCATGATTAGTTTAGTACTTGATCAGTTGGCCATCGCACCAGGACTAGTTTAGAACTTGATCAGTCGGCCATCGCACCAGAACCAGTTTAGCACTTGATCAGTCGGCCATCGCTCCTTGACTAGTATAGCACTTGATCAGTCGACCATCGCACATTGCCTAGTATAGTAACTCATCAGTCAGCTATCGCACCATGATTAGTTTAGCATTTGATCAGTCGGCCATCGCACCAGGACTAGTTCAGAACTGTCGGCCATCGCACCAGGACAAATATAGCACTCGATCAGTCGGCCATCGCACCAGGACTAGTTTAAAGCTTGATCAGTCGGCCATCACACCCGGACTGGTATAGCACTCGATCAGTCGGCCATCGTACTAGGACTAGTTTAGAACTTGATCAGTCGACCATCGCACATTGCCTACTATAGTAACTGATCAGTCATGTATCGCACCATGATTAGTTTAGCACTTGATCAGTCGGCCATCGCACCAGGACTAGTTTAGAACTTGATCAGTCAGCCATCGCACCAGGACTAGTATAGCACTCGATCAGCCGGCCATCGCACATTGCCTAGTATAGTAACTGTATAGGACTAGTTTAGCACTTAATCAGTTGGCCATCGCAACAGGACTAGTTTAGAACTTGATCAGTCGGCCATCGCACCAGGACCAGTTTAGCACTTGATCAGTCGGCCATCGCACCTTCCTTGACTAGAATAGCACTTGATCAGTCGGCCAACACACCATGACTAGTATAGCACTTGATCAGTCGACCATCGCACATTGCCTAGTATAGTAACTGATCAGTCAACTATCGCACCATGATTAGTTTACCACTTGATCAGTCGGCCATCGCACCAGGACTAGTTTAGAACAGTCGGCCATCGCACCAGGACTAATATAGCACTTGATCAGTCGGCCATCGCACCAGGACTAGTTTATGACTTGATCAGTCGGCCATCACACCAGGACTGGTATAGGACTCGATCAGTCGGCCATCGTACTAGGACTAGTTTATAACTTGATCAGTCGGCCATCGCACCAGGACCTTTTTGGAACTTGATCAGTCGGCCATCTGAACAGGACTAGTTTGGAACTTGATCAGACGGCCATCGCACCAGGACTACACCAGGACTAGTTTGGAACTTGATCAGTCGGCCATCGCACCAGGCCTAGTTTAGCACTTGATCAGTAGGCCACCGAACCATGACTAGTATATCACCTGATCAGTCGGCCACCGAACCATGACTAGTAGTCTGCATTTAAGTCATGCAAGTCTTCCTACGTTACAGACAGAAGTGGTGGTCGTGGGTGTACTGTAGTCATAGACACAAACTGGTGGTGGTGGTGATACACATTGTTCCCACTGTGGGATATAGACCGGAACTTTTAGGACGCCAAATGTACATGGCCGGTGTATGTGGGGTTCATTGTTTTGTGTCCTCGGCGGTGGTGCGGAGTACAATGGTGAATTACTGATGAATTACTTTACTCTGAACACACATGTATAAGATGCATTGTGATACTTCACAATCCTCAGTTTTAAATTGATTCTGTATCGTGACAATTGATTTATTTTGAAAAACTTAAAATCGCGGCCGAAAATCGACATGAAAACCGGATGTTTAGGTTAGACTATACCAAATGGCGCGAAATCGCCCAGGGGGGTATGCATAAGTAGTCCGTTATAAAAAAAATATTGCGGGCGTTTTGAGGTCACAGACACAGTTTCCTTGCAAATCTTGATCCATTACTACCCAGTTTCACTTGAGGAACATTTTTGGGTGCTTTTAACACCAGTTTTCAGCATATTTGTAGCATTTAAAAGAAAACACTGAACATGTTGGTCACGTGATGTTAAAAGAGTTTCCGTGGCCAAAATATGTAAACAATATTGGGTGATATGACGAGGCTGGAATTTTCTTTCTTAGGAGTTATTAAACCTGTAGTTTAATTCATGCAGAATCAGTACAGACTTGCTGCAGGTCATGTACAAATGGGTCACACAGCATCCATACGATTAGTGAAAGTAGGAGAGACTGGCCTTAATGGATGGCATTCGGTTAAATTATATATTAAAACTATTTGGTGTGGTCTGACCTTGACATGCGAAATGAAACGGTGCATCGGTATATTTTAACCGCACGATTCTGACAATCTCGTTGGTTAATCCAAATCGTCCCGTGTGGCACGGCACGAATGCCGTGTAACACAGCACGAATGTCGTGTAACACGGCACCTATCTTCTAATTCGTATCGTTTCTCACGGCACGATTCAGACCAACACGATCTGCAAATTAGTAAAACGAAACGAACTTCGTGTTCTCATTAAAAACACGGCACGAGACGAACGCGGGACGCACACAAGCGTGCGTGGAAACGATACACTTACACGATGACCCCACTGTACAGGTCGTATTTTGTCATGTATCAACAAAACATTTGGTACATAGGTCAGGAATGATAATTGGAAGAAGTGATTCGATTTTCAGCTAAATCGGTCAATTGGTTTTCCGTATAGACTAGACTTTAACCGTGAGTCGCATGTTCAACACTGGTTCCAGGTGCCAGACCTGTGTAGATAATTGTTTCTTAACTTTCTCATGAACATGATGAATATGCGAAATCCTTCGAAAGCTGGCAGAATTGACCAAATGATCACTACCGAGAGATTTATTGACCGCTGTTCTCTTTGATGTCCAGCAGATATGTTGGCAGTAATACACCATTTGTCATCTGCTGTTTTGAATATTTCAAATATTTCACCACTAAAGCTTGTTACTCCAAAATATTATAATCACCTCATCGATTTCGACAAATACTGTTCATGCTTTGCATGACATTTCATTTGAGTTTCGGATGTTTCGCTTTCGCATTGTGCACTCCTTCAGGGTGCACACACAACTGGTATATCTGCATGTTAAAAAGCACTTTTCAGTTTAACCATTGCAGTGAAAATGATTTTGGTAACACCTATTCATGTGTCATTCTATAGATACCAGCGAATAATGAACATCTGCATTAATTAACAGTTGCACTTAAGGATGCACTGTCGTACTAATGTAAACTTTATATGTAGCTGTGACTGGAGGAATCGGGCTTATGGATATTTCGACCAGTATATATCCAAATCACCCTGTGCACCAGCACAGTCTGATCAGGATATACACGGTTCGCCATTACATCAATGAAGCACCCGCCATGCTTCTCACAGGTACCATAGATCATTATCAGGCCACAGGAGTACGTTATTTGATCAGGAGCTACACTGGTCTCAAATCCCATAAGTCCCATTTCTCCAGTCAGAGCCACAGTTTTAGAGGAACTGTGTCACAGAGGACGTATTTTTCATCACGAAGATCTCGTCCCGGGGACGTTTCATTAAGCTTCGTACGACTAAAAACATGTTCGTAAGTGCAAAATTATGATATTCTGTACATTTCACATTAACAATGTTTTCTTGTAAACAAGTATTGGATTTACATTTATTGAGCATAGGCTGCTCATATTGTTACTATATTTACTGCTGCTTCCATTGATACTACTGCTTCTATTGCTAATACAGTTACTACTGCTCCTATTGCTACTACAGTTACTACTGTTCATATTGCTACTACAGTTACTACTGCACCCATTGCTATTGCAGATACTACTGCTCCTCTTGCTACTACAGTTACTACTGCTCCCATTACTACTACAGTCATTACTGCTTCTATTGATACTACAGTTACTACTGCTCCCATTACTACTACAGTCATTACTGCTTCTATTGATACTACAGTTACTACTGCTCATATTGCTACTACAGTCACTACTGCTGATATTGCTACTGCAGTTACTACTGCTCCTATTGCTACTACAGTCACTACTGCTTCTATTGATACTACAGTTACTACTGCTCATATTGCTACTACAGTCACTACTGCTGATATTGCTACTGCAGTTACTACTGCTCCTATTGCTACTACAGTCACTACTGCTTCTATTGATACTACAGTTACTACTGCTCCTATTGCTACTACAGTTATTACTGATCCTATTGCTACTACAGTTACTACTGCTCCTATTGCTACTACAGTCACTACTGATTAAATTGATACTACAGTTACTACTGCTCCTATTGCTACTACAGTTATTACTGATCCTATTGCTACTACAATTACTACTGCTCCGATTGCTACTACAGTTACTACTGCTCCTATTGCTACTACAGTTACTACTGCACCTATTGATACTACAATTACTACTGCTCCTATTGCTACTACAGTTACTACTGCTCCTATTGCTACTACAGTTACTACTGCTCCGATTGCTACTACAGTTAATACAGCTCCGATTGCTACTACAGTTACTACTGCTCCTATTGCTACTACACATACTACTGCTCCTATTGCACTACTATTACTACATTACTACTACTGCATCTATTCTGCTTATAAGTCCTACTAGCTCTTGTTGATACAGTTACAGTACTATGCTCATATTGCTACTACAGTCATATAAGTGACTATGCTATTGCTACTACAGTTACTACTTCTACAATATAGCTACTACACATACTACCTTGCTATCTACTACATCACTACTGCTTCTTGATATTCGCTACCTTGCATACTTTATTGCCTTCATCAGTTTACTACTGCTCCTATTGCTACTACAGTCACTCTGTTATTGATATACAGTTACTACCGCTCCATTGCTACTACAGTTATTACTGATCTATCTACATACAGTTACTACTGCTCCTATTGCTACTACAGTCACACTACCAGATAAATGATTCTACAGTTACTACTGCTCCTATTGCTACTACAGTTATTACTGTCTATTGCTAGACATTACTACTGCTCCGATTGCTACTACAGTTACTACTGCTCCATGCTACTACAGTTACTACTGCTCCTATTGATACTACAATTACTACTGCTCTATTGCTACTACAGTTACTACTGCACGCTACTACAGTACTACTGCTCCTATTGCAACTATACTACTCTCCGATTGCTACTACATTACTACTGCTCCTATGCTACTACAGTACTACTGCTCCATTGCTACTACAGTTACTACTGCTTCTGTTGATACTAACATTCTACTGCTCATATTGCACACAT
The DNA here is from genome assembly GCA_029237695.1 of Conchocele bisecta. Lineage (NCBI taxonomy): Eukaryota > Metazoa > Mollusca > Bivalvia > Lucinida > Thyasiridae > Conchocele > Conchocele bisecta. The sequence goes on from CM055269.1 coordinate 77,241,916, forward strand.
CACTACTGCTATATTGCTACTATACACTGCTCCTATTGCTACTACACGTCCACACTGCTTCTATTGATACTACAGTTACTACGCTCTATTGCTACTACAGTTCTTACTGATCCTATCACTACAGTTCTTACTGCACCATTGCTACACAGTCTACTGCTTATACTACAGTTACTTACTGCTCCATTCTCTAACCCTACCTTGACCATTATACTACAGCTACTACTGCTCCTATTGCTACTACAGTTATTACTGATCCTATTGCTACTACAGTTACTACTTTTCCGATTGCTACTACAGTTACTACTGCTCCTATTGCTACTACTGCACATATTGCTACTACAATTACTACTGCTCCTATTGCTACTAAAGTTTCTACTGCTCCTATTGCTACTACAGTTACTACAGCTCTGATTGCTACTACAGTTACTACAGCTCCGATTGCTACTACAGTTACTACTGCTCCTATTGCTACTACAGTTACTACTGCTCCTATTGCTACTACAGTTACTACTGCTCCTATTGCTACTACAGTTATTACTGATCCTATTGCTACTACAGTTACTACTGCTCCGATTGCTACTACAGTTACTACTGCTCCTATTGCTACTACAGTTACTACTGCACCTATTGCTACTACAATTACTACTGCTCCTATTGCTACTACAGTTACTACTGCTCCTATTACTACTACAGTTACTACTACTCCGATTGCTACTACAGTTACTACTGCTCCGATTGCTACTACAGTTACTAGTGCTCCTATCGCTACTACAGTTACTACTGCTCCGATTACTACTACAGTTACTACTGCTCCGATTGCTACTACAGTTACTACTGCTCCTATTGCTACTACAGTTACTACTGCTCCTATTGCTACTACAGTTACGAAATGATTATATCTGTATAAGGGTCATTTTTAGAACTGGTGGAATAGTGACACAATTATACACGTATTTAATGTCTACATAAACAACATTTTGTGACTAATGAGTTACAGTTACTATAGCTCCTATTGCTTCTACAGTTACTACTTTTCCTATTGCTGCTGCAATTACTACTGCTCATAATGTAGGAACATCAATTTCCTATTGCTGAAACATCAGTCCTGTTTCTAACAAAGTATGTTCTTATCATTCCTCAAGACTGACCTGGAAGACCCAGAGCAAGACTGGCCATATATCCCATAAGCCCCATTTATCCACACATAAAACGTAACTGTCTTTTAATCTTGGGTTTCACTGTAACTTTTCTTAGATTGTAAATTGAGACACCACGGCAACCTAACAGGCGTCTCATTTACAGAGATTTCATCATATTATTAAAACTCAATTACATTTGTTTCAAAATAAAATGCATGTTATTCTCTTCATTTCTTTTTATTTGAAAAGGTTGCGTTAAATTTAAAAAAAATTAAAATGGGGGCTAAAATAGATTTTGTAAACGAGTTACAAATTATTTTTTTCAAGTTATATCGCCATGGTTTGGTGTAAATGTCGTATACATTTTTCTCCTCATCCACACCTCTTTTGCCTCATGTTAAATTTCGTAGGTTGACTTGATTTGGTTTATTGGTATGTAACGGCCTATCAACAGCTAAGGTCATTTAATGCTGGGCCTACAGGTTCGATCCCGCATTTAACGAGGGATCCCAAAATCAGTACGGAATATTTGCATAGAAATAAATATATATTAATCCCTGAAATTCGATCAGTAGAAAACTGTAGGACTAGTTCGATGTACAAGACTAAAGTTTATGGACGGACAGATGGCGCCACAACATAATATGTCCTGTTTTTTCAAACGGGCGTATAAAAGGAGTACAAAAGAGCTCATCTGAACTCTAACCACACACAACACAAATCCAGCTCCCTGGATTGAAGGTCAATCTTGAACTTGGAAAAAGGCAGCACGTCTGAGTGGGGAATGAAAATATGAATGATGGGTAATATACACATAAAGTTTGAAACGAATCGTTCGAAAAGTAAAGAAGTGATAGGAGAACGGAGGAACGTGCACACACCTACTGGACTGAAACTTCAAAGGTATTTGACCTCGACCTTGGGCATTTGGAAGAGCATGGTGGGGTAGGGAATGTAAATATGGCGGTTAATAAACATGCACATGAAGTTTCAAGCCAATTTGTTACACAGTAAAGAAGTTATAGGAGAATGAAGAAACGCGCTTTCATCTACTGGACCCAAATTAAAAAAAAGATTTGCCCTTGTGCCCTTGTGCATGGGGAAAACATGGGTGGGGTGGGAAACCAAACTATGGATGATCGTAAACATGCACAGTAAAGAAGTTATTTGAGAATGGAGAAACGTGTACGCATCTAATGGACGCAAATTTCTAGTAATTTGACCTTGACCTTGGGCATGGGGGTGCATGGGTGGGGCAGGAATGAACAGCTAAGGTCATGTAAGGCTGGGCAAACGGGTTATATCCCATTTTAACCTGCATTGGGGGGGGGGGGTGGGTGGGAATCCCAAAAATCAGAACAGAATATTTACACCGAGAAACAATATATTCAGCCCTGAAATAAGAATGAACATATGGATAATAGACATGCACATGAAGTTTCAAGCCAATCGGTCATACGGTAACAAAGTCATAGCAGAATGGAAAATGTGACGGATGGACAGACGGACGACTTTTGCATCCGTATATCCCATTTTCGCTACACGATGGGATATAACTTTAAAAGAGACACAATGACGTCAATGTAACCACTACTACAAGCTCTCTGCAACCAGGCTTGAACAGTAACGGTGTGTTTGACATAATGGGCCTGAATTCAAGATTATAAACTTTTCTGAGCACATAAGCCTTAATGCATGACGAATCAAAATGCCGCATACATGATAAGCCTTAATGCATGACGAATCACGTTATATAATATTACTGTTGGACACACCTAAAATCAAATTCAGTCAACCAATCAACATGCTTCCTTATGTTTATTTTGACTTATTATGATTGAAATTATAATTGACTAATAACAATGAAAATGGCATACAGTTTATTTCATGTATTCATTCATACTGTGGACAAATTACGCAATTATTTGACATTCCATCTAAATGATATAAAATGATTCGACGTAACACGTACATGCATCACTTAACCGGATACATTTGCAATTCTAAACTTATTATAATATATGTTTGTTGCAGAAACTATTTTTCCATAAACTGAAACCTTAATACACTGAATCGACCCAGATCAAAACGTAGATTCACTTAAATCCACTCTTCTGTTGTAACCCTGCTAAAATGTAAAATTATGTGGCAACATGCACCACCATGTTTATATCAGTCACATGAGGAAAAAACTAAAGAATTTTTTGAATTACAAATATTCATGAAAATGATGTCAACAAGCCTGTAAAATGATTGCATTTTTCACTGGAGAAATGGAGGCTTATGGTATGTGTGGCCAGTACCTCATGATCTGCTCGCACACTTCTGCAGCTTGTTTAGGATTTATACTGTCTATTTGGAGTATGGTGGGTGTTTTGCTGACTAAATGGCGAATAGCGCATACCTTGATCAGACAAATGTGCATGCTGGTATGTGCCGACACTGAACACAAATGTCCAAATCTCCAGTTCTCCAACCATATTCACTTTGAACTGTTAACGGCACTCAATAGATATGCAATGACCTCTTTCGCTATACTGAGTGAAATTTATTTGCAGTACATCAAGAGACAAACTACATACTGAATAGCTGCAGTAACTTCAAAATGTCATATACATAGAGAAGCACACCAGAATTTGGGAGCATTCTAAATTCGGCACTAACAATGGGGTTACACTTGCATCTTTTCATTAGTCACAATAATATGTCATGACAGGAACAGCATGTATAAGGAATATAATTATATGCACCAGAACTTTTAAATTCATCAGACATTAATCAATCAAATTTTGATCTGGACATTTTGACCGTTTCATTCCGTTGGTAATTGGTATAACATTATTTTGAAAGTTTACGTCCGGCTAAGGCTCGCATGAAATTAAATTACTGAATATCATCCCCATCTACCCCTTAACTAATAATGTCAGATTAATCTTTTATTTATATATATTTGAAGAAAAATCATTAATTGTCGTTTTTCACAACACTTCGAAACATGAAAATGTGGACTGTCGGCACACGAATGCTCCCCGGTGGTAGATTGGCAGAAACTGTGGCAAAGTTAATTTGCCAAAAGTGATAATTATTCATAAACACAGGTGCGAAGGTCAAAATGTGAAGGTCATATCCAGGGAATAATAGATGTGTGCCATTTGTGCACAGGTCTCGTGTAAACTGCGGTAAAATAAATAATGTGTGAAAAAGTTAAAAGTTGTGAAGGTCAAGGACATATTAAGGACAGCATGGATGCGTGGTATTTGTTCACTAGTGTGATGTATTGAAATATTATAGTGATCCATCAAGGAATAAAGCATTTATGACAGAATTGAGAAACTCCTGCGAACTTGTTAATGTGTGCAAAAGTTCAAAGTTGTGAAGGTCAACAGGTCAAGGTCACATTAAGGGCAGCATGGATATGTGGCATTTGTCCACAAGTATGCTTTGTTGAAATATGTAAGTAATTCTTCAAGGAATATAGAAGTTATGATGAAACTATACTTCATTCACTGTTGTCACTTGTTGATGTTCAGAATTGTTGTGGCATTGCTACATCATGGATGGCAAAATCACTGTCTTGTAACCAGAATATCTATGCAGTCAAAACAACTTTATAGGAACTGTGTATACTTTGTATGATCAGTTTCTTCAATAAACAGTAAGGAATTCATCTATGGTGCTAGGCTCAATAACTTCAACTTCAATTTGACACGGGCCATGTAAATGACTGGCAATAGGTTTGATGGATCCCAATTTTATTTAGTTTGCTGTCTATTTCTGCTACGAAGATGTCTTGCTTCAGTTGTTGGTTTTGGTACAGGTGGGAAAGTTCTTCGGCTGGAACGAATTGGTGCTAAACTTCCAATAACATCCAGCTCTCCTGTAATAATAACAGAGTATTTGCTATAGAAGAGAAATACCATCAGGCTGCAGTCATAAGTGTTTCCAAAATGTTTCAGAACTATTTTCCCAGGCATTGTGAATGGGCCGGAGCCCTTTAGTTTTGTGAAACAAAACGTATGATATGCGACAAAGTTGGGGAAAATGTGAACAAACCATGGACAGACCTCTCTTTATGATTCCACATGGGCGTATATGTAATAGTTATAGTTCACATATTGAATGTTTAATAAATAAATTTCGAGCGAGCCCTAGCAAGAAAGTAGTTTATTAAAATTTAAATATGTGAACTATAACTTACTTATTGTTTACCCAGCCCACTTCGAAGCGAAGCCCCTAAACATGATTTCGAATCACTATATACTAGTATGTGATTGGCGGTGCAACACAAAGTGAGAGTGTGTGTGGGCAGTAATATTCTTTGCGTATTGTGAACTGATGACAAGGCATAAAATCAGTTCTAAATACAGCGCTAAACATTTAATGATTAATTTAATACATTTTGGCGAATGCGTCGCAATATGCGACTAATAGAGGAGACGAAATGCCATTTTTTTCATTGGTCGAGAAACTAGGGTAAACAATAAATACATATAATGGTTATTTATCATATGAGCACAAACAAAACAAGAAAATGTGGTCTGCGGCACGAAAGCCCCCGATGTCAGATTGGATAAGTCTGGGAAACTTCTTAACCGGAATAGAAAAGTGCTTAAGCAGGGTTGTGAAGGTCAAAAGGTCAAGGTCAAATTCAGGCCAGCATGGAGTGTTGATGTTTGTTTGTTTATTAGCATTTAACATCCTATGAACAGGTAAGGTCATGTAAGGCCGGTCAAACGGATTCAATACCGTTTTAACCTGCTGCATTGGGGGGAAAATCCCAAAATCAGAACGGAATATTTACATTGAGAAAAAACACATTCAGACTTGAAATTAGAATAATCTGATCTGGTGCCAAAGACGTATGTGAGGGCCAAACCAGGTCTGCAGTCAGAATTCCGGTAAGGATGAATACCGATCGCTTAGTGTTGAATTTGTGCACAAGTATGATGTAATATTAACATAATCCTATAAGAGTTACATGTATAACATCATTGAGAAACTCTGGCAAACTTGTTAACAACTAGAAAATGTGCCATAGAACACGGATGCCCCATATATCGCGTTGATAATAAACGAGGCAAGTGTGAAATAATTATATTAATGGCAGGGGGGGGGGGAGTTACAAGGCAAAATTCTAAGTCGAAAAGGGGGAGATAATGCATCATAATGAAGCGACATACCAACTTTAAAGTCTGTATCTAGTACACTTTCAAGGTACATGCCCGTTCAGTAGGCACACAATGTTCTTTATATCAGAGAAATCATCCGATACATTTCCAGGAAAATATACATTCATTCATAACTATCTCACGAATTGATTGGCAATATTATACATTTTATATCAGATGTAAATGTTCACACTGATATCAAGGGCGATAACAGTGTGTCCTTAAAATGTTAACGGACATTACAATTTATTTTCTGTATTTATTTTTTGGTGGGAGATAATCCATGACCTGGGGGTCGAAGCAAAAATTGAAATAAGCTTTGCACATCTACTCATCCTAAGGAAGCTACATACCAAGTTTCACGTTTGTAGCTACATGTAGTAAGTTTAAAAGATTTACGAGTTACAATGCATAATTGGGAAATTGTAAGTAAAAAAAGTGGAAGATAATCCATGATCCGGGGGTAGATTCAAAAATTGAAATAGTCTTTGCACATCTACTCATCATAAGGAAACTACATACCAAGTTTTAGGTCTGTAGCTATTACGATTTAAAAGTTTTACGAGTTACAATGCAAACTTGCCGAATTCTAAGTCAGACAGGGGAAGATAATACATGACCCGGGGGTCGAATAAAACATAAAAGTAAACTTTTGCACATCTACTCATCATAAGGAAGCTACATACCAAGTTTCAGATCTGTAGCTAGTACGTTTAAAAGTTTTAAGAGTTACAATGCAAAATTGGGAAATTCTAAGTAAAAAAAGTGGGGGATAATCCGTGATCCGGGGGTCGAATCAAAAATTGAAATAAGCTTTGCACATCTACTCATCATAAGGAAACTACATACCAAGTTTCAGGTCTGTAGCTATTACGATTTAAAAGTTTTACGAATTTTACGAGTTAGAATGCAAACTTGCCAACTTCTAAGTCAGAAAGGGGTCGAATCAAAAATCGACTCATCATCAGGAAGCTACATACTAAATTTAAGGTTTGTAGCTAGTATGGTTTAAAAGTTTTACGAGCTACAACGTAGGTGACGGACGGATAGAAGGACGGACGGAACGGACATGGGTAACACTAAATTCCCATAAAAAGCTCCGACACACAGATATTTTTCTGACACGGCGGAATTATGTTTTCTGGCCTAAATTCACACAACAGATATTTTATTTCCAGCATAGTAACAAAATCATACCTTCTCCGTATTTTCTGTAACTTTTATTGTCTATTTGTCTCCACAACTGGTAAATGCTCGCAAACCAGGTGTCCTAGTATAGGCGGTCAATGCGTCTGTGGGTTGAAAATCTGCAGAAAAATACAAAAAGGTTGTAAAATATGCAGGATACATGCTACATGTATTTATCAACTTTAGTTCATGCTAGAACATTTTTTTTGCAGACTTTTAGTAGGGACCATACCCATCCCTGAAATAAATTGCCACATTGTTATTGTATTTGTAAATGTATCTATTTTCAAAAGAATTCAAAAGAAATCTCACACTATACAGTCAGTACGAACAATGAAAATCCCACCCCCCCCCCATCCCTCCGCAAAATTTGGAAACTAAATTTCTATGGCCTTACATACATGATATACATGGACACTAACACTGCTGTCAGTTTTGTGTAAACTTGCCACCTTATAAGGTTATATATATAAACATTGCAAAACTATGGTGGCATATACTTGCTGTTGAGATGCTGGCGCGAAACTATGTCGACATGTTGAGATAAAATATCACATTATGTCGACATGTTGTATTAAAGTATCATATAATATCGACATGTTCTGTTAACTTATCACGTTCAAAAAAGTCGCCATGTTGAGATAAATATCACGTTATGTCGACATATTGTGTTAACTTATCACGGTATGTTGACTAATTGTGATAACTCACATTATGTTCACTTGTTGTCGCAACTTATCAGGTTATGTTGACATGTCATGATATTTAAGTCAACATGTTGCGATAAATTATGTCGACATCTTGATGGCAAATATATGCCACCATACAAAACACAATTTTCCACTATTATTACTACTTAGCAAACTTTAAGAATGAGACATATTTTTATTTCACGAAATTTAGTCAAATAATAATTGTGTTACGAAAAAAAGATCTGCATGTTAATTCCTCATAGATACATTATAGTTTCATATAAGTGAAGATGTTTACCAGGAGATTAAAGGTACATGTACTTGACCAGCCAGTAAGCACAAACTGTTCTTTATATCAGACATAATCCGAGACATTGTCTGGCAAAATAAATATTATTTCACCATTACCCAACGTATTGATTGGCATTATTATACATTGTATATCAGATGTCAATTTCCACACTGATATCAGGGGCAATAACCGCGTTTTCTTAAAATGTTAACGGACATTACTATTTATTCTCTATTTATTGTTTGATGTGCAATGATCATACTTTATAATCTGTCGAACATATTATATTTTCAGGCCTCGCATTTAACTAGAATAAATAATTAAAAAATATCATACCTCATTTGCATATGAAAATAGCCTGATACCACCGCGAGTCACTATCAGTAAAATATATATTACTAAATGATTATATCTGTATAGCGGGCACTCGTTATTTTTAGAACTGGTGGAATAGTGACACACTTATAGTATACACTTATTTAATTCCTATAAAAAACATTGTATGCCTACTGAGTGGGCATGTACCTTTAAACATTCACGAGGATAACAGTGAATCATATTTATTCTAAATTATGAAATAATGAATGATTTTCAAAATTTAACTTTTGTTTTCTTTATAGTTTGTATATCATTTCTATGTTAACTTCCCATAGAGAAATAGTATTTTTGTACCATTATTTAGCCAAGCGAGCTAATTATCTTGAAATAATGCATACATTTAGGTGAGTGTGTCCTTGGTAATTCTGCAAATGTCCGTCAATTTACACTATCAGCCTTTCCATACCGAGAATAAAATATCCCGATCCAGTGTCAGGCATCCTTCTTGCAATCAGATTACCGAATATTGTCTTAGTGATGGAAAGTGATGGAACCAATCGTGAATCCCAGTAGTGTAGATTAAACCTTAATTTGTGACTGGGATTTGAGAAATAGGGCTTACGGGTTTGTCGTGATTGTTTTCGCCCCCTTGCCAAGTCGGCCCAGAACGAGCACGGTCGGGTAGTTACAGTTACTTCCCCTGCCAGGTGTCGCTAGTGGAAATTCACAATATTTGACTTCCGGTTCACTTCCGGGTTGAGCTTTTTCAACGGTTATTCATTTATTTGAGTAATGGCAGGCAGTTCAAGACAGGATGTCGTTTGTCTGCAGATGACCTCTTGTTAGAGACGGACAAACTTAATCAGATATGCGAAACTGTCGAGAAATGACCAGTTTTCTGTAGGTTTTCTAAACAACTTGTTGTTGTAGTTCTGAGTTTGTCAGGAACGGTAACGCTAATTGACTTGAAAGTCAATAAGGATAACTCCACGGGCATAGAAGGACTGACACAGCGTCAGTCGGCAGTGCGTAGCCGCAATAGCTCAGTGGTAGAGCATCGGACTACGGATCGAAAGGTCCTGAGTTCCAATCCCGACACTAGCCGATTCGGCGTGTCCTTGGGCAAGACACCTTCTTGATAGCCTAGTCCTATCGGATGGGGACATAAATATTCGGTCCCGACATGCAAGGTCATCGAACCAGTGCCGTCGTTAAATCAAAGCATTTACAAAGCATTTACATTTCAGTCAGCAGTTGGTAGTGGACTCTCAAGAGTCCAGTTCGGTAGCATACAAGCAGGCTGAAGATGTAGATTGCATTGTAGGGTTGTCTAGCTAGCTTCAGAGACTATATTGACAGAGATAGAGATATAGTATAGTAATATTTGTGATTTCTGCCAGTATTGGGTAGAGACTGGACAGAGTGAATCTGCCGGGCTTCAGATAGCTTGTACAGTGAGACGCCGTGTAAGAGGAACATACTGCTCGTGAGACAAGTATTCCAGGTTGCTCCCGGGCTTAGCAACCCGGGTCGCGTTAGCATTGGGCGAATACTTTGGCTCCTGGAGCTGTGTGTTGTACCTTGCACTGGTATGTAGGAGTTATCATTGGAGCAGTGATTATTTGTTGTCAGTGAAAGGCTTGCCTTATGCAGCTCGTGAGCTAGTCTACGAGAGCAGAGCTCCCCGGGCGGCTAATCCTGGGTCGCGTTAGTACTGTGTGGGACTTGGCTCCGCGGGTTGTTGCATACGCTAATCCTTGCTGACAGGAGTTACTCTCCTTGGAAACCATATTTTTATTGTATATTTCTATGTGCAAGAATCATTTTTAATCAAAGTATTAAATTCCCCTGAGTATATGTTTCTACCATGCAGCTTATTAACGATCATTTTTGTAGATATACTTTGATTCATCTTGATTACGATCCACATTTCATCTGCTCGCGGTGTACGAACTTCATACACCATCATCATATGCTCGGTAATTCTCAGTAGGACCGGATAAGACAAAGTCCGCCTGGGCTTCGGACATCTTATACAGTGTTAACGCGCAGTATGTAATATTATACAGCTTCACGGACTGCATACGTTGCTCTACTGCAGTGGTATATAGGAATCCTCATTGGAGATGGGTGATTTGATACCAGGTGGAAGTGGCCGTAGACAGCTAGACTCTCCATAGCGGTACTCCCCAGGCGGATAATCCTGGGTCGCGTTAGTACTAGGTGAGACGACAGCTCGCCGCGCGCTACCTACCGTGAAGTAGTGTCTTCGTATATCGTACACTCCTTGGTGGTTTCCATTTCATCTCATTTATTTTCAAGTGTGCGTTATCCAGTTTCATATAATAATCTCCGTAGCAGATATAGCTCCCCCTTTCTGTAATACATGTTTGTAATCAAAGTACTAAATTCATTTCACCATCATTTCAGTTTACATGTCTAATCACCATCATCTGTAAATATTCCCAGATTCAGTTCCGTAATTAAGATATATTCAGTGTGCCACAGGCACACTATTCACTATCGAACAGTACATGTAGTGAAAATACCACAGTGTCCCTGGTTTTATGTGAGCTGGTTAGTTCACAAACGCATTTAGAGTCTTCATACTCGTAGTTTTAGTCTCCTACACGATCCCGGATATTGGTTACGTGCAGTATATAGCAGCAGCTAGGTGTTGGCACGTGACAGGTTTTATGACGAGCGTAGATTCAGATCAGCCTGTGCATCCGCACAGTTTGATCAGGATCTGCACTGCTCGCCAGTCTCTCAATGAAAGACCCGCTATGCTTCTACAATCAACATAGATCCTTATCAGGCCACAGGAGCGTGCAATTTGATCAGAAGCTACACTGGTCACAATTCCCATGAGCCCCATTTGTCCACACTCCCGGCCATAGGTTTAGCTGTTGGTAGGCCGTTAAACACCAATAAATCAATCAATTAATAAACTGCAGAAACGTAACACAACTGACTGCTCATTTATCATCCATATCGTCCGTGCATTCATTAAAAGCGTTGTAACGATTCCGCTGGACAATTTATGAAACAATTTGCCGGCTTCTCCACTTGTCGGAAATAAGAACATGGTATGTGTATGCTGAATTAAATTCCGCATAGTAGCAATTTCGAACAAATAATTAGTGGCAGTAATAACTTAAATGTATTACCTTTCTACTTGTGTATCAGCCAGGTGTCTGTCGTTGGAATAGCTTGGTAAAGGCTTGTAGTATTCTGCATTCGCGGAACTTGAACTATTTTCGGCTCCCGCCTGCTTGTTGACGAGCACTGGGAACCAGTACATCTTCAAGCCAAACGCAGGGAATAAGTTGCACAGTCGATATTAACGCACGGACAAGCAGACAATTGTACGTTTTGTTTCGCGACAGACAGTGACAAATGTGTACAAATATAAGAAGAACCTTAAGGACATTGACAAATATAATGAGCAGAAGGTGTTTATATCAGATTTCATAACACCACTTCGTCTGCGTCTTAAGAAGATTATTCGTGAGACACCCGGTACATCAAGGATCCATACCATTGACGGGAAAATACACTGCGACAAAGATCCACTGCACTGCGTCACTTTGGCGTTTCTAATCCTGACGATCTATTCCACTTGTGAATCGACGTGAACATGGATGCACTCGGACTGTCCCAATTTATATAGGAAGAGGAGGATGATTCAAATGACTCAATTTTTCCTCATGAAAATATTCCTAGTCATGTGACCAATGATCACACTTATCAGTATTCTAACAATGTTAATAAGTTGAAAATTGTTTCTATTAATGTTTGTAGTTTATTAACTAAATTGAAATCCCCTGACTTTGAAGAGTTTGTTGAATCATATGACATTATATGTTTATCAGAGACAAAATTGGATGATTTTGATCAAATCAGTTTGGATAGCTTTAAATTTGTCGGTGTCAATAGAAAATATGCGGGGCGAAAGTCTGGTGGGATTCGTTTACTGGTAAAGAAAAACCTTTGGCACTACATAGAAATTCTTGATGATTCCTGTGAAAATTGCTTGTGGTTTAAATTAAACGAAAAATATTGTCATATGAAATATAATTTTGGTGTTGTATACATTCCAACAGAGGGTTCGCCTTACAATTCTATTGATATTTTGATAAATTAGAGAGTGATATAGTTAACTATTCATCAGCTGACAATTATATTTGTTTGCTGGGCGATTTTAATGCCTAGAGTGGTACCCTATCAGAATTTGTTCATATTGAAGAATTTATTAGTGATGAAAATATTGACTATGCTACAAGTCTCATACTTAATAGACACGCTTTAGTTGATTTATGTTTCACATTAGAACGACATTGTGCAGGTAAAACCAACACAAATAATTATGGTTACAGGCGTATAGATCTTTGCAAATCATTGGACGTTCATGTTGCAAATGGCAGGTGTGGGTTGGATGCTTTAGTTGGTAAACCAACTTCCATTGGAGGATCAATCATAGATTATGTTATATTATCGCCTAATCTGTTTCCAACTATAACTCGATTTGAGGTACTGGACATTGATCCCATGCTTTCTGGTGTACACTCTGCAATCTTTTATGAGTTTGCTTTTGTAGAAGGTTATCAAGAAATGCCTGCACCTGCCACTTGCACCGACGAACCTCACAATGCTGCCAGTGTCGTGTCAGAGCAAAATGGAAACCGGAATCTCTGGTGGAATTTCAAAGTGCTGTTGATCAAACAAATATCACCGAGTTGTTAACGATATTGACTTGTTAGTTACTTACACAGGTGTTGATATTAACGAGAAAGTCAACGAAGTTACTAGTAGAGTATCACATGTCATTGTTGGTGCTGCAGAGAACTGTAATTTTATCACTGCTGATCAGTTTACCGGTAAATCTGGTAGTAGTAGTCACAGTGTACATAAAACTAAAAAGCCTTGGTTCAATCAAGAATGTAAAGATAGGAGGGCCGACTAAATGAAGTCCAAACGCAGGTACAGGAGTTTAAATTCACAGTCAAATTATGATCAGGTAAAACAGAACAGTAAAGCATACAAAAGAGAAATAAATAAACAATTTAGGCTGTATCATGATTCAATTGCCAACAAGTTGAGAAAGTTAAAATATACTGATTCTAAGTCATATTGGGCTATGCTAAATAAATTTTCGGCTGAAGGCAAACACATAGTCAGCAAAATATCGGCTGAAGTATTCTATGGTCATTTCAGTAAAGTAGATAACTCAGAAAATGTAGATGGTAATTTTGATCTGAATCAACTTATTACCTCTGAAGAAGTTCTTAAAGCAATTTCCAGATTAAAAAGTAGAAAGGCATGTTCTGTTGAAGATAACGTTCTAAATGAATATATCAAGTATTCAAAAGGCACTATGCTACCAGTTTACTGCAAACTTGTTAATCTTATCCTGGAAAAAGGTACAGTTCCTAATATTTGGTGCAACGGAGTAATCTTACCATTGTACAAAAATAAGGGTGACATTCACAGCCCAGACAACTATAGAGGAATTACTATAATAAGTTGTGTTGGCAAACTTTATACAGGAGTGTTGAATAATAGATTAAAAACATTTCTTGAAAAGTCTGGGTTACTAGATGAGGAGCAGGCCGGTTTTCGTAAACATTATGGCACTACTGATCACACATTTACTCTGAAATTTTTAACTGACTTATTTTTTTTAAAATAAACGTTTTTTTAGACGTTTATTGACTATCGTAAAGCTTTTGACTCGGTTAATCGCACTGCACTTTGGAGGAAATTGCTTCAAACTCATGTAAATGGTAATTTCTTTCGAGTTATTTATAATATGTACATGTGTAAAATCAAGTCAGCAGCTGTCTTACATTTTTAAGAGTTCAGTTGGCGTTAGACAGGGTGAAAATGTGTCGCCTATCTTATTTTCTTTGTTTCTGAACGACTGAAACAATTTATGTCAAGTGCTTATGGAGGATTGAATATGTTAACTGATGAAATTCACTCTTGTCTAGATACTGAAGAAGATGAGGTGTATTTCAAACTGTATTTACTTTTATATGCTGATGATACTGTTATTTTTGCTGAATCAAAAGAGGAATTACAACTATCTCTGGATGCAATGCAAAACTATTGTAATATGTGGCAGCTTCCAGTTAAGACAGCAAAAACAAAAGTGGTTATTTTTTGCAGAGGCAAACTTGAAAATAAACCAATATTTTATCTCAATGGTGATAATCTTGATGTAGTTGACGATTTTAGTTATTTAGGTATAACATTTAATTTTAATGGTAAATTTGCAAACACTAAAAAACATTTGGTAGATCAGGCACGAAAAGCAATGTTCAATGTAATTAAGAAATGTAAGAAATTATATTTACCACCTGATTTGCAGCTTCATATTTTTGACACAATGATTGCCCCAATTTTATTGTATGGATCCGAGATATGGGGGTGTGAGTCACTTGATGTAATACATCAGTTTCAATTACTGAAATTCTATAAAATGTTGCTAGATGGCAAACGTACGACGTTTACTGATATGGTATACGGTGAAGTTGGGGCAGTTCATATTACTTTAAAAGTTAAAAGCAGAGTTCTAAATTTCTGGAGCAGAATTATCACTGGCAAACAGGACAAACTATGTTATATTATGTACAGATTATTATACTCCATGCATATACAAAATGTTTACATTCACCGTGGATAAAGTTTGTACATGATACATTGGATTGTCTCGGTATGTCTTACCATTGGTTTTTTACAAAAAAGTTGATCATCCTCTGGTTTGTAAGCTTAAGGTTAAAACTGAAGGACCAATATATGCAGCAATGGAATAATAAAATTTGTAATTCAGCTAAATGTTTAAATTACAGAATATACAAGTCAACATTTCAGTTTGAAAGATTCTTGAAGATTCTCCCTCCATCATTAGTTTCTGTCTTGAGTAAATTTAGATGCTTAAGTCATAAAATTCCTATTGAACAAGGTAGATTTTTCTGAATACATAGATATAATAGATTATGTAATATCTGTAATAGACAGGAATTATGTGATGAATTCCACTATCTTTTTAATTGTGTCTATTTTTCCCAAGAATGAAAAAAGTATATTCACAAAGATGTTTATACATCGCCCAACACCTTCAAATTTAATATAATTATGAATTCTTCGGATAAACAAACGCTAATAAAGTTAGCATTGTTTATGAAAGTTATCATATCAAAATTTAAATGATGCCTGTCCTGACAGAAGCAGTCTTAGAGGTTAGTGGTGAACACTAGTCTACATTACATTATCATGTCATGGTAGGGTTCTTCATTGCTCACTTCATACGAGACTGGTTTTGTCAGAACAGGGTTCATTAATCATCATGTTACTAGTCTTAAGGTTACATCATCTTCCTTGACTTCATGTATGTAGAATCACATTGTTTGTGTGTCTTTCATCATACCATGTTTGTTTGTTTAATATGTTATATTTTCTTCTTAACTGAGATGCCCATATGGGCCATGAGTAATACAACTTGAAACTTGAATAAACCGTTATTTTTACGTCCTCTTTAGAGCATTCTTTATAAATGTAAATATTCTTTTAATTACTGTTTTGCGTGTTTATGAAATATAAGTCAATTTAAATATCTTTGCAACATTATAAGTGTGCAGAATAACGCGAGAAAGTCGGCACTAGTTCGTGCGGATACACGATTTTGACGTCAGTTTTGTAGCGAATTCCGTTCAATAAAGGCCCCTGTTTGGTTCGGAGTCATCCTTTGACGCCATTATTTTTTTACCATTAAACGCGCAAAGATGACGAAGCGGACAGAATGACGGGGTGGTATCAGGCTATTTTCAAATGCAAATGAGGCATCATATTTTGTAATTATTTATACTAATTAAATACGTCACCTGAAAAAAAAAAATATTTTCGATAGATTTGCAAGTATCATCATTGCACATCAAAAAATAAATACAGAGAATAAATAGTAATGTCGGTTAACATTTTAATGAAACACGGTTATCGCCCCTGATGTCAGTGTAAAAATTTACGTCTGATATAAAATGTATAACAATGCCAATCAATACGTGGGGTAATGGTGAATGAATGTTTCTTTTGCCAGAAAATGTCTCAGATGAGGTCTCTAATATAAAGAACATTTCTTGCCTTCTGAGTGGGCATGTACCGTTACTATCGGAGTAAAATGTGTATGCTTTAAGAAGTATTTTATCGTTCATACCACAAAGTGACTGTGGTCCTAAAGGGATGGGTTGTGGTATTATTTTAGAACATTGGTCTTCAATACCGGAGTACATGTAGTGGGTTCAATCCCCGTCATAGGTAAGACAAATGTGGCGGTGACTGTAGAAATTGAGCTTACTGTATATGAATTGTGAACACTGAGTTTAGCTCGGGACCAAATAGTACATTCCTGTAGCGGATGCACGGGCTGATCTGGATCTACACTTGTTGCAAAACCTCTAAGCCCCATTTCTCCAGTCACAGCTACAAATAATGTCATCGTATTTTCCATCTCACTGGTCGTTTGGATGAGAAATGAAACCGAGGACCAGACAATATGAGACACGCCATGCTATTTTGTACCTTCGGACATCTGCGTAATTTCATTAAATACGTTTACAAAATTTACATTTTTTTCTTTCATAAATAAAGTCAAAAGTTGAAAATGTTGTCACCTTTTGACGCCATTTACGGAACATATTGAAAATGTTGCCAACGTATTTCATGATATTACGCAGATGTCCGAAGGTACAAAATGACATGGCGTGTCACATACATGTATGTGATAGTTCTCCAGAACCCGCCACGTATAATTTGACTACTGTGTGTTGCGCGTAAATTTGCCAACCGTTATATAAACATGGCAAACAACATATTTTTCACTCGTGTTATACTTTAGCAAAATTTAAGAAGGGTGAAGTATTGATTGTATTTCAAAAGAAAATGCTAAATCCACATGCTAAATCCTCATAGATGTCTATGGGATTTAACATGGGAATTATTTTTTCTAACTCCAGATAGAGTGGACCGAATTTCAAAATTTAACTTTTGTTTTCATAGATCATTTCGAAGCTACATGTATGTAGTTTCGGAGTCAAATTCCTAAATTCTTCATTTTCGACTCCTCCTCCATAGTCTCCAGCTCCATTTCACATTATTTTTTTAAATTCCCATATACTCCTTAGTAGGAGTAAAATCAATAATTGACTAGTTTTACAAAATTAAAAGAAGGCTCATTCTTAAATGTTGCTAACATTTAATATGGTCTAAAAACATATTATGTTTTTACACACTGGATATATCGTAAACTATGGACAGGTTTCGTGAAACAGACAACAGATGATGATAAATACTGGTATATAAACCGGTAAGCATGTTTATCCTGACGACACAAATTACCCAACGTCATTCATACATGAACGCGCAAACAGTGTATTCGTGAAAGGGGGTATTTACACCCAAACTGTCGCATTCACATATGAATATGTTTACTTACGCAATGCATTTTCTTTTGAAGTCGAATTATAAACACTTCGATTACATATCCATCAACAGAAACGACAACAGGAAATCGGTGTACATCGGTCTACGGCATCTGTTAAAGGCACCGGGTCTCAGATACGCGCAGAAAATGATGATTTCTGTCTGTTTCACGCAACCTGCCCAAATTTTACGGACATATAAACAATGCAAAAACAGAAGTTGTTTCGATAATATTAAATGTTATACAAATTTAAAAATGAGCCTTCTTTTTATTTCCTGAAATTTGGTCAAATATTGATTAGAAAAACATCCCCATGTTAAATCTCCATAGACATCTTCACTTTGTTTGAAGGATTTAAAATGGGGAAGTTGTTTTTTCGCAATAAAATCGATATTGAAACAAATTTCGCGATATAAAAAGAAGGCTCATTCTTAAAATTTGGATAAAATTTAATATTATCGACAAAAATATTGTTTTTGCATTGTTTATATGGCCGTAAAATTTGGGCGGCTTTCATGAAACAGATGTAGTAATAAACTATTTGTATTATATATTTGCATCGCATTTCTGAACTGAGTTGTTCATGTAAGACCACGACAAGTTATTTTATGTCAAATATCAAGACTTATAAATATACTCTTGTAATTCAATTACAGTACCAATATGTATAATGGTGAAAAACATTTTGCAATCGACGGTTACTAATTTACTTTAATTTGAATTACTTTTATTACTTAATGAAATTAGTTTTTCTAATGGAAACGTCTTCATACATGAGGTATTGTATGATCATTCACAACAACAAAACATATTCCATAAAGTGTCCGTACATGTACATGTATACCAAAAATGCATAGTCAACTTACATGTATCTCGACTATTTACATGTACATGTATCACTGTTTCTGATAGTTTATACTTGAATACAACGAAGATGTTTTCGGAATTAAATCAACTGATATTGTGCGATTGGTTGGTTTAAACATATTTTACACTCGAACCTCCCCGAACGGCAACCTCTCTACAACAACACCCTCTCTGTAACAGCCGCTATTTTATATCCCAATTGGATTGTTTTCTCTATATCTAACCCTTAGACTGCTAGCACGAAAATTGTCGTCTGCTGTTGCTTTTGCCTTCTTTCTCGATAAAAACATGTTTTGACAGCACTTTAGAACCATTTCCAATGGAAATGATTCTGAAATGATGTCAAAACATGTTTGTATTGAGAATTATCGAAGAAAATAAATAAACAGCCGACGACAACATTTATTTCTTCGATAATTCTCAATACAAACATGTTTTGACATCATTTCAGAATCATTTCCATTGGAAATGGTTCTAAAGTGCTGTCAAAACATGTTTGTATTGAGAATTATCGAAGAAAATAAATAAACAGCCGACGACAACATTTATTTCAGCGTTAACCTCCCTACAACAGCCACTTTCTCTACAACAGCCAGTTTCGCGTCTTCCCATCGGTGACTGTTGTAGAGAGGTAGCACTGTATTTGTATATAATTTACAAGTAAGCCATCAATCGTAGTATATACAGAATTATACAAATGGGATTGGATTGAAAGCAAGCTTATATAAATGCTCTCCCTAAAATGTGACTTAACCGGGTATTGAAGGTGTTCGAGCCAATTCCCACCCTTACATATAAGCCGAATAGAATACAATAAAAAAATGTGGCTTAGTATCACAGGTTGTAGGAAGCAGGACATAACACACATAATTATTACTGCCATTAGCATAAAATGCGAGTTTATTCTTGCTTTATGCTCCTAGATTCTGCTACCTGCGATACCCGGTAGATGTATTATAGATGCCAATAATTATGTAAATATACATGCATTAACCAATTTTCCGATTGGTTGATATACATGTAGGTCATGAAACGATAAAACACATATTGATCATCTGGGGCCTGTTTCACTAAACTTCGTACGACTAAAATGTTCGTAAGTGCAAACTTATGATAGTCTGTAAATATCACATTAACAATGTTTTCTTGCAAACAATTATTGGATTTACATTTATTGAGCATAGGCTGCATATGCAGCCTATGCTCAATAAAAGTAAATCCATCATTTGAAATTTCCAGACCATCCTAAATTTGCACTTTTAGTCGTATGAAGTTTAGTGAAACAGGTCCCAGAGACGCAGTGCCTTTAAATGACGGAGATTAACATTTATTATCAACGCAAGCAATGACATAACTAGTGCGTTATGAAACATGCTTGTGAGCGTTACTGTCGCTATATAATTATATAGTTTATTTTTTATAAGAATATATATATTTATAATTATATCACTCTTATAATTGTATTTAAATTCATTTTTCATATCATCTTTCCATGGCATAATTAATAAAATTATGTTGATGTCTTTTTTAATTGAAGGGTTCAGTTGAATAAGGGGACTAACTCCAGTTATAACTCCAGTTAGCCCCCTTATTCTACTGACCCCTTCACTTGGATATCGTGCTTTCCATATGCTTTTAAGTAAACCAAGTCCTGCATGTTTGCCTTGAGAAAATGGAAAATGAAAATAAAGTTAAAACAAAATGCGTAACGACCAGTTACTTCGTATACGTACAGTTGTACCACATAAACTGGAGACTTAGAAGACATCAGTGACTTTGTGGATGGGTTTTATTGTGATTTATAGCTAATGGTAGTGCCTGTTCTTCGTTGAAAATAACATATTGGACCATTTGCGCATATGCCTCATCTCAGTTGAGCCACTCAAATCCGAACACTCTGGGGGATACCCCAAGGGTGCCCGATTTTGAGAGATTCCAGTATATGTTATTTTTAACCAGGTTTAATGTTTGACGCCATAAGGAAGACAATTAACTAACTAGGTACTTAATTAAACATAGGTGTTGGCTTTATGAAGAAAACCTGAAATAAATACCGACATTACACGTTGTAAACCACTAATCCCCATTGTGGGTACAAGACGTCGGAGATAATGGTACAGTTTCGCCGACGAGTCGCCGGCAACTTGTTGCTGTTGTTGTTGCTGAGTGTCTCGTGTGTCCGGCGTTCTACGGCTCAACAGAGTAAGTATTACCTAGACATGCTAGATGACGGGATGGTGGTTAGGCATACAAAATACGCGTGTGTCCTGTTAGAACATGGGCTGAATAAAAGTAGGGTCGGGCGGCGTTTGTACATCTTCTTCTTTCTTCCTTTCATACGGAGCCACGCAGGGGACGTAGAATTCTTTTTTTTATTAATTAGTTCCCACGAAATAACAATTCGTTCCCTCCATTTAACAATTCGTTCCCACGAATTAACAACTCGTTTCAACTAATTAACACTTCGTTCCCTCATTTTAACAATTCGTTTCCACGAAATAACAATTCGTTCCTGCGGGAACGAATTGTTATATCGTGGCAACGAATTGTTAATTCGAGGGAACGAATTGTTAAATTGAGGGAACGAATTGTCATTTCGTGGGAACGAATTGTTAATTCGAGGGAACCAATTGTTATATCGTGGGAACTAATTGTCAATTCGACGGAACGAATTGTTAAATTGAGGGAACCAATTGTTAAATTGAGGGAACGAATTGTTATTTCGTGTGAACGAATTAATACGGGCGTCTCTTTGTCACCCGCTTTATGTTACGCGTATATGAAAACTTACCATTCAGTGAAACTAGGTTGAACATATGATTGAAAGTGTAAAATTTGTTTTACCGTAAACCGATAAACCAAGCAGGAGGTGTTTTTACGACACGTGGTATTACTAATACGGGCGACGAATAATTTGGCCCGAAGGGCCAACTGCTTCTAAAACAAAATGTAGATAACATCGGAAAGTATACATAATATAGCTTACGAAGTTACTGCATTTCAAAATTTTGTTGTCGTTAGGAAGACTAAAGTTGCTTTTAACGCTGAAGAATTCCCCGAGAGACGCTTGAAAATATGCGTTTTAAATGATCGGAGTAGAAATGCCTTAAATGCGCATTAGAATATTTTATGGGAAAAAAAAGAAAAAAATTTTGCAACGAAATGGAGTTTCATTATTCCGTATTTATTTTAACACCTTTCTCTCTCCCACACCCATCTGTGTCTGTCTGTCTGTCTGTCTGTCTGTCTGTCTGTCTGTCTGTCTGTCTGTCTGTCTGTCTGTCTGTCTGTCTGTCTGTCTGTCTGTCTGTCTGTCTGTCTGTCTGTCTGTCTGTCTGTCTGTCTGTCTGTCTGTCTGTCTGTCTGTCTGTCTGTCTCTCTCTCTCTCTCTCTCTGTCTCTCTGTCTCTCTGTCTCTCTGTCTCTCTGTCTCTCTGTCTCTTTCACTCTCTCCCACATCCATGACTCTCTCTCTCTCTCTCTCTCTCTCCTCTCTCTCTCTCTCTCTCTCTCTCTCTCCATATATGTCCCTCTCTCTATCTTTCTGTCATTCTCTCTCTCTATTTTTATGTCTGTATGTCTGTCTGTATGTATGTCTCTCTCTATCTCGCTCTCTGTCTGTCTATGTCTCTCTATGTATCTCTTTCTCTATCATTACCTAGAAACCACAATATATCTCCCCCGCACCCCCACCCACCTTCTTTCTCTCAACATCATTAGATAGAAACCATAATATGTCTCTCTCTATCTTTCAACATCGTTAGATAGAAGCACACTATATCTCTCTCAATATCATTGGATAGAAAGCGCACATGTTGTGATTTTGTTTACAAGACAAAGTCAAGCGATCCATGATACTCTGTGGACATGACTAACAGAAACAAGTATGCATTGTAACTGCTGTTTTATTGCGCCTGTTCGGTTGTGTCACGGCCTGTGCTGTATTCACAGTTCTTACCAACAGCTGAAGTGAAGCTGTATGTAAAAATGACAAAACTAATACGAAAAATAGTCAAAATGTGCTCAAAGACCACCAGGGATCGAGAAAATAATAGCATCACTGGAAGGACACACCTGGAGAATTTGTATAGCCGCCACTTTGCACTTAGCTTCGCTGATGTGAGTTTAAAAATACAAGACATAGTCAAGCGATCCGGGATAATTGGGGAACACGACTACCAGAACAAAGTATGCATTGCAAGTGTGCGTCTAGTGCACCTGTTGCTGTAGTCCAGGATACAAACACATCTGACACAGCACTGGGTTAATCAAAAAAAGTAAATGTAAAACTTAACACAATTTATACCAAAAATGGGAAAAATGTGTATAACTCTCGAAGTGACAGTCGTGCTCAATGACGATTGAGATTGCGAAAATTGGGAATAATATCACTGAAGATTCTTAGCCTTGTTATTTTTTCTTAAAATGATCGTAAATGTACTAATACAGTTTCTATAATGCTTTGCTTTTGCCAGTATACTGGTATGTCCTCAATACTGAGGCTTATCACTAGTGGATCATATTTTTATTCATAAGTACATGTACATACAATCAAATACAATCAAATACAATCGATGTTCCCGGTATTTAGCCGGTACCCATTTACATCTGGGTGGGCTGAAGCAGTGTGGATAAAGTGTCTTGCTCAAGGCACACGAGGCTCGAACCCACGATCGTAAGATCAGCAGACGGACGCTTCAGACCGCTCGACCAAGCGCTCCACTATGCCTAGGCTAGTAATGTACTATACATGTATATGAAACGGAAATATCTAAATTGTATCACTGGTTCAAAGAAGAGAAGTGCGACAATGACACCATTTAATTATAATAGAGAAGTTGTAATACCGTGGTAGTTGCGGGAAGTAGTTCTGCAATACTACAATATACTACGGTACCGTTTATAGCATACTAACATCATGGTAAAGCTATCAATTGGTAAACTTAGTTTCATATACTAACGTCGCCCGTCATAGGTAGTGCCTATTCCATATTTAAAAAAAATCCATGTTCCCTGCGAGGCTCCGTAGTATTACGACATTTATGTCGACATAGTGTTCAAATAAGGGTTCATTCCAGTCGAGTGTGGTCCTTAGTGTTCGAAAGTAGTACATAATGAAGAAATAGTGCGAAACGTTTTACTTGCTTTGAGCTAACCAGAACAGAACAGAACATATCCTTTATTTGGCAATGATCTCAGACCACTTAGTGGTATATGAGTGCATACATGTACAAGCATAATTTATTATGAACAACAACATGTGGAAGTACTGTACTCGGTCAAATTTATCAGCGAACTTGTTTGCAGGCAAATTTAGTTAAATAGTCAACATCTATATATTTTGCAATGATTCGGCTTGATGGTATTTATCAGTAGCGAGTATTGACTGGGAGAAATTCATCAAGTATTATATGTAAAGGAACGTGGTCAGTAAGCTTGGATCCGAATCAGAACAATTTGTTTAAACATAGTTTGACAATAATTCCAATTCTTAGAAACTCATCTACGAGTTTATAGGATAGATTTGTAAAATGTAATGCTACGTCAAACATTTTACAATTAAATATACAAGCATATAGAAAACGGGTTGCATGTATATTCGATTGCAAAAAAGACCCGCACATCCCTGTGTGTCTCAGTCTCCAGGAATATGGAGAACGAGACAGGGCATGTCAGGATGAATACACGGTGAATTGTAGTGGGACACACTCTCATCAGATAGCGAAAATCGAAAGTTGGTGAGAGTATGTATGCCACTTAATACATAAGTTATTATACAATTTCTCGTAAGTTAGACATCGTAGTATGGGTGTGCCTGTATTGGTTGGATGCGGACCGCACGCACAACGACAACTCATATATGTGTGTATGCGGCCTTCACCCTCCACTAGCATGCATATCGTGTCGTTATTTACCATGCAAATATCATATCAATCCTTCATGCATATTGATAGGTGTGAACAATGTACATCTTGATTTACTAGTATGTGACTGAACAACAGTATATTGTGTTTACTCATAATTGTCAGTAGTATAATATCTACAATTAGTGTAGCCCCGGATGAGATTGCTCAAAGTAAGCCATCCCAACAGGATCTGCACCACTTGTGAATGACTCTGTGATGTATGATTACTATTGAACTATAATACAAAAGTCATAAATAACAAAATTATGAACATGTGAATTACTTTATAATCTAGGAGGTACATTTAAGTCAATAGTTATTGGAAAAAAACGCATAATCTCAGCAATAAAGATGCTCAACCGTCGTAACTGTATTTCTGACTTGCAATTCTTGAAGTTCTTTGAATTTTATAACATTTGGATGCCGATAATAGTAACGTTTGAGATACAATTTTCGTTTATCCGAGAAATGTGGACAGACTAGCAGATAATGAAATTCGTCACCCAAATCCTTTTTATTACATATGGTACACTTACGTTCAGAATGGGGTATCCCTAACCATCTACCTGTCTCGATTGGGAGTTTATGATTACCTGTTCTAAATCTTACAAGATTATAGTACAATGATTATGGTAAACATGTGAAGTATCCTTCTATATTTGTGTTATCTTTAAATAAATTATATATCTTACCTTTGTTAGATTCCGAGACACGTGAATGCCAGTTTTGGATAAATTGATCCATTAGAGTACGTTTAATTTTATTTTTACTTAGTTCCTGCATATTATAGTCTAGATTATTCCCCGTTTCATTTACTATATGTTTTATGAACTGCAACCATTTAAAATTAGTGTTTTCAAGGTTCGAAATATATTCTAACATCAGATATGATAATTTAGTCTGGTTGCCATTTACTATTCTATTCCAAAAACCTAACCGTTTGTGAGAGAATTTTCATTTTACTGCCTGTCACGTATTCATACGTCACATTACACTATCATTCATTGATCCATTCTCGAACGTCTGCTTGTTTAATCAAGCAATACTTCCGAGTCATGGAAATTAACATGATTGTTAACACATTGTTTTCTCCTCATATTGTACTGTCCAGAAGCTAATTCATTATGAAAATGCTAGTCTGACAGAAAATATTCCATTCTATATGTATTTTAAATAAATCCAGGTGACGAAGGTTTCTGTTATTCTCTATAGTGGCAATCAATGGTGGAATGTAACCATACAGCATTAGGATGTTGTTGTTGTTGTTGTACGGCCGGAAATGACGTGTTATAAGGAAATGGCAAGTATCCCGAGCAACATTTTCCGGAACCAACATCCCGGATCCGAAAAAGATTGACATGTTTTGTTTTCCAATACAAATATTACGGTCGGGGGTAAAACGATACAGTCGATCGAGTAACAGGACACATACATATTTGATTATGCCTTTTGTACGGAGCCCCGAAGAGGACATGGATTTTTTATTAATTCGTTACCACGAAATAACAATTCGTTCTCTCAATTTTACACTGATTCGTTCCCTCGAATTAACAATTCGTTCCCACGATATAACAATTCGTTCCGTCGAATTAACAATTCGTTCCCACGAAATGACAATTTGTTCCCTCAATTCAACAATTCGTTCCCTCAAATTAACAATTCGTTCCCACGAATATAAATTCGTTCCCGTGGGAACGAATTGTTATTTCGTGGAAGCGAATTGTTACATTGAGAGAACGAATTGTTAATTCGTGGGAACGTATTGTTAAATTGAGGGAACGAATTGTTATTTCGTGGGAACGAATTAATAAAATAAAGAATTCTACGTCCCATGCGGGGCTCCGTATTAAACGATACAGTCGATTGAGTCACAGGAAACATACATATTTGTGGGGACCTTGCCCTAGGGAAATGTATTGCTCTGTTTGCTTGATGGGAATAGATCCTTAATGTGGATATAGTAATATGGAAACAAGTCAAGTATTGATTGAACAGGCCATTTAATAACTTAAATGACTCCGGACATAACTGCCCGGCGCCGGGCATAACTGCCCGGCGTCAAGTTATGAAAAATCATAAACTGACCAGCAAAGGTGGGGTGTGACACATTTACCGCCACCTACAAAATATATACAAAAGGTCAAATAACATAGCATGAATGCAAGCATACATCACCATACAAAACATGTTGCTAACTAACTATAGTAGCATTAAGCCACCCAATACTCCACACAATAAACAAATAACTGGTGTAGATTGTGTTAAACAGCTATCCACAGCTAATGTCATTTAAGGCCAGACCAACAGGTTGGAATATCCCTGCTTCAATCCGTCTATTGTGGTTGATAGATTGATTATTAGTGTTTTACGGCCTATTAACAGCGAGGGTCACGTATGTCCCTGTCAATGGGCTGGATTATCCAAAAATCCAAGCTTAATATTTACGAAATTCTCAAAATCAGAGCTCAATATTTCATAAAGTTTAATATCTGAAATTAGAATTGGTGTAGATAGGGGATGGAGGGTGGGTGATAAAGTTACTGGAGTTAAATATTTTTCTTGAAGTAAACAAAGGCGCGTAGAATGCCTAAAGAGCGCAAAGGTTATAATAACACTGAAAAGGGGGTTGGCGCACAAAGTCGCGCAACCCGAAATCGATAGTGCGCGCCCCCCACAAATATATTTATTACTGTAAATTATCATTTGTGGGGACCTTGCCCTAGGGAAATGTATTGCTCTGTTTGCTTGATGGGAATAGATCCTTAATGTGGATATAGTAATATGGAAACAAGTCAAGTATTGATTGAACAGGCCATTTAATAACTTAAATGACTCCGGACATAACTGCCCGGCGCCGGGCATAACTGCCCGGCGTCAAGTTATGAAAAATCATAAACTGACCAGCAAAGGTGGGGTGTGACACATTTACCGCCACATTGTATTCGAACAGGAATAGGTCTGAGAAAAATACAACCCCCACCCAATACATGACGAATGGGCCCATTAATGAAATAATTGTGACGTGCAACACTGCACCCAAAACAAGCATGCTGCACATAGCAACATTAGCATATTATTCAGCAACAACACAAAGCAACAGACAAACAAAACAGGGTCCCTGACCCTATGTTTTGTCTATCTGAATTGAAAACTTGTTACAATCAGCAATCTAGCGACTATATACACATGTACCGATTAACCTGCAGCTGGATGTCATTCCAAAAACATCATGATTACATGCGATAACTAGCATCTCAGAACTTAATGTACATGTACAACTGTACACAAAGAACAGAGAATATACCAGTCCACATACTAGTAAGTCTATCAACAAGATGCATTGCCCATACGTTAATCCCTTACACCGTACTGATCATACATGTACTCTATGCCTGCTTGCCAGCTGCGGTAACCATGTGTGATGACAAGAGTATATGTAAACCAGAACCGACTGCTTCATGACGACAGTTACAAGTTGCCAGGGTCCATCAAACGAAGTCCCTGACTTCATGTTTGACGTACCCCGGCAAAATGCACATGCCCTCAATATGCCTGTATAAAACTACATGAAGACACATGTGCATTCCTTTCTAAAAAGATACCCGCATCAATGTGTAAGCACATATTTATGCGTACACTGCAGAACTATACCATGCTGTGTTTTGACACAACATGACCAAGGACTGCACTGGACTATTATCTACCAGTGAAACCATGTGTGGTGACATCAGTGTATGCAAACCAGAACTGAATGCTTCATGACGACAGTTACAAGTTACCAGGGTCCATCAAACGAAGTCCCTGACTTCATGTTTGACGCATCCCGGCAAAATGCACATGCCCTCAATATGCCTGTATAAAAATACCCGAAGACACATGTGCAATCCTTTCTAAAAAGATACCCACATCAATGTAAGCACATATTAATGCGTACACTGCAGAACTATATCAGACTGTGTTTTGACACAACATGACCAAGGACTGCACTGGACTATTATCTACCAGTGAAACCATGTGTGGTGACATCAGTGTATGCAAACCAGAACTGAATGCTTCATGACGACAGTTACAAGTTACCAGGGTCCATCAAACGAAGTCCCTGACTTCATGTTTGACGCATCCCGGCAAAATGCACATGCCCTCAATATGCCTGTATAAAAATACCCGAAGACACATGTGCAATCCTTTCTAAAAAGATACCCACATCAATGTAAGCACATATTAATGCGTACACTGCAGAACTATATCAGACTGTGTTTTGACACAACATGACCAAGGACTGCACTGGACTATTATCTACCAGTGAAGTGGCATCAAAATTCGTGCCTTTGTATCATTACTTATGACAATGCAGGTTCAACGCTCAGTAATGACTGAAGATAGCCAAAAACATGTAATACCATATACACAAGCCAAAAACATGTAATACTATATACACGAACAATAATATACATGTAGCACGTCCTTGTCAACAAGTTAAACCAAACGGAGTCCCTGACTCCATGTTTGCCTTATCCTGTCAGCACGTACCTGCGCAACATATATAATGTTATAAACTATGTACACAATTAAACAGCCACACAAAGTGCCTGACTTTATATGTGACACAACAAAGTGAATGCAGCAAACGAGGGCCCTGACCTCATGTTTGCGCCGCTAAACAGAACATGACAATAATCACATTATGGTGCGACTTCTGCCTATAGTCGCAACAAAGGTATCCGAATATATTTTTTGAACGCAGAAGACCGCCACCTGCCCATCAACTGTATTTGTTCATCGGACACCCCCATGGCCGCAGCAGTACTAGCCGCTCCTATACGAAAGCTATGCCCCTTATATGACTCAGGACTATAGCCCGCCCATTTGAGAGACAGCTTTAAATGGTCTGTGAAAAACTGGCGACTAACTGGCAAACCCCCTGGGAAGGAAAACAGAGGTCCACTACTGTTCCCACGGAGGTCCATAAAGTTTGATACGGCCTTCACAGGACACAAATAGGGATCAGAGTTCTGAGACATTTCCAAATTGAACACTCGCTTGCCATAATTCGACTTGAAAGTTCTCATGGAAATTACTAATTTATCAGCTCCTGCAACCGAATGATGCAATGTAACACATTCAAACGGAATCGAATGATTTTGTGGAGTGGCAGTGATTTCCCCAACCCTTAAAAAAGCATGAAACGCCAATAGATACATAGCTTTGAGCAGAGTCTTACAATAACGAGACTATGTCACATGGGGCAAAGATGCGACTAACTGCTTCAAAATAGTTGGAGTAATGGGCAGACGACAGTCAGGTGAACTGTTATCCCTCATATATCCCTGCAACATCTTTTTGACAACAAAACATTGAGTGGGATCAGGACAGCTTCTGATCTTATGCACATACCCCAATGCCGAGATGTATGTACTGACCGTGGTAGAAGCAAGCCCCTTGCTACGACAGTGCGCAATGAACAAGAGAACATGCTCCACCTGTAGCGGTATCGAAACCACCGCATCTACATAATACGATGAAAGTCTGAGTACACATCCCAGGCGTGATGGTAAGTAGTGCGTGTAGACTTGGCTAACGCCTTATCCAACAAGTGCCTAGTAACGCACGTCAGATTGTGACAGCTAGTTCTGGGATCGGCGTCGCATGCGCATCCATCTGTGGAGCATCTCGCTTGAACTCTGCCACCTGCAAACGAGAAAGTTGATCAGCCAAACAGTTCAAGTGACCTGGAACATGTCGCGCCTTGAACAGGATATTATACTTCAACGCTTGAACTACCAGAGGCCGCAGCAGATTCATTAGCAGCACGTCCTTAGACGACTGCTTATTAATGATCTGCACTACTGCCATGTTGTCTGAAAAAAACATGACACACTTGTTGGCCAACCGAGACCCCCACAACTCAAGAGCCAGGACAATTGGAAACAGCTCCTTCACAGTAATGTGATAAATCTCCCAACCACTTGGCCACTTTCCGTAGAACCACTCAGTCCCCATGTAGCACCCGAAACCGAGATTGCTGGCATCACTGTAGAACTGTAGGTTATCTGATGTACTAAACCTATCATCCAGAAACATACTCTTGCCATTGAAGTGTTCTATAAACAGCGACCAAGCCCGCAGATCCGCCCTGGCAGATTTATTCAACCTGCGTTTATGATGTGGCTTCTGCAACCCCAATGTCAAGTCTATGAGACGACGCAAGAATGGTCTTCCAACTGGCACTACAGCACAGGCAAAGTTAAGCAAACCAATCAGAGATTGTAGCTCCCTAAGTGTGATTTTTGCCCTACGCTGAACTCCTGCAACAGTTGCCGAATCTTTGCAACTTTGTCTGCAGGCAAACGTGCTTCCATTTTCACAGAATCCAGCTCTATGCCAACAAAGGACATAACCTGCTCTGGAAAAATTGTTTTTTCCTTTTTGATTGGAATACCAATGTCCTCAGCCATGGCCAGAAATCTGAGCAGGTCACGACGACACCGTGTAGCCGGAGGTGGAGAAATAAACATAAAATCATCCAAAACATGTACAACCCCATAGCAATTCAAGCGCTGCTCGGAGATCCAGTGCAATGCTGTGCTAACTTCCTCAAAAAGCTTACACGATATAGCACACCCCATAGGCAACACCTTGTCATGGTAATATTGTCCCTCAATACAAAACCCCAACAGATCGTAATTGGAGGGATGTACGGGAACTAGTCGAAAAGCCGACTCAATATCAGTCTTTGCCATGTAGGAACCATGCCCAGCCTGCTTGATCAATCTGATAGCAGCATCCAAATTCTGATATTGTACACTTGTCAGTTCCGACGGAATACCATCATTGACCGAGTCGCCTTCGGGGTAGGATAAATGGTGTATAACTCTGAAATCACCGGGTGACTTCTTGGGCACCAATCCAAGTGGAGAAACACGCAATGTAGCAAATGGTGGTTCAGGAAATGGACCAGCTACACGACCGACAGCAACTTCACCAGCAATCTTTTGCATCAGAATCGAGAGATGCTGCCTTGCCGACTGCAAATTATCACATGTATGTGCAGTATGAGCACCTTGATACTGCAGATCGAACCCAAAGCGAAAGCCATGTTCCAAAAACCGAGTTTTTTCCTCCGTATAACCTGTCAACCAGCTAACCAAACGACTAGGTTTGACGGGCGTTTGCACCTGGCTTTGCCCCCCCTGTATGAGAGGCAGCAGCATTGGGCCCTCCTTTCTTGGGGCAGGACTTTTTTCCGTGAGGCCCATCGCAGATCTGGCAAGTATGTGAGAATGCACAACTGGTTCGGAAACATTTGCCCTTGCCGTTGAAGTCGAAGCATTTTCCTTGCTTCCGATCGGACCTCCCCCCATTCCTGGACGTCCCGCCCCGGGAGGAGGCGCCACCACGGGACCCCCCACGAAAGGACGACTGGCCCATGCTCCTGACCTTACTCGACACACTGTACGAAATGGCCTCCATAAACAACAAATCGTTCGTCAACTGCCAGGGCAAGCTGTCCGGATCAGTTGCCCGCCAGAGACGAAACTGTTCGTCGTAGAAAAAGGCGGACGCCTCGCCAGCCTGGCTGGACAAGGTCTGAATCCTATTGGCATACGCCATCAGATGTGGACCTTGCTCAGGGAACCTCTGGCAGTATACGGCAACCGAAAATGTGAAATGCCCTCATCCAGTGATCCATAGTCTTAAATTTGAACTTGTGATCACACTGGACGAGGCAAATACTCCCAGCCTCCTGCACCATCTCCAACTTTGTAGTAAGCGGACGTTTCAATATGAGGGCACCCAGGTCCACATACTCGTCCGCCCAGATCTTCGCCCTAATCCTGGGGTCCAAACCCAAGTCCAGGGGCCTTGCAATATGGGACATCGCGCTCCTGGGTACAGTACCTGCGGTCCTGGAATTGATGATTGGATCCAATATAAAGGGATCCGCGACAGCCGGAGTAGGTGTTGACTGAGCCGTACATGTAGCATTCGCTTGCGCCCCACTGGAAGTGATAACTCGCGGGCTCATTGTGGTCCCGTCTGTCCGCGTGTTGACCAGGTGAGGTGGCAGCATAGTATCAGATGTGTCCACCAAAGCCTCTGATGATGGAGCATGCGCAGCAGAGGAGGGGACCATCAGACCCAATGACGTCAACGTCCCCACCACCGACCGTGAAATGTCAGGCATAGCCGCCTTCAACATCTCAGTAAATTGCGCCGCTATCGCTGAGGGCTCACTGCTCTGGACATTAATAGTGGCCGGATCCGTGTCAGGATTTGGCGCCGTACTGCTAGCCACTCGTCTCCGCTTGGAGGGCGGCGCACCAGTCCGCTTCGGCGGCATAATCTACAATAAATGAAATTGTGCATCGGCCTGTCGATACTGGGACAGACCCAAACATATTGTAGCAAACGAAGGGCAGTTTGCAACCACCTAACAGCAAATATTACTAGTAAGGCTATGAAAAATAAAATTGATAGCTCGAGCATCACTAGCAAAAATTACCCAGCCAAGGAACATCCCCAACCTAACACTAAGAGCACACACTATTGATTGAATATTGGTGTTTAACAGCCTATCAACAGCCAGGGTCATGTGAGGCCGGGCCAACAGGATGGACTTTCCTGTATCCAACCTGTAAAAAAGGAGAGAAAATTCCCAAAATCAGAGCTGAATATTTACATAAACTATATATATTCAGCCCTGAAATTAGCATATCCTGACCTGGTGCCAGGTCCATGCTGCACCGGAATCACTTAGGTCACCCCAAAAGCAATATGAACACGTCTATTGAACATTGAGTACCTGTAGGGTATAACCAGATGCAACTTTCTAGTACTAGAAAGCAACATACATGAAGGCCAATGTGACTGGCTCGGCAATATCCTTCTATATATACCTACAAAACACACAGCACAATACGTCATAGAAAATTAAACATATACAATTACTCTTGTGTACAGTAGAATAAAACTGGATTCCGTATTCAACTTGTCATGTTTATCGAATATACATGTACATAATGCCCCTTGGAAACCGTGTAGACTCGTGTGGTGATTTTTGCAACCGGAATAAATCCAGATGAGCCGGCTAAAGCAAGTCTCATCAGGATCTGCACTGTTTTGCATGTAAAATGTGCAAAACAACCAAAACAAACTTTTAATCCACCCACGGATCCAACCCAACTTAATATCACCTGTATCAATTTTTTGTGATTCTAATCCTTCATGTAGTGTATTGATCATGTATCGACTAACTAAAGTTGTTTGAGGCCAGGCTAACTGGTTGGAATATCCCGTATTCAACATGTCCGTAATTTAGCAAGTCTCACATCAGAGCTAAACAATTTACAGACATATATTCAGCCCTGAAATGAGAACATCCTGACCTCATGCCCGGTTATAACCAGAGTAACCCTTCACGTAGCAACAAGCAATATACAGGAGGACCAAACCCGGCAGCATCATTTTCATTACACATGCGGAATTATATTTGTAACCTAACCTGAACTACATTATTAGCACTAACACCCTCTCGCATAACCAGCTTCAACCCTCAAGTACCCCTAAAAATGGACATGAAGGCCAAACCCGGAAAAATTATCATCTTATTATGCTCATGTAGGGCATAAACATAACAAACTCTCCACTACCACAAATCACTGTACCTGAGGGCCAAAGCTGGTAATCATGTCACATCCAAGACAGTGAAAACATTGCTATCATCATATTGCAGGATATAACCAGATACAGGTCAATATTTGACAGTAATCGACTATTATCAATAAAATTATGACAACAAAGAAAAATGATAATACAGATCCCCACCAATATACCAGTACTATATCAACGAGTCACCAAAGTAACTCCAAGGGGATTACCGATAGCATGATACTGCCACTGAATAACAATGTATCTCTAACGAGATATATCCACCCCTCTCTATCCCTAACAGGATAGCAACTATCTCTAACGAGACAGCATTATCTCACTAGAAGGAGATAGCACGATACATCTAACGATATATCAACATATCACTAACGTGATAACAAACCTCAGTGATTTCATTAATACTGATTTTCAGGAATTATTATATATCCTTGAAAATTTCAGGAATTGTTTATACAGACCGAAAATAGATATACAAATTAATGGCATTTTTATGGTATTGCTTTTGCATTTCAGAGAGTAAATAAAGTCCAATTCCTCTTAATGAAAGCGCTGAACCATTTTTAAAATGGCATATCCCTAACGGGACAATGATGTAACAGACTAGTGTCACATCTCCAACGATATAGTACTAATATGCAAGTGAGATTTTGTATTGCACTTTCCAGGTGCCAATTTTATTACAACTTGTCAATGTCATGTTTATCAACGTCTAACTATCACACACATCAATATCTGAACACATTCATGGAATATCCATAAAGACCCTTAATAGAAACCCTGTATGCCCGTGTAGTGGTTATGGCAATCAGGATAAATCCAGATGAGCCGGCTCATGCAAATCTCATCAGGATTTGCACTGTTTTGCATGTAAAATGTGTAAAAACAAAACATCCCTCTTTACATGAATGAACTAGCCTGAAACCCTTATTGTGGCCAACAACATTGTGAGCCGGCTCGTGACAAGCCGTCTCATCAGGATTTGCACTATGTAAAGCATCTCCCAAATGGGTAATCGAGCCCGGCCAACGCGTTGAGAGCGCGAAATCCTAACCACTAGACCACCTGTGATTATTTGGGGTTGGCAGGTAAAACTATGCAATGTCCATGAAAATGTATAGATCTAATATGCAGTTATGACATATATATTCATTTTACTTTAAGACGACATATCATGAACATGATCAAAATTTTTACCAAGTATGTCCTGCATTTACCATGTTTACCACTTTTAACCAGATTTTCAGATTTTATTATTAAAATTTTACTGAATTTCTCAGGCAGTGTTTCATCTAAAATATTTGCAAGTACACGCAAGTTAAAATGTTGACTTCTGAAAAATAATGAGTGACCCTATGTATTAATTATATGATTGTATATGATAGAAAATGAAATTCATGTGTTTTTAAAGTGAAACAAAACGGAATTGCACAATAGGGGCATTTGCCTTGTGATTCAGGGTTAGATAAGACACTGCCTGAAGAGAGACATCAAGAACAAAATATGACTGAACTATAGTTCGGTTATCAGCTAACGCAACGCGTTCAAGCAAGCCCCTCGCAAACTCCTGTAAAACATTGTCGACCCGCGACCGGACATATGGACTCCATCTGGCAACATAATCTGATGAGCAGATCGCTTTAGTCCTTTGTGCTTCCAGTACACCACACTGTTGGACGCCCGGATGAGTTTATTTACTTCTATAACGAGCCGATTGTACTCGTCCACAGGCAAGTTGCGCGTCTTGTTCCGAAACAGAAATTGTCCGATCGTCGCTGATTTAAGG
This sequence comes from Conchocele bisecta, assembly GCA_029237695.1. Lineage (NCBI taxonomy): Eukaryota > Metazoa > Mollusca > Bivalvia > Lucinida > Thyasiridae > Conchocele > Conchocele bisecta. The sequence goes on from CM055269.1 coordinate 77,278,418, forward strand.
TGATACCGTGCCTTCATGGTCGACACCCACGCAATCAACCGGTACGCGACCTCCTCGGCTGTGCTGTCCAAACTGTCTAAGTCGTTCCCTCCCAACTGAACGACTATGTGCGCACATGCACTCTCCCGAATCCTCCTCTCGAACTGAGGCAGGTGTCTACCAGACATACTCCCGCCGGAAATTCCATATGTAAATACAGTTCCCGTAGACAACGCAAAGTTCTTCCGATCTGCATCCGCATCAACATATTGCTGCATCCGGCTGATGTGTGAACTACCCAGGATCAGTAAACCATCAGCGGCACCAGCCATATTAACCCCAATGTCACAACACAGTTGTTGTTATTGGTACGAACTGGTGAGATGGACCGAAACAGCAAGGGACGAATCGTCTCGAGAGTAGTTTTTAGTTTCACACTTATCACGCGGAAACCCCACGTTACACGAAACTGTCACGCAGTATAATGGTTTAAATGTATCTTCTTACATAATATGACATAGATGAAACGTGGAAAAACAACTCAAATTACCGTTTAAATGCGTGATAAAGTTACTGGAGTTAAATATTTTTCTTGAAGTAAACAAAGGCGCGTAGAATGCCTAAAGAGCGCAAAGGTTATAATAACACTGAAAAGGGGGTTGGCGCACAAAGTCGCGCAACCCGAAATCGATAGTGCGCGCCCCCCACAAATATATTTATTACTGTAAATTATCATTTGATTATGCCCTTTGCGTATGCCGACAACGAATCTCGCTGTAATCCGTTTAACTGGGATGGACTGTGATATGTTAACCCTTACAATGCGGCAAACGAAAATTTTCGTCTGCTGTTGTTTAATAGTTTGACTTTTTTTCTACATAAAACATGGTTTGGCAGCACTTTAGGATCATTTCCATTGGAAATGATTCTAAAGTGCTGCCAAACCATGTTTCTGTTGAGAAAAATGTAAATAAAAATAAATATACAGCAGACGACACAATTTAATTCAGCGTTGTAACAGTTAATCGTCAACCATGTATATCATACACATTTAGGCTGTGTGCCACGTTGTGCCACGTAGTCGCCATGTGCTAGCCACGCTATCGCCTCGTTGTCGTCCCGCTGTCGCCACGTTGTGCCTCATTATGCCTCGATGCCGCCACGCTGCAACCACGTTCAGCTAAAACCCGAGATACATCTACGTTCTTATTCCCCAGTCATAGTGTCACGGTTTGGCCGCCACGTTATGCTACGTTGGGAAGCGTGGCAGAACGTGGCTACAACGTGAGCAAACATGGAACAATGTGGCTAAACGAGATCAAACGTGAGAAAACGTGAACTGGAAATTTTAATTTTGGACATGATCAACATTTGCTGGATCTTCCCCACAACGTACTACAACGTGACAACAACGTGGTACAACGTAGTACAGTGATGTGACAGACCGTGAACATAACACGTCCCGCCGGTTGCTACGCTCTGTTGCGTTTGTTGACACGTTGTGTGCAGCAGTATGCTACGTTGTGGCCTCGTTGCACCCATATGCCACGTTATGCCACGCTATGATACGTTGTAACACGTTGTGCTACGTTATGAGCTGCGTTATGCTCCGTTGTACTACGTTGTACGACGTTATGCTACGATTCTGCTACGTTGTGGCCTCGTTGCACCCATATGCCACGTTATTCCAGGCTATGATACGTTGTAACACGTTGTGCTACGTTATGAGCTGCGTTATGTTCCATTGTACTACGTTGTACGACGTTATGCTACGTTTCTGCTACGTTGTCGTACGTTATGCTACGTTGTGGTACGCTATGATACGCTCTGCGTCAGCGATGCATAACGAGGCACAACGTGGCGACAGCGAGACTGGAGCGTGGCGACAGCGAGGCATAACCCGACTTTGAAACGGGGCACAACGACGCCGTCAAAACGTGACACTATGACTGGGGCAATATGGCTGGACGCTTTTATTGTCATTTCAGTGCAGGACGTGTGGTTATCCCGCCATAAAGGAGCATTGCCGTTTGTATATAATATTGCTGTTTCTGTTGAACGAACATAAAAGACAATCAATCAATCAACCAACCAATCATAAAATTGTCTATTCAATCCGCATGTCCGTTCACCCTTTCGTTGGACAGTTCTATTATTACGTATGTTGAACGCGTTGCAAGTTCACAACAACCGCCTCTCTGTAACAGCCAATATTTATATCCTAAAAGGACAAGTTCCTCTATATTTAACCGCCCTACAACAATGCCCTCTCTGTAACAGCCAATATTTATATCATAAACGGACAATTTCCTCTATATTTAACCTCCCTACAACAACCCCCTCTCTGTAACAGCCAATATTTATATCCTAAAAGGACAAGTTCCTCTATATTTAACCGCCCTACAACAATGCCCTCTCTGTAACAGCCAATATTTATATCATAAACGGACAATTTCCTCTATATTTAACTTCCCTACAACAACCCCCTCTCTGTAACAGCCAATAGTTATATCCTAAAAGGACAAGTTCCTCTATATTTAACCGCACTACAACAATACCCTCTCTGCAACAGCCAATATTTATATCCTAAACGGACAATTTCCTCTATATTTAACAGCCCTACAACAACCCCCTCTCTGTAACAGCCAATATTTATATTCTAAACGGACAATTTCCTCTATATTTAACCGCCCTACAACAACCGCCTCTCTGTAACAGCCAATATTTATATCCTAAACAGACAATTTCCTCTATATTTAACCCCCCTACAACAACCGCCTCTCTGAAACAGCCAATATTTATATCCTAAACGGACATTCCGCTATATTTAACCTCCCTACAACAACCCCCTCTCTGTAACAGCCAATCTTTATATTATAAACGGACAATTTCCTCTATATTTAACCTCCCTACAACAACCGCCTCTCTGTAACAGCCACTATGTATATCATAAACGGACAATTTCCTATATATTTAACCTCCCTACAACAACCGCCTCTCCGTAACAGCCAATATTTATATCCTAAACGGACAATCTTCGCTATATTTAACCTCCTTAAAAAGATTCTCTCTAACAGCCAATATTTATATCCTAAACGGACAATTTCCACTATATTTAACCTCCCTACAACAACTGCCTCTCTGTAACAGCCAATATTTATATCCTAAACGGACAATTTCCTCTATATTTAACCTCCTTACAACAACTGCCTATCTCTAACAGCCAATATTTATATCCTAAACGGACAATTTCCACTATATTTAACCTCCCTACAACAACCCCCTCTCTGTAACAGCCAATAGTTATATCCTAAAAGGACAAGTTCCTCTATATTTAACCGCCCTACAACAATGCCCTCTCTGTAACAGCCAATATGTATATCCTAAACGGACAATTTCCACTATATTTCACCTCCCTACAACAACTGCCTCTCTCCAACAACCAATAGTTATATCCTAAACGGACAATTTCCTCTATAGTTTACTGCCCTACAACAACTGCCTCTCTGTAACAGCGAATATTTATATTATAAACGGACAATTTCCACTATATTTAACCTCCCTACAACAACCGCCTCTCTGTAACAGCCAATCTTTATATCATAAACGGACAATTTCCTCTATATTTAACCTCCATACAACAACCGCATCTCTGTAACAGCCAATATTTATATCCTAAACGGACAATTTCCTCTATATTTAACCTTCCTACAACAACCGCCTCTCTGTAACAGCCAATCTTTATATCATAAACGGACAATGTCCTCTATATTTAACCTCCCTACAACAACCCCCTCTCTGTAACAGCCAATCATTATATCATAAACGGACAATTTCCTCTATAGTTAACCTCACTACAACAACTGCCTCTCTGTAACAGCGAATATTTATATTATAAACGGACAATTTCCCCCATATTTAACCTCCCTACAACCACCTTATCTCTGTAACAACCAATAATTATATCCAAAATGGACATTTTCCTCTACATTTAACCTCCCTACAACAGCCACCTCTGTACAGCAGCCGGTTTTGCATCTTCCCATATGTGGCTGTAGTAGAGAGATTGCACTGTATATTCAGACGGACAGTACATGTGACACCATGTCGACTAGAATCAAAATTGCCCGATTAACTGAGCGAGTCATACTTCCATTTTCCTCATTGTAAGTGACGGTCATGTCAATAGTATTCGCGGAACATAAGAGCATTACGACTATATATGCTGTATTTTAAAGGCACTGGTTCTCAGATATACATAGAAAATGATAAAGCAGATTCGGAAGACATATGTTAATCAGTGATTGTAGCTTTGCATCGTATTTCTGAATCTCATTGTACCTATAAGTCGCCCGTAAAAAACATGCGATTGTTGAAAAAAATGTTTATAAAACTTAAAAAACAACTAGCGTTTGTAACATACACGTTTGTAACATGTACTTGAATATAACACATGCTTTTGGGAATGTGATCAAACAAAATGGTGCGATTGACTTATATATATTTTACTGTGCATGAAGTGAAAACCCATATTGTCTGTTTGTGATACACCAGCTGGGACACCGTCACTTTAACCCATTACATTCGGAATACACCTTTACTACGAACGAGTTTAACTGTTTCATTTTTATTTTCCTTATTTCTCAATAAAAGTATATGTAGAGACGGTTCAAATGGTGGTCACTACATATACCTGTACTGCTAAGCACATATAAACATACTATGATGTTTGAGGGAAAAAACGTTCAATGCCATGACGCTATCATTCACGCACATTGTATAACGTGTATGTATGTGTATGTATGTGTGTCTATATGTATGTATATGTACAAGATGTATAATATGTACATAATCGCAGATATACATATACATGTAGCAATCACCTGGCTGTAAAGGCCACACATTTGTTGTCCCAATGACACAATTACTATATAAATGACCCTGCGAATAAAGACCACCTGTGAACAAAGGCCAGATTTTTCACTTCCCATGATTGGCCTTTATTTACAGGTTTGAGTATATGTCTGTCTATTTCTCCTTTAAATTATTGCTAAAAATAATACAAGCTACATGTATTACACTGTGATCAGTCAGCGGAGACTGCGATAGTACAGAGACATGTATTAGTGGCAGCGGCGTGATCTGAAATCTCTTTGCCTATTCGTCACGACTGTACGATTGTGGTGCTTCTGCATGTGTTATATTTAGTTATATTTAGTATTGTACCCATGTACGCCATCTTGAATTGTACATACGTGTATTATATCATAGCCATGTAATACTATGAATGATCATGAGACAGTTGCCTCAATGTAATGAACAATTCTTCTATAAAGAAAATATTTAGAATTTTTCACAAACAAAATGACAGATTCTCATCATGAAATGGGTTAATGTGCATCGACCACCCGTTATCAACCAGGGCATCGTTATTACGAGGCTAATCCCCTCACTGACAGCATTGATAATAATAATAATAATAAAAATCATCTTTGCCTTACGACCACGGTGAACATATGTCCTCCGTGATCTTGATCTTGGGCGGTTGGACGTGAGTCGTATGCAAAACAAAGCACAATCTCCAGACACACGATGTGGCATAATATTATCAAAATCGGTGAAATGTTTCATGAGTTATTGGAAAATGAAAGGTGTTACTAACGTACCTGTACACGAAGGTACATGAACTAACGCTATATCCTATACTGCCTACGAAATTAGCGAGGGGATAATAAGCATTGCTTAATGTTTGATAATGCGGGCAACAGTATAGACACACTCGTACAATCAACACATTAGAATGCTGGCAACATAATAGCGAAATCTGACTTGTTGTATACAGTGGGACCTCTCGAAACCGGACACCAAGAAAACATAAGTATGTGATCTTATTTTTGATGAGTTTCTCGTTCATTTATCTCAGGTGATAATGTCTGTTCGTAGTCGCATAGTACAAAACTATGACTCAGAATGATAAAATGCCTAATTTACAGTGAAACCTCTCCAAGCCGGACACCTGAGTGTCCGGTTTAGAGAGGTTTCACTATGGTGTAATATACTTTATGGTACGGTGTTCTTTGTGCATACGTGTTTACATGACTACCCATGTTATAGCCCCTGCTATACCGCCAATTTGTGGCTGTGACTGGAGAAATGAGGCTTATGGGTTATGCGACAAGTGTAGATCCAGATCAGCCTGTGCATATGCACTGTTCGCTATTCCGTCAACGAAACACCCGGCATGCTTCTAACAAGCAATTTCAGACCATTATCAATCTACAGGAGTGTGCTATTTGATCTACTACAGGAGTGTGCTATTTGAGTGTGCTATTTGATCTACATGAGTGTGCATTTGATCTACAGGAGTGTGCTATTTAATATACAGGAGTGCTGACATGGAGTTTGTGCATGATCTATTTATATACAGGAGTGTGCTTATTTGACATTTGATACAGGAGTGTGCTATTTGACGATCTAAGTGTGCTATTTGATTACATGAGTGGTGCTCTATTTGATCTACAAGAATTTGCTATTTGATCTACAGGAGTGTGCTTTTTGATCTACATGAGTGTGCGCTATTTGATCTACAAGAGTGTGCTATTTGATCTACATGAGTGTGCTCTATTTGATCTACAAGAGTGTGCTATTTGATCTACAGGAGTGTGCTTTTCGATCTACAGGAGTGTGCTATGTGTGCTATTTGATCTACAGGAGTGTGCTATTTGTGCTATTTGATCTACAGGAGTGTGCTATTTGTGCTATTTGATTTACAGGAGTGTGCTATTTGTGCTATTTGATCTACAGGAGTGTGCTATTTGTGCTATTTGATATACAGTAGTGTGCATTTGATCTACATGAGTGTGCTTTTGATCTACAGGAGTGTGCTATTTGTGCTACATTTTTTGTATTTGATTTACAGGAGTGTGCTATTTGTGCTATTTGATCTACGGGAGTGTGCTATTTGTGCTATTTGATCTGCAGGAGTGTGTTTTTCATCTACATTAGTGTGCTATTTGATCTACAGGAGTGTGCTATTGGATATACAGGAGTATGTTATTTGGTCTACAGGAGTGTGCTATTTGTGCTATTTGATCTACATGAGTGTGATATTTGTGCTATTTGATATACAGGAGTGTGATCTACAGGTGGGTGATATTATATAGAGGAGTGTGATATTTGATCTACATGAGTGTGCTATTTGTGTTATTTGATCTACATGAGTGTGATCTACAGGAGTTTGATATTTGATATATAGGAGTGTGATATTTTATCTACAGGAGTGTGCTATTTGTGTTATTTCATCTACATGTGTGTGCTATTTGTGCTATTTGATATACAGGAGTGTCATCTACAGGAGTGTGATATTTGATCTGCAGGAGGGTGATATTTGATATACAGGAGTATGCTATTAGATCTACAGGAGTGTGATATTTGTGCTATTAGATCTACAGGAGTGTGTTATTTGATCAGGACTACATGTACCCTGGTCACAAATCGCACAAGTCCCATTTCTCCAGTGACAGCCACAATTTCGAACACCAGTAGCCGATTTCACCAAAATTTCAAAGTCTACTTACTTATCTTGCTAAGTACACTTTGAGGGAGAAATATTAAAGTTAAGAATAAATTTATACATTTTTATTATACTGCATTTATTACATTATCACAGCCATGTTGGCTGTGATAATGTAATATATTCAGTATAATAATTCTGCATACTTTTAATTATCAAATATATGCATTCGTTAGTTCTATATGAAATAATGCATTTCTGGAAAAATGAATGATTACTCCCTCAAAGTACACTTTGCTAGATAAGTATACTTTGCAATGTTGATGAAATCGGCTACATAAAGGCACATCAGATCAACATAGATTTTCTTATTTTCAGATTGTGCCCAAACTATGGGGTTCGGCGAATCCAACCCCGGAAGTGAAAGAGAGGAGGATGCTATAAGTGGTAAGGCATACACATATGACTGTGACCGGATACATGGGGCTTATGGGTTTGGCAACCAGTGTAGATCCTGATCAGCATGTGCATCCGCACAGTCTGATCAGGATATGCACCATCGCCATTCCATCAATGAAACACCCGTCATGCTTATAACAAGAATATAGATCGTTATCAGGCTACAAAAGTTACATAAATAATACAAAACAACCAGTCAATGTGGTGTATAGTATACATAGAAAGGTACATCCATATACTAGTTTACGGAGCCCCGCAGGGGACATGGATTTTTAAATTAATTCGTTCCCACGAAATAACAATTCGTTTCCTCAATTTAACGATTCGTTTCCCCTCAATTTAACAATTCGTTCCCTCGAATTAACAATTCGTTTCGACGATATAGCAATTCGTTCCCTCGAATTAACAATTCGTTTCGACGATATAACAATTCAATCCCACGAATTAACTATTCGTTCCCGTGGGAAATTATACGTTCCCTGCGGGGCTCCGAACTAGTTCAATGCATTGTATTACAATCTATATACATAATGTATTGTACATTATAGTCTAGTATATAACAGCGACGTCAGCTTGAATGGGATGTATCCACACTATTTGTGTTTATATTTATTTCGTTCCCATGGCATATCTCATTGCCATGACGTCCTCACGAGATAGCATATCGTCGAACGAGTTAGCTATCTCGTCGAACGAGTTAGCTATCTCGTTCCCATGACCTAGCATCCCATTCCCATGGGATAGTATCTCGTTCCCACAATATATCACCTCGTTCGAACGGCATAGCATTTCGTTTCACGTGATAATTAGCATATAAAATAACAGATGTTACTCCACCATCTTGAATGACAATGAGACTGGTTCGATCGAGATGCCATCCCGTGGGAACAAGGTGCTATGTCGAGGGAACAAGCTAGATAACTTGTTCGGACTATATGCTATAATTGCTATATCTTGGGAACAATATGCTGTGTGGTGGGAACAAGATGATATGTGATAGGAACAGGATGCTATATCATAGGAACGAGATGCTACATCATGGGAACCAGATGACATGTCGTGGGAACGAGATGCTATGTCATGGTAACGAGATGCTATGTCATGGGAACGAGATGCTACGTCATGGTAACGAGATGTTATGTCATAGGAACGATATGCTATGTGATGGGAACGAGATTCTATGTCATGGTAACGAGATGCTATGCCATGGTAACGGGAAGCTGTGACATGGTAACGATATGCTATGTCATGGGAACGAGATGCTATGTCATGGTAGGAGGAGCTATGTGGTGGGAACGAGATGCTGTGTCATAGAAACGAGATGCTATATCATGGGAACGGGATGCTATGTAATGGTAACGATGTGCTATGTGATGGGAACGAGAGGCTATGTCGTGGGAACGAGATGCTATGTCATGGTAACGAGATGATATAAGTGTATGAACGAGATGCTATGTCATAGAAACGAGATGCTTTGTTATGGGAACGGGATGCTATGTCGTGAGAACGAGATGACATGTGGTGGGAACCAGCTGCAGCTATGTAGTGGGAACAATATGATATGTGGTTGGAACGAGATGAGATGTCATGTGAACGACACGCTGGGTCATAGGAACGAGATGCTATATCGTGGGAACGAGATGGTATGTCATGGGAATGAGATACTATGTTAGGGAATGAGATGACATGTCGTGGGAACGAGATGATATGTCTTGGGAACGAGATGATATGTCATGGTAAAGAGATGATATATCATGGGAACGAGATGATATGTCATGGGAACGACATGGTGGGTCATGGGAACGAGATGCTATATCGTGGGAACGAGATGCTACATCATGGGAACGAGATGCTATATCGTGGAAATGAGATGCTATATGAATGTCATGGGAACGAGATGCTATATCGTGGGAATGAGATGCTACATCGTGGGAACGAGATGCTATGTCATGGGAACGAGATGCTATTGTCAGGGAATGAGATGTTATGTCGTGGGAATGAGATGCTATGTCGTGGGAGCGAGATGCTATGTCATGGGAACGAGATGTTATGTCATAGTAACGAGATGCTATGTCATGGGAACGAACGAGATGCTATGTCATGGTAACGAGATGATATGTCATGGGAACGAGATGATATGTCATGGGAACGAGATGATACATGTATGTCATGTGAATGACATGCTGAGTCATGGAACGAGATGCTATGGTGGGAAGGAGATGCTACATCGTGGAAACGAGATGCTATGTCATGGGAACGAGATGCTATGTCTTGGGAACGAGATGATATGTCGTGGGAACGAGATGCTATGTCGTTGGAACGATATGCTATGTCGTGGGAACGAGATGCTATGTCATGGTAACGAGATGCTGTGTCATGAGAACGAGATGCTACATGTATGTCATGGGAACGAGATGCTAATGTCCGCATATATGTGATGATTAAAAGTATGCACAATTATTATACTGAATTTATTACATTATCACAGCCAAACTGCCAAACTGGCTGTGATACTGTAATACATTCAGTATAATACAATTAATAAATGTATCCTTAAATTGAAAATTTCTCCCTGAAAGTGTACTTGGAAAGATAAGTATACTTAAGTTTGCAATGTTGATGAAATCGGATACTGGACACACATGTGTTTTTTGTAATTGTAATTGATGGCCCTCTCGCAGATACGTGTAGGTACCATTTATACGTGTACACGGTCAAGGTGCATGATCACGTGGTTACAGCAACAACAACAATTACTGAACGTGTTGAAAGCGAACCCACTCCAAAGTAAGTATTATTGGATATTTTCCTTAATAGGCAACGAATTTTGATGAAATATGGCACAGCAAACGTGTCTTCACGAGCTGCATTTGGTGATCCTGGGAGGTCGGCACATACTTATGTCGTTTCTGTGAAGAATCGATTTCCGTGTCAGCAGATACGGAAATCGATTCTTCGCAAACACAGAAGTTTGGACCAAAGTACCGAGACCACCAAATGCAGCTTAACGAGACGCGTTCGATGCGCCATCTTTCATAAAAATCCGTTACATAAATAGGACAAAATAAAGGAATACGTACTTTGAATCTAAGGGCTTCTGGAAATTTCAGTACTTGTTGTTGTTGTTGTAACCACGTGATCATGCACCTTGATGGTGTATCTGTACACATACAAAATAAAGGAATACGTACTTAGATAGGAGAAATGGGTAGTATGGTATTTATGACCAGTCTGGTCCTTACTATGTGACTGTGACTGAAAAAATGGGTAGTACGGCATTTGTATCCAATCTGATCCCTACTATGTCACTGTGACAGGAGAAATGGTTAGTACTGTATTTGTGACCAGTCTGGACCCTACTATGTGACGGTGACAGGAGAAATGGGTTGTATGGTATTTGTGACCAGTCTGGTCCTTACAATGTACTATATGACTGTGACAGGAGAAATGTGTAGTATGATATTTATGACTAGTCTGGTCCCTACTACATGTATGCGACTGTGACAGGAGAAATGGCTTGTATGGTATTTGTGACCAGTCTGGTCCAAACTATGTGACTGTGACAGGAGAAATGGGTTGTATGGTATATGTGACTAGTCTGGTCCCTACTATCTGACTGTGACAGAAGACATGGGTAGTATGGTATCTGTGACCAGTCTAGTCCCTACTAAGTTACTGTGACAGGAGAAATGCGTAGTATGGTACTGTATGTGTGACCAGTCTGGTCCCTACTATGTGACAGTGACAGGGGAAATGGGTTGTATGGCTTTTGTGACCAGTCTGGTCCCTACTATGTGACTGTCACATGAGAAATGGGTAGTATGGTATTTGTTACCAGTCTGGACTCTACTATATGACTGTGACAGGAGAAATGTGTAGTATGGTATTTGTGACCAGTCTGATCCCTACTACATGTATGTGACTGTGACAGGAGAAATGGGTTGTATGGTATTTGTTGCCAGTCTGGTCCCTACTATGTGACTGTGACAGGGGAAATGGATTGTATGGTATATGTGACTAGTCTGGTCCCTACTATCTGACTTTGACAGGAAATATGGGGAGTATGGTATCTCTGACCAGTCTAGTCCCTATAATGTGGCTGTGAGAGGAGAAATGTGTATCATGGTATTTGTGACCAGGCTGGTCCCTACTATGTGACAGTGAGAGGAGCAATGTGTAGTATGGTATTTGTGACCAGTCTGGTCCCTGCTATGTGACTGTGACGGGTGAAATAGGTAGTGTGGTATTTGTGACAAGTCTGGTCCCTACTATGTGACGGTGACAAGAGAAATGTGTAGTTTGGTATTTGTATGGGAGTATGGTATCTCTGACCAGTCTAGTCCCTATAATGTGGCTGTGAGACGAGAAATGGGTAGTTTGGTATTTGTTACCAGTCTGGTCCCTATTATATGACTGTGAGATGATAAATGTGTAGTATGGTATTTGTGACCAGTCTGGTCCCTGCTATGTGACTGTGACGGGTGCAATTGATAGTTTGATATTTGTGATCAGGCTGGTCCCTACTATGTGACTGTGACGGGGAAATGGATAGTATGGTATTTTTGACCAGTCTGGTCCATACTATTTGACTGTTACATGAGATATGGGTAGTATGGTATTTGTGACCAGTCTCGTCCATACTATGTGACTGTGAGATGAGAAATGGGTTGTATTGTATTTGTGAAAGGAGAAATGTGTAGTATGGTATTTGTGACCAGTCTGGTCCCTAATGTGTGACTGTGACATGAACAATAGGTTGTATTGTATTTGTGACAGGAGAAATGGGTAGTATGGTATTTGTTACCAATCTGGTCCCTACTATGTGACGCTGACAGGAGAAATGTGTAGTACTGTATTTGTGACCAGTCTGGCCCTTACTATGTGACAGTGATAGGAGAAATGTGTAGTATGGTATTTGTGACCAGTCTGGCCCCTACTATGTGATTGTGACCGGAGACATGGTCAGTATGGTATTTGTGACCTGTCTGGTCCCTAATGTGTGACTGTGACATGAACAATAGGTTGTATTGTATTTGTGACAGGAGAAAAGGGTAGTATGGTATTTGTTACCAGTCTGGTCCCTACTATGTGACGCTGACAGGAGAAATGTGTAGTACTGTATTTGTGACCAGTCTGGCCCTTATATGTGACAGTGATAGGAGAAATGTGTAGTATGGTATTTGTGACCAGTCTGGCCCCTACTATGTGACTGTGACCGGAAAAATAGATAGTATGGTATTTGTGACCAGTCTGGTCCCTAGAATGTGACTGTGAGAGGAGGAATTTGTAGTATGGTATTTGTGACCAGTCTGGTCCCTACTATGTGACTGTGAGAGCAGAAATGTGTTGTATGGTATTTGTGACTAGTCGGGTCCCTGCTATGTGACTGTGACAGGATAAATGGGTGGTATAGTATTTGTGACCAGTCTGGTCCCTATTTTGTGACTGTGACAGGAGAAATGGGTTGTATGGTATAAGTGTCTAGTCTGGTCCCTACCATTTGACTGTGACAGGAGAAATGGACAGTATGCTATATGTGACCAGTCTGATCCCTACTATGTGCCTGTGACTTGATAAATGGGTTGTATTGTATTTGTGAAAGGAGAAATGTGTAGTATGGTATTTGTGACCAGTCTGGCCCCTACTATGTGACTGTAACAGGAGAAATGTGTAGTTTGGTATTTGTGACCAGTCTGGTCCCTAATATGTGACTGTGACAGTCAAAATGGACAGAATGGTATTTGTGACCAGTCTGTTTCCTAATATGTGATGGTGACAGGAAAAATGGATAGTATGGTATTTGTGACCAGTCTGGTCCCTATTATGTGACTATGATATGAGAAATGGGTTGTATTGTATTTGCGAAAGGAGTAATGTGTAGTATGGTATTTGTGACCAGTTTGGTCCCTACTATTTGACTGTGACATGAGAAATGGACAGTACGGTATTTGTGACAAGTCTGGTCCCTCATATGTGACGGTTACAGGAGAAATGTGTAGTTTGGTATTTGTGACCAGTCTGGCCCCTACTGTGTGACTGTGACAGGAGAAATGTGTAGTATGGTATTTGTGACCAGTCATGTCCCTGCTATGTGACTGTGACAGGAGAAATTGACAGTATGGTATTTCTGACCTGTCTGGTCCCTAATATGTGGCGGTGACAGGAGAAATGTGTAGTATGGTTATTTCTGACCTGTCTGGTCCCTACTATGTGTCGCTGACAGGAGAAATGTGTAGTATGGTATTGGTGACCAGTCTGGTCCCTACTATGAAACGGGGACAGGAGAAATGTTTAGTATGGTATTTGGGACCAGTCTGGCCCCTACTATGTGACCGTTACAGGAGAAATGGACAGTATGGAATTTGTGACCAGTCTGGTCCCTACTATGTGACGGTGACAGGAGAAACGTGTAGTTTGGTATGTGTGACCAGTCTGGTCCCTACTATGTGACTGTGACAGGAATAATGGACAGTAAGGCATTTGCGACCAGTCTGGTCCCTACTATGTGACGGTAACAGGAGAAATGTGTAGTATGGCATTTGTGACAGTCTAGTCCCTACTTTGTGACTGTGACAGGAGAAATGTATGTTATGGTATTTGTGATCAGTATGGTCCCTACAATGTGACTGGGACAGGAGAAATGAGTAGTATTGTAGTTGTGACCAGTCTGGTCCCTACTATGTGACTGGGACAGGATAAATGGGTAGTATGGTATTTGTGACCAGTCTGGTCCCTACTATGTGACTAGGACAGGATAAATGGGTAGTATGGTATTTGTGATCAATCTGGTCCCTACTATGTGACGGTGACTGCAGGAATGGATTGTATGGTATTTGTGACCAGGCTGGTCCCTACTATGTGACTGTGACAGGAGAAATGGATTGTATGGTATTTGTGACCAGGCTGGTCCCTACTATGTGACTGTGACTGGAGAAATGGATTGTATGGTATTTGTGACCAGGCTGGTCCCTACTATGTGACTGTGACAGGAGAAATGGTTAGTACCGTATGTGTGACCAGTCCGGTCCCTACTATGTGACGGTGACAGGAGAAATCGGTTTTATGGTATTTGTGTCCTATCTGGTCCCTACTATGTGACTGTGTCAGTAGAAATAGATAGTATAGTATATGTGACCTGTCTGGTCCCTATTATGTGACTGTGACATAAGAAATGGGTTGTATTGTATTTGTGACAGTAGAAATGGGTAGTATGGTATTTGTGACCAGTCTGGTCCCTACTATGTGACGGTGACAGGAGAACTGGACGGTTTGGTATGTGTAACCATTCTGGTCCCTACTATGTCACGGTGTGAGGAGAAATGTGTAGTTTGGTATTTGTGACCAGTCTCGTCCATACTATGTGACTTTGACAGGAGAAATGGACAGTATGGTATTTGTGACCAGTCTGGTTCCTACTATGTGACTGTGACAGGAGAAATGTGTAGTATGGTATTTGTGACCAATCTGGTCCCTACTATGTGACGGTTATAGGAGAAATGTGTAGTATGGTATTTTTTACCAGTCTGGCCCCTACTATGTGACTGTGACTGCAGGAATGGATTGTATAGTATTTGTGACCAGGCTGGTCCCTACTATGTGAATGTGACAGGAAAAATGGACATTATGGTATTTGTGACCAATCTGGTCCCTAGGAGAAATGTGTAGTATGGTATTTGTGACCAGTCTGGTCACTACTATGTGGCTGTGGCAGTAGGAATGTGCAGTATGGTATTTGTGACCAGTCTGGTCCCTACTATGTCACTGTGCCAGGAGAAATGGGTTGTATGGTTGGTAATTGTGACCAGTCTGGTCCCTACTATGTCACTGTGCCAGGAGAAATGGGTTGTATGGTTGGTAATTGTGACCAGTCTGGTCCCTACTATGTCACTGTGACAGGAGAAATGGTTTGTATGGTAATTGTGATCAGTCTAGTCCCTACTATGTCATTGTGACAGGAGAAATTGGTAGTATGGTATTTATGACCAGTCTGGTCGCTACTATGTCACTGTGACAGGAGAAATGGTTAGTACGGTATGAGTGACCAGTCCGGTTCCTACTATGTGACGGTGACAGGAGAAATCGGTTTTATGGTATTTGTGACCAGTCTGGTCCCTACTATGTGACTGTGACAGGACAAATGGGTAGCATGGTATTTGTTACCAGTCTAGACTCCATTTGTCAGTCTGGTAGTTGTCTGACTCTATCAGTCTGGTATTTGTGACCAGTCTGTGCCCTACTATGTGACTGTGACATGAGAAATGGATTGTATTGAATTTGTGAAAGGAGAAATGTGTAGTGTTGTATTTGTAACCAGTCTGGTCCTTAATATGTGACCGTCACAGGAGAAATGGGTGGTATGGTATTTGTTACCAGTCTGGTCCCTACTATGTCACCGAGACAGGAGAAATTGTTAGTACGGCATGTGTGACCAGTCCGGTCCCTACTATGTGACGGTGACAGGAGAAATCGGTTTTATGGTATTTGTGACCAGTCTGGTCCCTACTATGTGACTGTGAGATGATAAATGTGTAGTATGGTATTTGTGACCAGTCTGGTCCCTGCTATGTGACTGTGACGGGTGCAATTGATAGTTTGATATTTGTGATCAGGCTGGTCCCTACTATGTGACTGTGACAGGGGAAATGGATTGTATGGTATATGTGACTAGTCTGGTCCCTACTATCCGACTGTGACAGGAAATATGGGGAGTATGGTATCTCTGACCAGTCTAGTCCCTATAATGTGGCTGTGAGAGGAGAAATGTGTATCATGGTATTTGTGACTAGGCTGATCCCTACTATGTGACAGTGAGAGGAGCAATGTGTAGTATGGTATTTGTGACCAGTCTGGTCCCTGCTATGTGACTGTGACGGGTGAAATGGGTAGTGTGGTATTTGTGACCAGTCTGGTCCCTACTATGTGACGGTGACAAGAGAAATAAGTAGTTTGGTATGTGTATGGGAATTTGGTATCTCTGACCAGTCTAGTCCCTATAATGTGACTGTGAGAGGAGAAAAGTGTAGTATGGTATGTGTTACCAGTCTGGTCCCTACTATGTGACTGTGAGATGATAAATGTGTAGTATGGTATTTGTGACCAGTCTGGCCCCTATTATGTGACTGTGACAGGAGAAATTGGTAGTATGGAATATGTGACCATTCTAGTCCATACTATGTGACATGACAAGAGAAATGGGTAGTATGGTATTTGTAAACAGTCTGGTCGCTACTATGTGACTGTGACAGGAGAAATGGGTAGTATGGTATTTGTTACCAGTCTAGACTCTACTATGTGCCTTTGACAGGCGAAATGTGTAGAATGGTATTTGTGACCAGTCTGGTCCCTTCTATGTGACTGTGATAGTAAAAATGTGTAATATGGTATTTGTGACCAGTCTGGTCGCTACTATGTGACTGTGACAGGAGAAATGGGTAGTATGGTATTTGTGACCAGTCTGGTCCCTACTATGTGACTGTGACGGGTGAAATGGATAGTTTGGTATTTGTGATCAATCTGGTCCCTACTATGTGATTGTGACGAGTGAAATGTGCAGTATGGTATTTGCGATCAATCTGGTCCCTACTATGTGACTGTGACGGGTGAAATGGATAGTTTGGTATTTGTGATTAATCTCGTCCCTAGTATGTGACTGTGACGGGGCAAATGGATAGTATGGTATTTGTGACCAGTCTGGTCGCTACTATGTGACTGACAGGAGAAATGGGTAGTATGGTATTTGCGACCAGTCTGGTCCCTACTATGTGACTGTGACGGGTGAAATGGATAGTTTGGTATTTGTGATCAATCTGGTCCCTACTATGTGACTGTGACGGGGCAAATGGATAGTATGGTATTTGTGACCAGTCTGGTCCCTACTACGTGACTGTGTCATGAGAAATGTGTTGTATTGTATTTGTGACAGGAGAAATGTGTAGTATGGTATTTGTGACCAGTCTGGTCCCTACTATGTGACTGTGACGGGTGAAATGGGTAGTGTGGTATTTGTGACCAGTCTAGTCCCTACTATGTGACGGTGACAAGAGAAATGTGTAGTTTGGAATGTGTATGGGAGTATGGTATCTCTGACCAGTCTAGTCACTATAATGTTGCTGTGAGAGGAGAAATGGGTAGTATGGTATGTGTTACCAATCTGGTCACTACTATGTGACTGTGAGATGATAAATGTGTAGTATGGTATTTGTGACCAATCTGGTCCCTACTATGTGACGGTTATAGGAGAAATGTGTAGTATGGTATTTGTGACCAGTCTGGTCCCTGCTATGTGACTGTGTCGGGTGAAACGGGTAGTGTGGTATTTGTGACCGGTCTAGTCCCTACTATGTGACGGTGACAAGAGAAATGTGTAGTTTGGTATGTGTATGGGAGTATGGTATCTCTGACCAGTCTAGTCACTATAATGTGGCTGTGAGAGGAGAAATGGGTAGTATGGTATGTGCTACCAATCTGGTCCCTACTATGTGACTGTGAGATGATAAATGTGTAGTATGGTATTTGTGACCAATCTGGTCCCTACTATGTGACGGTTATAGGATAAATGTGTAGTATGGTATTTGTGACCAGTCTGGTCCCTACTATGTGACTTTGTCATGAGAAATGTGGAGTATAGTATTTGTCACCAGTCTGATACATGCTATGTGACGGTGACAGGAGAAATGGACAGTATGGTATTTGTCACCAGTCTGGTCCCTACTATGTGACGCTAACAGGAGAAATGGGTAGTATGGTATTTGGAACCAGTCTGGTCCCTACTATGTGACTGTGACGGGTGAAATGGATAGTTTGGTATTTGTGATCAATCTGGTCCCTACTATGTGACTGTGACGGGGCAAATGGATAGTATGGTATTTGTGACCAGTCTGGTCGCTACTACATGTATGTGACTGTGACAGGAGAAATGGGTAGTATGGTATTTGTGACCAGTCTGGTCCCTACTATGTGACTGTGACGGGTGAAATGGATAGTTTGGTATTTGTGATCAATCTGGTCCCTACTATGTGACTGTGACGGGGCAAATGGATAGTATGGTATTTGTGACCAGTCTGGTCGCTACTATGTGACTGTGACAGGAGAAATGGGTAGTATGGTATTTGTGACCAGTCTGGTCCCTACTATGTGACTGTGACGGGTGAAATTGATAGTTTGGTATTTGTGATCAATCTGGTCCCTACTATGTGACTGTGACGGGTGAAATGGATAGTATGGTATTTGTGATCAGTCTGGTCGCTACTATGTGACTGTGACAGGAGAAATGGATAGTATGGTATTTGTGACCAGTCTGGTCCCTACTATGTGACTTTCACGGGTGAAATGGATAGTATGGTATTTGTGACCATTCTGGTCCCTACTATGTGACTGTGACAGGAGAAATGTGTAGTATGGTATTTGTAACCAGTCTAGTCCCTACTATGTGACTGTGACGGGTGAAATGGGTTGTATGGTATTTGTGACCAGTCTGGTCCATGCTATATGACTGTGACGGGTGAAATGTATAGTTTGATATTTGTGATCAATCTGGTCCCTACTATGTGACTGTGACGGGGCAAATGGATAGTATGGTATTTGTGACCAGTCTGGTCCCTACTACGTGACTGTGTCATGAGAAATGGGTTGTATTGTATTTGTGACCAGTCTGGTCTCTACGATGTGACTGTGACGGGTGAAATGGATAGTATGGTATTTGTGATCAATCTGGTCCCTACTATGTGACTGTGTCGGGGCAAATGGATAGTATGGTATTTGTGACCAGTCTGGTCCCTACTATGTGACTGTGTCATGAGAAATGGGTTGTATTGTATTTGTGACCAGTCTGGTCCCTACTATGTGACTGTGTCATGAGAAATGGGTTGTATTGTATTTGAGACCAGTCTGGTCCCTACTATGTGACTGTGACGGGTGAAATTGATAGTTTGGTATTTGTGATCAATCTGGTCCCTACTATGTGACTGTGACGGGTGAAATTGATAGTATGGTATTTGTGGCCAGTCTGGTCCCTACTACGTGACAGTGTCATGAGAAATGGGTTGTATTGTATTTGTGACCAGTCTGGTCCCTACTATGTGACTGTGACGGGGCAAATGGATAGTATGGTATTTGTGACCAGTCTGGTCCCTACTATGTGACTGTGTCATGAGAAATGTGCAGTATGGTATTTGGGACCAGTATGGTCCCTACTATGTGACTGTGACGGGTGAAATGGATAGTTTGGTATTTGTGTTCGATCTGGTCCCTACTATGTGACTGTGACGGGGCAAATGGATAGTATGGTATTTGTGACCAGTCTGGTCCCTACTACGTGACTGTGTCATGAGAAATGGGTTGTATTGTATTTGTGACCAGTCGGGTCCCTACTATGTGACTGTGACGGGTGAAATGGATAGTATGGTATTTGTGATCAATCTGGTCCCTACTTTGTGACTGTGTCGGGGCAAATGGATAGTATGGTATTTGTGACCAGTCTGGTCCCTACTACGTGACTGTGTCATGAGAAATGGATTGTATGTTATTTGTGACCAGTCTGGTCCCTACTATGTGACTGTGACGGGTGAAATGGGTAGTATGGTATTTGTGATCAGTCTGGTCCCTACTATGTGACTGTGAGAGGAGAAATGTGCAGTATGGTATTTGTGACCAGTATGGTCCCTGCTATGTGACTGTGACGGGTGAAATGGATAGTTTGGTATTTGTGATCTGTCTGGTCCCTACTATGTGACTGTGACGGGGCAAATGGATAGTATGGTATTTGTGACCAGTCTGGTCCCTACTACGTGACTGTGTCATGAGAAATGTGTTGTATTGTATTTGTGACAGGAGAAATGTGTAGTATGGTATTTGTGACCAGTCTGGTCCCTACTATGTGACTGTGACGGGTGAAATGGGTAGTGTGGTATTTGTGACCAGTCTAGTCCCTACTATGTGACTGTGTCATGAGAAATGTGTAGTATGGTATTTGTGACCAGTCTGGTCCCTGCTATGTGACTGTGACGTGTGAAATGGATAGTTTGGTATTTGTGATCAATCTGGTCCCTACTATGTGACTGTGACGGGGCAAATGAATATTATGGTATTTGTGACCAGTATGGTCCCTACTACGTGACTGTGTCATGAGAAATGTGTAGTATGGTATTTGTGACCAGTCTGGTCCCTACTACGTGACTGTGTCATGAGAAATGGGTTGTATTGTATTTGAGACAGGAGAAATGTGTAGTATGGTATTTGTGACCAGTCTGGTCCCTACTATGTGACTGTGACGGGTGAAATGGATAGTTTGATATTTGTGATCAATCTGGTCCCTACTATGTGACTGTGACGAGGCAAATGGATAGTATGATATTTGTGACCAGTCTGGTCGCTACTATGTGACTGTGACAGGAGAAATGGGTAGTATGGTATTTGTGAACCGTCTGGTCCCTACTATGTGACTGTGACAGGAGAAATGGGTAGTATGGTATTTGTTAACAGTCTGGTCGCTACTATGTGACTGTGACAGGTGAAATGGGTAGTATGGTATTTGTTACCAGTCTAGACTCTACTATGTGCCTTTGACAGGCGAAATGTGTAGTATTGTATTTGTGACCAGTCTGGTCCCTTCTATGTGGCTGTGATAGTAGAAATGGGTAGTATGGTATTTGTGACCAGTCTGGTCCCTACTACGTGACTGTAACAGGAGAAATGTGTAGTATGCTATTTGTGACCAGTCTGGTCGCTACTATGTGACTGTGACAGGAGAAATGGGTAGTATGGTATTTGTGACTAGTCTGGTCCCTACTATGTGACTGTGACGGGTGAAATGGATAGTTTGGTATTTGTGATCAATCTGGTCCCTACTATGTGACTGTGACGGGTGAAATGTGCAGTATGGTATTTCTGATCAATCTGGTCCCTACTATGTGACGGTGACAGGAGAAATGTGTAGTATGGTATTTGTGACCAGTCTGGTCCCTAGTATGTGATGGTGACAGGAGAAATGTGCAGTTTGGTATTTGTGACCATTCTGATCCCTACTATGTGATGGTGACAGGATAAATGTGTAGTATTTTATTTGTGACCAGTCTGATCCCTACTATGTGATAGTGACAGGATAAATGTGTAGTATTTTATTTGTGACCAGTCTGATCCCTACTATGTGATGGTGACAGGATAAATGTGTAGTATGGTATTTGTGACCAGTCTGATCCCTACTATGTGATGGTGACAGGATAAATGTGTAGTATTTTATTTGTGACCAGTCTGATCCCTACTATGTGATGGTGACAGGATAAATGTGTAGTATTTTATTTGTGACCAGTCTGATCCCTACTATGTGATGGTGACAGGATAAATGTGTAGTATGGTATTTGTGACCAATCTGATCCCTACTATGTGATGGTGACAGGAGAAATGTGTAGTATGGTATTTGTGACCAGTCTGGTCCCTGCTATGTGAGTGTGACTGGAGTAATGTGTAGTATGGTATTGATGACCAGTATGGTCCCTGCTATGTGACTGTGACTGGAGTAATGTGTAGTATGGCATTGATGACCAGTATGGTCCCTGCTATGTGAGTGTGACTGGAGTAATGTGTAGTATGGTATTGAATACCAGTATGGTCCCTGCTATGTGAGTGTGACTGGAGTAATGTGTAGTATGGTATTGATGACCAGTATGGTCCCTGCTATGTGACTGTGAAGGGGGAAATGTGTAGTATTGTATTTGTGACCAGTCTGGTCCCTACTATGTGATGGTGACAGGAGAACTGTGTAGTATGGTATTTGTGACCAGTATGGTCCTTACTATGTGAGTGTGACTGGAGTAATGTGTAGTATGGTATTGATGACCAATATGGTCCCTGCTATGTGACTGTGAAGGGGAAATGGGTAGTATAGTATTTGTGACAGTCTGGTCCGTAGTATATGACTGTGATATGAATATTTTCTTAACCTTCAATATCATGTACGGAAACTATCGTATGTTCTGTAAATATTTATCATGAGGTATCGCAGATGTTATTTCACAACCGGCTGCGTTCATCGTGTCAATATTATCCACATTTCTGAACCATCTATATGCATCGCCAGATCGCAATAAAGCAATTGTATTGTCTTATCCTGAGCTATAACACAGCTGAGGATCAGACAATAAAGCTGCTTGTTTTCAAACACCATATTCTAGTATTTTTAAAGAAAGATATTGACAATTATTTGCAAGATTATCTAAGACGGTATTGTAGTTTCAAACTAGCATGGCGTGTCTCATTTGGTGTAGTAATACCTGTTTATGTCCTATTACAGATGCCGGATTTCTGATGTTGGATTCTAGAATAAAGGTAACATGTTGTGGTTTTGCAATTGGCTGGGAGATAGAGATACATTTTAATACCGCTGGCCAAACTGTGGATTTGCAAGTTTGGCGCCCGTCTACAGATGGATACACGTTGATAGGAACGACAACGCTTGCACCATGCTGTGAGTAGTGATTTGTATTCGCCACAGCCTACTTTAGAATGTAAAATGAAAGCTTGGGCAGCATGGTATGGAAGGTAAGATCCGCCATACTTCTATGAGGTTTGATGTTGGCGTGCTGATGGCATTACAACTTATATTCACGTTACTTTATTTGTCATCTGCATTTACATGTATTACATTTGAAATATGCTTGTTGTACTTGTATTTATTTTCCTTACGTGTCTATTCTGCTGGTTGCTTTGCCCATTCGTCTTCTTTCCATTACACAATTTGACAAATCCTTATTCACGTCCCTGTTGTATTGCACTAAGCATTGTCAATGAAAACAAAGATGAAAGCCCTTGGCACTTTGAAAAATACCGATAGCACGAAGGACAGATCCGCGGGAAGTAAGCATCAAGCCGCAGTCCGCAATAGGAAGGCCGCAAGCAGTAAGTATCAGGCGACAAGCCGAATGCTGCAAGCATTAAGGGCGATTTAGTGCCTCATTATGACGCCAGCAGCTGACACTGCTATCACCGTTAGAAGTCCTCCTATTAAAGTGTAGTCACACTAAATCATCAGATATTCTTGCGCGGTTTAGTCGAAAGTAGTACGTTAAAAACATAAGCCAGATTTGTTATGCCATAGACACTATTTCCTTGCAGAAATGAGAAAGTTCATGTACTAATCTACTTCACAGGCATGTTAATGTAGCATTTACATCAGTTTCAAGCATATGCCTTGGGATTATTTTGTAAGTCGGAACATGTTTGTCATGTGAGGCGGTTTCAATAACAGCCGCAGACTTTCTGCGGAACCACCAGGCTGGTCACAGGAGATTGAAAGTATCTTCGTTAACAATAATTAAACCTATATTTTAATTAGTATATATCCACAGCAGAATGGTGGTGGACCATCAGGAAGAACTATTGTGAGTTTTAGCAGCGCACCTGGTCTCATAATTTGGGTGTACTGTTGCAATTATTGTTATCAAGGGGCGTGGCTTAACGAGCTGAAAAACGTATGGCAAACTGCGATGCAATAATCAATAAATGGAACTCCGGATGCCACTGAAGCATCACGCGACTTACAATGTTATAAACACAACCGCATTACTCCAATTGAAACAGCACGAATGAATAAAGCTCCAAGCCCGAAGCACATTGTAATTTAGACAAATAGAAACTACAATAAAAATTCAAATGTCATATACACAAATGACGATTAGAAAATAGCATGAATGTACGTTGTAATGCAAGCCCCAGCGCACATATGAGGTCATGCCATTATTGTATCCCCCGGACGAAAGTCGGGGGATACTATGGATTTGACAGCGTTCCGAGTCCGCGTCCGCGTCCGCGTCTGCGTACGCGTCCGCCGCAGACACTTCTTGTCTGGAGCATAACTCGAACGAACTTTGGAATATTTTCATGAAACTTCACACATGCATAGACCACGACCCGAAGGTGTGTCGCGCACAAGAATGACAACTCTTGCATAGCTAATTTTTTAGTTATCTCCCTTTTTTGTTTAGCGCACTGATTTCGTGTCCGGAGCATAACTCGACCACCCTTTGGAATATTTTCATAAAAATTCACACATGCATAGATCATGACCCAAAGGTGTGTCGCGCGCAAGAATGACAACTCTTGCATCGTTAATTTATTTTACTTATCTCCCTTTGTTGTTTCATCCACTGATTTCGTGTCCGGAGCATAACTCGAACACCCATTGGAATATTTTTATTAAACTTCACACATGCATAGAAGACGCCCCAAAGGTGTATCACGCGCAAGAATGACAACTCGTGCGCATTTCATTTTTTTTACTTATCTCCCTTTGTTGTTTCATTCACTGATTTCGTGTCGGAAGCATAACTCGAACACCCTTTGGAATAGTTTGTATTAAACTTCACACATGCATAGAAGATGACCCAAAGATGTGTCGCGCGCAAGAATGACAACTCTTGTGTCGTTAATTTCTTAGTTATCTCCCTTTCTTGTTTCGTGCACTGATTTCGTGTCCGGAGCATAACTCGAACACCCTTTGGAATATTTGCATGAACCTGCACACATGCATAGACCACGCAAGAATGACAACTCTTGCATCGCTAATTTTTTAGTTATCTCCTTTTGTTTTTCCGCGCACTGATTTTGTCTCCGGAGCATAACTCGAACACCCTTTTTTCAAACTACTTGTGTATCTGGGGAGGGGGATACACATGCGCTTGTCGACAAGCGTCCATTTCTAGGTTTTCTCAGTTAAGCGTCCATCCAGATGGCAAAAACCTACCTACCTATTCGGTAAAAACAAACAAGATCTTGAAAAGCAAGACGAATGTAAATTTATGTTAAAAACTTCCTCAACCCTTTGCAGTTTTCAAAGCGTTGAGGAAGTGTTTAGTATAAATTTAAATTTCCGCCACCAAAAATAAGAAGAAAATGCTCTAATTAAACTTATTAAGCGTAACTTCATGAACGGATATAAAACGTGCACACGTCTCCAATCAGTTTTCTTAGTACTTCGCCAGTAAATACTGTCAAATAGCATACAGAGTTTGTTTGTTCACAGAACCACTCCAAAAACCTACATGCACGCGGAAGATTAACAGAGAAAGCACTTGCTGTGGCATAATTGCAATAACAAGCATAGAACATGGAATGTCATAAACAAGCCAGCATCGAGCCACCCAGATGTATGACGGATGCTACCGTCCATAGTATGGCACCACCAAGGTGTCCGTCATTTTGAAATAAATGGCCAATTCATAGCTCGCAAAATGTGTGTCGTTTGCACTATTATAATACAGGTTTTATAGCTATGTTGAATGCCATAAACTAATTTCTTGAATAATTTTTACAACTGAAACTACATATTATAAGAAAAAGAGTGAAATGTAAAATTAAAACTGAGAACAGATATGGAACCGAATTAACAATGTCATTCCTTTATGCACAATTTGCTGGAAAATATATTCCATGTGCATATTCTGTTTCCTTTATACGTACAATTATTTGTATTTCAGATACACGATGCATTTTTTTTCAAATGAATGACATTAAAATAACTGAGCAGATGAACGGTGTGCATCAATCATTAGATAGATGCTATTTTAGAATGAGCATTATAAGTATATGTCTTGCATGCATGGTATACACACACAGCGAATGTTGGTTGTGTGCAGGTCGTGGATTAATTATTGAGTGCATACAAGTGACCCGGCTAACATAATTAATACACTTTTGTGAATGGATAGTATGTGAATTATAGATGTAAAACAGTCCAGCATATTCGAATACTAGTATGCAAGTTATATGGGTAGGTGTGATAGTTCGGTTGAGATCATGTGCAAAGATAAATAAAACAGTCATCTGGATGGAGAACTATGGCCAGGACGTGCGAGCAGGAGGTTCGTATATCTTGAAGTGGGTATTGTATGCATATGCCCCGCATTATATAGTGCAGCACGTGGCAAAATCACTCTTTTACATGTCAATATATATTTTGTTTGAGAGCGGCTCATTTCATTGCAACACATATTTTATTGTATGAGCAAGCAGAACAGTACAGATGTGTAGTGCACAGTTTTGTAATGCTCAATAAATAACCGGAGTTATACAATATGGTGTTTGAGCGACTTTTACATGTATATATAACGCAATATAATGTGATCTCGGAAGCTAAATGATCACTCGCGTGAATTGTGTTGTAGATAACATATATTATGGAAACGGGAATAATGCATGTAAATATATATATTGCACGCACTACATGATATAATAAAACTACTACTACACGAAACGAGAATCAGTGCGCAAATACATAACCGTTGACATACATCCCGATATAATGGTCAACTTGACGTTCTTTTATAATTAGTCTAGCTACAGCGAGATACGATTCATCCGCGTAACTATGTATAATGGTGATTATAACAATATCCCCTATTATTAGAAACATTTCTACATATCGTGGACTGAGAAAAAACTTTGATACAATGACGCCAATAATATGTAATGACAATGAAAATTGACGAACATAGCTATGTTGGGTTCATTTCGGCGATTGGTATTATTAAGTCAGTCTGGGTTTCTCTGAAATAATATTGGCTCTGCGAAACATACTTGCATTATGCTTGCATTATGACAAAATATCATGTATAAGATACTATGCATTCTAAGTACTACACCATTACAATATGTGCTTATAAATGATTAGTATGTGATGAGTTATATTACCATGGAATGCATACATTGCATCTTCGCATACATTATAAGATTATAATTATGTGATTGGTATATGCATATTTTATTATTATACGGTATGCACATATTGCTAAACGGTACAGTGCACATTTATTTCGTCATTCATTCCGGTCATCTGTTGATCTGGACTGCTGACAGTAACAATTTGTGTCGAGCACGTTTGCGGAAAGCGAGACATAGTGATCACAATGACGTCCGGGTATCCGTGCGTCCGTGCGTGCGTGCGTCCGTCCGTTTTTAAATATCTTACATCTATGCAGTCCTAAATCACATTGACTTGAAACTTCATATACTTATTAGTCATCATCCATTTATTCATGCTGTATCCCACTCATGCGGTCCCTGTGCCGAAGGTCAAGGTCAAATGACTTAGAAGTTTGCGTTCCGAAATCTGCGTTAAAGTTTTTAAATACATTATATCTCTGCAGTCCTAAGTCACATTGACTTGAAACTTCAAATGCTTATTAGTCATCATCCATATGTTCATTCTGTCCCTATGTCAAGGTGAAATGATTTAGAAGTTTGCGTTAAAGTTGCTGTCAAATGTTGCGTTAAAGTTTTCACATACCTACTATCTCTGTAACCGTAAGTCAGATTTGCTTGAAACTTTGTATGCTTATTGGGCATCAAATTTCAAATAAATACACTCTGAGACCATCAAATGCCTCGGCGGGCTCGACATGCGGGCCGCGGCCATACTCGTGTTAAAGTTAGCATTCACAATGTCAGTGCCAAATGCTTTATGCCCTATTCACTTCCTCAAAGGTATTTTGCATTACAAGTGCTTATATTTCTGGCTTGCAATTGTTTTCATCATGCCATTTACTTTTGTTTTCATAACTTTTAATAAGTTGTGTGGTACTTTCGAATGGTACTTAAATACTTTCTAGCAGTCAAACATGCCTGAATAGAAGAGTTTGTGGAATCAACCGGATCCAAACAGTGCATGTTAAAACTGTAAATATTTACTATTTTATTTGTTATGTGTTTCTACATATACATGTCTAATCTTGGATTTGAGATGCAGTTGTGTTTACATACGTTATTATATACCTCAGTTCATTTATTTAAAGTGAAAACTGTCTACAGATGGAACAGATGTTTATAATAGCATCTACGACAAACAGTTAGTGAACTCGGTTTTAATTAAAAATTGGCTGATGGCGACCATCTTGGATTCGAGATACATCTAACTACATTGTAATTATGAGTGTTCTATGACACATATGTAGTTATATATCAAAGGGAAGAGTCACATTACAACATTAATTCATTAAATACATATAGAGTCAGAAATTTCTTTTATTTTTTTTATTTTATATGTTTTTTTTATTTTCAAATGGTTTATTTTCAATTTTTAAATACATAATGTATCATGTACATATTGTATAGCGAAACATAGTTGAATTCACATGACATGCTACTAGAAAAGAGCATACATAATGTATTTAGAAAGTGCACTTTTTTAAGAAGAGTTTTTTAAGAAGAGAGTTATAGGAAAGAGAAAAAAGATAAAGAGGTCTGCCTTCTGTTCTCGTAATTCGTAATACATGTGATTTATAACGTTTATGTCCATAATAAAATATAGTTGACATATATTGTTAATAAGCATGTAATTAACTTTGCTACGCTTGGTACCTTGTACATATTGATCGTCTTTTTATTTTATTAATAATTCTTTCGTGGGTGTTGAAAGTTGAAAATACCCCATTTTATTATATGTAGAACTAGCTTGTCTTTCATTGTGGCTATTTATTTTTCAATATTGATTCGTCTTTTCAAATATTGCATGAACAAATTAAATGACAATTCTTTTTTATTATATTTACATTTAATCAAGAAATATTTTGCAATAATGATAATGAAATTAAATTGTTTAACGATAAGATTTGTTTGGTTTACAGTTTTAAGTTTTTTATTTCCATACATAGTCATATACAAACAATACATGGTTTACACCAAATGAAATCGTATTACAATTCACTTCGTCAACCACACCTCTTTCATTTAAGAATGTTCTTAGTTGTGAACATACATGTTGTACGTTTGGGCATTCCCAGAATAAATGTTTTATATTTTCCACATTCATGCTGCAAAAATCAAATGACCTACTTGGTACCATGCCACAATTAAGTAATAATTTATTTGTGCCTATGATTCTCATTAAATATTTATACTGAACATTCCGTAGTGTGGTACATGTATCTATTGTAAATTGCATACAAATGGTGTATATATTTTTCCATTTGAAATGAAAAACGGGAAATTCGTTGTCCATTTCTGCTCTGATTTTATTGATTCTATGTTTTTTTCTTTGTTTGTATAGTGTATAGCAGTTTATTTACTCCATTGCTTGTTTGTACTTTTTGTAAAATAGGTTTCAGAGTTTGTACGGTATTTATGTTTTCTGTTTTAATTTGTTCTTTCCATTGCAGATTAATATATAAATCTGTTTACTCTAACATCATATAACTGTTCTATAAATTTGATACCCCTTTCGTGCCAAGAGTTGATGTATATTGTTTTGTTTTGATACTTTATATTAGAAGTATTCCATATAATTTATTTTGATATAATTTCGTTTTTTCTTGAGAAATTGATGTTAGCCCATGATGCCAAAACATTGAATAGAAACGTATGTTCTTTACATATGTGTTTTATATCCTGTGGTTTTATATTGCATTTGAAAATTAGTTTCCCACCAAATGATTCAAGTTTCTGTGTGCATAGCAGTTTCCACGGGCCATGGTTTTTATCATCACATATTCTTTTTACCCATAATGGTTTTATCGCTTTTATAAAACTGTCTATATCGACCATCTTTAAAACCCCGTGTTCATATGTTTGAATTATTGTGTTCCGCTTTATTTTATCGGGTTTATCATCCCAGAGAAAATCAAACAATTCATTTTTAATTGTTTTAATTATGCTGTCTGGTGGGTCAGGTAAGACTGTTAATGGATATATCAGTTTCGGAAGAGTAAATGTTTTGATCACAGTAATTTTACCTAATAAAAATATTGTTTTATTGTCTCAAGACTTTTGACGAACTCTTGTATCTTCGGAGTAAGGTTTAGTTCGTGCATATTTGTTTATCATTTGAAAAAGTAATGACTAATGTTTTTGCACTTGTTGATGTCCATTTTTACTGAATTCATCTATAATCTATTAATGTTTCGAATGATTCTGTGTATCATCTAATATAAATGTAGCATCGTCAGCAAACATTGTCTTTTTAAATTCTATGTTACTCATGTCAACCCCAGTTATATCTTTTTCATTGTCTATTGCTTTTGATAATAATTATATTGCAATTATGAATATGTATGGTGATAATGGACAGCCTTGACGGACACCTCGGTTTATTGAGAAAAGATTTGATAAGTAACCGTCATTTGTGACGCAACTTTTGAATCTGAATAAACAAGTTTAATCCATTTAATAGTAGTAGTAATTATTTATTCCTCCATAAGGAGAGTTACAATTATGTACAAGAATATAGTATAAAGAAAAGCACAAGTTTGTACAAGTATACAATACAAGCAATTGCACAGAATTGTGAACATATATACATGGGAATGTGTAAGCATGAAATGAACATATTTCATAATCGGATCTGAGTTTCTTAATAATTTTCGTCACACACAGAAACTGTCGTCTGCTGTTGCTTTTGTATCTTTCCCTTTTCCTCACCAAACACATGGTTTGACAGCACACCAGAATCATTTATATTGAAAATGATTCTTAAGTGCTACCAAAGCATGCTCCCTGTGAGAAAAATGGATAATAGAACATCAACAGCAGACGACAAAATTTAATTCAGCATGCTAAGGTTTAAGGTTTTGTGCATACATGTAGCTATTGGCACGGGAGGTAATAATGCAATGGGGACGCCATATAGTGTAAAAACCTTAATGCCAGCTTATAGCATGATGTCCTCTCGTGATCGGTTAAGTCTGACATTGTAAATCCCGATACTAATTCCAGTAATTGGTTTCGGTAATCTAGTCTACAGAATGTTTCAAAACGATCACCTCCAAGTAGTGTGTGCAGGTTCCGCCACATACAATGTCGATATGTAGAATTGACGGTGCAAAACATAATCAGGTGTTCAGCAATGCTGTCTGTGTATAACTTACATTTTGGACAGCATGTGGGGTATTTTCTAGAGAATGTTTTACCAACTATCAATATCACAGTCCTACAAAATGCTAAGCTCTCGCGGAATAACTGGCTGAATCGCCAAATGCCAGACAGATCCAGTCGACTGTTTATTCGATACAAGTCAACTAGTCTCTCGTCTCCCATTAAGCGAACAGTGTAGTCTGTATTTGCCTTTGACGTGATTGCATTTTTAACAATTGTTTTCCATGAGGTCACCACAGGAAATTCAGAGTGTTCAATGTACGAGCTCAGAAAGTGTGACAAATTGTATTTTCCCAAAATTCTGTAAATATCCGGTATAAATCCGAGTAATTTACTAGGCTCGTTCCTGTATTGTACTAATCGGTTCACAAATAATACATGTGCACTTTTTGAGCAGCTTAGGTTACACAATTGGCCGAGCAATAATAATTTCCGCTTTTCAATTTCGCATTCGATCGGTAATAATCCTATGCAGCCTAAGGCAACGTCCGTTCTCGTTGATTTTGCCATAGACTGCATATGTTTCACACATTGTCGATGTGCATAGTATGCCGAGGTGAACGTATTTATCCGTTTCTGCCACGTTGTCACAGCCTAGTTTCCAAACGCGATCATTGTTTTGCAACGCAGCATTACTCTCGTTGAACACGATGACACTGCACTTTCCTGCATTGTACAAATACCGAGTAGAAATATAATTCATATAACACAAGTCCATTAGTTTATCCAGGCCGCTTTTAACAAGGGAGATAAGCACCATGTTCGTTAACGAACAATAAATAGAGTTTCGGGCTGATTATCTGCCCTTGTCGCGAGCCTTGTATGATAGGGAAGCAGTCTGATGTTTATCCCTGTGATTTCACGCAGCTGTATACGCCGTCAAACATGTTTAGAAATAACTTATATATGTGTCTGTCAATTCCAGTTTTGGCCAATTTTAGCAACAAAAGAGTATGTGATACGCGATCAAATGCTTGTCGAACATCTAAAAAGCATGTGTAAAGTTTCGAGTTATGTTCCTTGGCAAACCGGATTGTTTCATGTAGAAGAAATGATGTCATTGTGCAGCTAACTTGTTTTTGAAATCCACCCTGCAGGGCATTTATGTGGAGTTTACTTTCCAGGTCCGTTACACTGATTATCACCTTTTCGTAGAGTTTCAGTATTGTTGAGCAGAGAGATATTGCGCGGTAACTGTTAGGATCGCGATTGTTCTTCTTTCCACCTTTGTACAACGTTGTGATCACCCCTCGTTTAAGCTCCAGTGGGATATGAGAAAGCCCCGTCATATGTATGAACAGCTTTGTAATAACAGATATGATCAGCTGTCCTCCGTATATAAGATTTTCATAATAAACCTGGTCAAAACCGCAAGATTTCCCTTTTTTACAGGATTTCAGTAATTTCGTCACTAATTCAGTATCTATATTGCTTGTTATGTCACACACTGGTATAGATGTATCGCTGCGCGATATAATCCCCGACAACTCTCGCTCACACACATGCAGGTAATCGTTGTCGAAGTTGTTCATCCAGCCTGTATTTATGATTTCCGGTGTATTGTGTATTTTCCCATTAAAGTCCATTTCAAATGGGTGAATGTTTGTACGTTTGTTCCTGCGTTTGTTAATTAACTTCCAAAATGTGGTGTTGTCCATTTCCGCGGCATTGTCAATTTCCGTTTCTAGGGAGATGATGTATTCCTGAACAATTTTCCGGTGGATACGCCTAAATGTACACTTAGCTGCTTTATATTCTTTGTAACTGTCGTTGTCTTTGTCTCGTGGCCGGTTATGCTGTATCCATGTTTGTCTAAACCGTGACATTTCTCTGTGTAAGAATGATAGTTTTTCATTCCAGTACGGTTTAATATGGGGCTTGAATTTAACCTCCGGGATACACGTGTCCTTTGCGCGTTGAATAGACTGTACCGTGCGTATATACAGACTGTCAATATCACTCGTCGATGTAATCTCCATATGGTATGCGTCGTTTAAGTTAGTATCAGATTCTAAAACAGCCACATAATGTTCTAGTGAGCACTGTTTTATATTTTTCCAATTTATGATACGCGGAGTTTCACTCAAACTTGGTATGTTCATATTATTCCACTCGAGCTCACATTTTATAGGACGGTGAGTTGATACATTACAAGCACTATCGTCTACTACTGAGCATGAAACAACATTCGGTAAAACATGGTTCTGTATCAGTATATGGTCAATCAATGTTTGTCGGGTACTGTTGTAAGGTACACTACTGAACTCCGCCCCGGTACACATGGCTAATGTGTTCACAGCAACCATCTGGTGTCTGTTCATTAGTTGTCGTAATACATTGCCTCTATTGTCATATAGAAACAAATTTGCTGGTGCCTGGAGGGGAGCTCAGTGTTGTCATCACCCATTACTACAATCGTACCCCTATTCATGTACATGCACACTATAGCTTCGAGTTCTTCCAAACAGTCAGTAAATGTTGCACTAGTATGGTTTTTGCACGGCATGTATACCTGAAAAATATACATGTAGCAGCTGGGACTTGTCAGAAGCTCAATTCCTAGTATATATTTTGAGTTAAATACAATGGGACGAACGTGACCGTTCCACCGTGTGTGCCAAAATATACACAATCCGCCCTTGCCAACACGTCTCTGGTTCGGTCGAATTAGGTCTGGGTCCGCCATTGAATGAGTCGTGTACTGATTGTTAATGCAGTTTAAAAACTGTAAATCATGTTCGTACAGCCAATGCTCTGACATACCACATATGTCTATATTGTGGTCAATCAGAAAATCACTTAAGTAGCTTGCACTGGACATAATCCCGGTCGCATTCCACGTGGCTATGTTTAAACTGCGAGTAGGTTGTACTGCCATGATTAGGTTTAAGGGGCGTAAACGTCTGCGCCGAGCGCTGTGTACGGGTTACCGTCATAATAGCCATTATAGCACCAGTCTTCGGCGCGGAACCAGGGTGCCCGTGGTTCAGTCGCCGCGTATTGGCCAATTTCTATGCTATTACCATCTCGCGTCTCATTACGTGGGCGGTAAGTACCGTATGGAACCCATGGGCGACATATGACTCCGTTTGGCCAAAATAATGGATCATCCGTCATGGATTTTGCGTTTTCGTCATCTTCGACATTTACCTGGATGACTACGGTACCTTTAGGAGATATTCGTGTTCAACTGTATCAAAGGCTTTTTCAAAATTTGCAAAGAATAATAAACCTGGAGAATTACTTTCATTCAAAAAGTCTACCGATTCGCATAATGGTCTCATGTTTTCTCCAATGTATCTCCCCTTAACGAATCCAGTTTGTGGATGATCTATTATTGATGGTAATACCTTTTTCAGCCTGTTTGCAATAGCTTTTATAGCAATTTTATAATCGACATTAAGAAGGGATATCGGTCTCCCGTTTGTAAGAATGGATAAATCACTGTCTTTTTTTGGTATTAATGTTATTACTCCCTGTTTTTGTAATTCGCTCAAGTTTCCATTCTCTAATGAATAATTCATAGAATTTATAAAATAATCTTTGATATCATTCCAGAATAGTTTGTAACATTCAACCGTAATACCATCTGTACCTGGACTTTTGTTATTTTTCATTTCCTTTATGCAATTCTTACATTCATATTCAGATAACTTGCCTTCACAATTTTGTTTCTCTTCTTCCAATAATATGTGTTCATAATTATTCGTGAAAAACATCATGTTGCTTTCATGTTTATTTTTGTATATAACTTTTTATAATATTCTTGCTGCTCATGTAGTATTTCTTTGTCATTTGTAATAATATCGTTATTTATATTCAGTCTAATTCTAGTTTTATTTTCTGCCCGTTTCTTTTCGAGATTAGAAAAGTATTTTGTATTCTTTTCTCCACCCTCTATCCATTCGGCTTTGGTTCTTCATATTATTCCTCTAACCCTTTCTTCGTGTATATTATGTAGTTGGTCTTTTTTATTATTTAGTTCTGTTAAAAGGTCTTCCTCTGTAGTATTAGAGTATTCTGATTCTAATTTATTTATTTCATCCATTAACCTTTTTTCTATATTTACTGTTTTTTTTTCATTTCTATTGAAGCAAATCTTATTGTTTCGTTTCTATTCGGTCCTTTTATTATCTCCCATAATGTATTCGGATTTGCACCATCATTCGCTTCAGCAACTAAAGAAATATTATGTCTACTATTTTGTTGATATTCGGCATTTAACAGTAAGGTATTCTTTAATTTAAAATACCTGGACCTCGTTTATTAGATTGTGTATGAAGGGAGAAAAATACAATTGAATGATCCGACTTATATCCTGTGGTAATCTTACTATTTGCTACGCGATTTATTATGTTTTCAGAAATTAAAAAATAATCTAGTCTGCAACATATTGGCGGCTTAGTATTTGAATGTCATGTATATTTTATTGAATCAGGGTTAAGAATTCTCCGAATATCGAGTAGATTGTATGTATTCATGATAGATAATAATTTGTCTCGTGTCTTTTCATTTGTGTCTTTTCTTTCATTTCTCTTGTCAAGATCCGGGTCTAAAATTGTGTTGAAATATCCACCTACTATTAATGTATCAGTTTCGAAACATTCCATATAATTATCCATATCTTGGTTAAAGCTAAAGCTGTTTTCATTCGGACCATATAAATGAATTAGTGTATAATCACGTTCTCATATACTTATTTTTAGAACTTGCATTCTACCGGTTACTGCTTCGATATATTGTTATATTTCATACCAACACATTGGTGATATTAGAATACCAACCCCTTCTGTATTACTAAAATTCCCACTGAAATAAGTATCGCCGTCCCATTCATTTTCCCATTGTGTTTTATCATTTGCCGTAAAATGTGCTTCTTGAATAAAGCAAATAGCAAACTCATTTTCTTTAATCCATTGCATCAGTTATAAACGTTTGCTTTTCGACCCCATACCCTTTACATTAAACGTTCCTATTTTAATATCCATGTCGTTATGCTGTGAAATTGCTTAACTCTGAACCAAGCGTAGCGTACAATTGACCTTAGATACAACATTCTAAACTTGAACAGAAGGAAAGTAGACATGGTTGCCAGGATTGTACCATCGGTGGTCATGGTTTAAAAATAATAACAGTATTAAAGATTCTGCGTATCAGATATGTACGTGAAGTAATGGCACCAATTAAGCGAACAACATTCTTAGTGTAGATCTTAGCATTTTGTAAAACCTTTACAAATACAGTCTCTTTAACACGAACCCCGTGGAGAACAAATTGTATATTTAAATTGTGGGAACACCGATGGATACAAAATCAATTACTTTGTACTATTCAATAGTTTCGCATTGAAACAAACTCATATGTATGTTTACATTACATCGATTATTTGATAATTAATGTTAAAGCCACAACTATATTTGTCCCCTTGATTACAAAAGTTATCTGAGCATGCAACCACCACCTGGACGTGAAAACCAGCCGGCCGACAAGCAGAATCTGAGCACAGTTCAGACTCAACCAGTCAATCCGCTAGATCCTGGGCGCAAGACGCGGTCACACGCCCTAAAAAAACAAACTCACACACTTCTTGACAGATCGAGAGGAAACCACTTCTATAAATACACGTGTATACATGTCAGCAATTTTTACCAATATGGCAACCGGCGGCCATCTTGAATTTTAGATGACGCTTCTGTATTAGATATTCATTCCTCATTGACCCTTAGAAATTTGAATATAACAGAAGAAATTTAAATCATTACATTTATTGCTATTTAGCTACACTTTTATATTGTCGGCCACTTTTTCCAATATAGCTGTCAGCAATATTTTACCAATATGGCAACTGGCGGTCATCTTGTATTTGACATACAACTTCTATATTAGATATTCATTCCTCCATGACCCTTAGAACCTTGTATATAACAGCAGATCATTTGAATCATTACTTTTATTGAAATTTAGCTGAACTTGTATACTGTTTGTAATCTTTTTCCAATATGGCCGAATTGGAATTGAAATACAACTAGTATTTTTGATATTCATTCCTCCATGATTGTTAGAAGCTAGCATACAACACTAGAAATGGGAATAATAAGTTTACTTGAAATTTAACTCAACTTACATATTGTTGGCCATAGTTTCAATATGGCCGCCGGCAGCCATCTTGCATATGAGATATAGCGTGTGTCTTTGGATACAAAACGTTCTATGATCCTAATATAAGGAACGTCCATACCAAAGGGGACCTTTGCATCATGATGTGAAGTCAAACACCTATTTTTTGCACTTAACAATCCTACTAATATGTAATACTTATAGTTCATATATTGAATTTTGAATAAATTAATTTCGTAACGAGAACCAGCGATCGAGAAATTATTTAAAAAAAAAATTAAATATGTGAACTATAACGTACTTATTGTTTACCAGCCCACTCGCGA
This sequence comes from Conchocele bisecta, assembly GCA_029237695.1. Taxonomy (NCBI): domain Eukaryota; kingdom Metazoa; phylum Mollusca; class Bivalvia; order Lucinida; family Thyasiridae; genus Conchocele; species Conchocele bisecta. The sequence continues at coordinate 77,316,665 of CM055269.1, forward strand.
AGCTCCGCCCATAAACGTGATTTCGATTCGATATACTAGCATGTGATTGGCGGTGTGACACGAAGTGAGCGCGTGTGTGGGTGGTAATATGTTTTGCGTCTCGTGACCTGATGACAACAGGGCGTAAGCTCATTTCTAAATGTAGCGGCTGAACAGTTAATGATTAATTTAATAGATATTGGCGAAAGTTTCGTAATATGCGATTAATTGATACGATATGCTGTTCTTTAATTGGTCGAGAAACTAGGATAAACAATAAGTTTAGTTTCCACTAACCAATTGTAACCAAATATTGTATAGGGGTTAAGTAGATCATAATACAGCTGCTTCTAAAAATAAATTTCGGGCAATACTTTTTTGTTTAAGTATGTATTCCGTTACCCGACAACTACCCTGTTTAAGCTGCCATATATTTCTCGTTAAAACATTTACAAAACAATTGATATTTTCGGCAAACGTCGTCGAAAGTTCACGACATGTTCATAGTAATTGCGGAATTGAGGGCATTCCGTATTTGCAATCCTGTCAAATTTCAACGTCATTTAGAGAAAATATCAGAGTTTCTGTAAATATTGTTTTCACGAACAATCGTACATCTCCTTAGGAACAAAATCACATGACTGATCTCATATTATCCAACATGCTTGTTGTAGGCCATAGCAACGATTACACGACTTCCATCAAAGCTGAAGATCAGTATATCGTGTATGAAAATGACGTCATTGGATGGTGAGTACTATTTATCTGATAACGAGCTTTGTTTTGGCCCAATATGTACTGAGAATGCCAGTCTAGTGTATGTTGATATCAAGTTATCAAGCCTCAAAATTCTTACGCGTTTCCTAACCATGCATGATAAACTTGATATCAACATACACTAGCCCTGTGTTATCAGTACGTAATGGGTTGGGCACGTTTCACTAAACTTCTTACGATTAATTCGTATGTAACAAGCTTACCATGTCAGTATGGTGACCTGACATACTTTTCTCGAAATATAGGCCACGTCCATCAAAACTTGGACGTACGTCCAAATATCGTATATCTCTTGACAGATTTGTCGAATGTTGGCCAAACTTCATCAGCAGCTTCCTTACTTAAGACTGGTACCTATCCTGGGGCCATTCGGGGCCATTTTATTGCAATTTGTTTCGGGTCATGCTACTATTTGAGTGGACTATTAAGGCTAACTCTTAGTCAAGATGGAATCTGGCATGAACACATTTCAAATATAGTGGTAACAGCATCTAAGGTGGATAATGAAAATGCTTAACTTTAAACTGAACAGAAAGACACTAACTCAAATATATATACCAATTATTGGGTATGCATCAATTGCTTGTAAAGTTGTACTCAATATGAACGTGATTCCCCTGAAAGACTTCAATATGAAGCAGCCAGAACAGTTACTGGTCTAACCCGTTCAGTTTCAATTAATAGGCTCGTTCTAGAAATTGGATAGGTATCACTATCAGATCGAAGAAAATACAAAAATTAGTTCTCATATATAAGGAAAAGGCAGGTAAACTTACAACATATCTACACGAATTATTCCCACAACTTGCAACTTGTAGGAGAAAATAATCCATATGAATTGTGTAATGGGAGCAATAGTATTACAGCAGCCAGACGAACAGAAATTTGCTATAAATCAGTTATACCTTCTTCTAGAGCATTATGAAACGAGTTAGATGACACAATTAAGAGCTCTCCTTCCATAGCAGTTTGTAAAGCTAAGATAACAAAATGTTCAAACCGCCTATTGTTCCAGAATACTATCTGAGCGGTGATATAACGCAATCTGTTTACCACGCCCACATACGAAATCAATGTAGTAATATAAATTCAGACCTTTTTACGAATAATCTACGAGAATCACCATTGTGTCATTGGAATCTTGATGTAGAATATTCTGAGCACTTCCTTTTTAAATGCACATCATTCCATCAGCAACGCCAGCAATTGCTTACCGTCAATACCACCCGTTCTCTATAAATACTCTATTATTTGGAGACGATTTAACGGATTTTGAAGGTAATGCCAGTATTTTTTTAGAAGTCCAGCGTTACATTAAACTTACTGGTCGTTTCAATAATTAAGGTAAACTTATTCACTTATTCACGTGTTCCTGTTTTGTTTGTTGAAAACTATACTTAATCGGTGGCACGATCTTGGGATGGCAATTGGTCTGTATTCACCGGACAGTGCAAGATTAATGAACATTCTTTTTGAAATTCTAGTTATACATGTATATGCTCTATACTATACAAAGTTGTATTATACATTGTAACAGTTATGTCTACCGCTATTATACCACAAGTTATAGTACATGCAATGTACTCGTCGTTTCAATGGGAAGGGCTGTAACTAAAGGTCACCCAAAAACACCCCAAAGGCTGGAAAAGGCCACAAAGGCTACAAAGGCTGTTCGATGTTGCTTGTACGTACGTTAGCGGATATTTATGACATGCATTTTCATTGAATTGACTGAATTATTATGTGTTAGGATCATTTTATGAAATTTAATCATTTTAATACAATAATCCACCACAAACATACGTGTTTTGGTAAATTGTCTGAACGCGCACCTGCGCCCTTTCGGGCCGCGCGGAATAGGAGTGATTAACACCTATTAACATATCGTTCATCAGGTGCAGCTAAAAAACGATTATACGTATTGCATTATTGCATTATTATTAATATAAGTCAATGATCAATCAACGACATTCACTTGAACATGCGTTATGTATCAACACATTACGTGAACATAGGACGAATGCCAAATTTTGAGACATCAGCTAGTTATCTACCTTGAAAATGGGTATCCACACGGTGATAAAAATATGTTTATGAGCGCTAGGTACGGCTGTGCAACGAATATTTCCTCAGATTGCGGAAGCAAAATCTTTTATTTACACGGGCGAATAAATGTGTAACTAGTTGTAAATGACATTTACGCTAGCTGACATGTTCCCGTCAAATAACCCATAGTATTTAGCACAGTTTATTCCACGAACATTTTCCTTCCCGTGTCCTGTATTTGTAATTAACGTAATTACGTCAATTATTGGCAGTAAACAGTTCCTTTTGAACTTTAAAATTAAACTATCAGGAGGAGATTAACGGGACGTATAACACGAAAAACTGTTACTACACTTTCTGAGATCAACGTAAAAACAGTTCAAAGAGTAAGCCAGATGGCCGACGGCAGTACTAAGGTTACATTCATAGAAAACAGTCCACAAAGGCTGACAGATGTTACCACAAAGGCTACACTCACATATAAAATAGTCAACAAAGGCTGACAGATGGCACCACAAAGGCTGCATCGACATAGAAAATAGTCGAGAAAGACTAAAAGATGGTACCACAAAGGCAACATTCACATACATAGAAAATAGTCAACAAAGGCTGACAGATGGCACCACAAAGGCTACACACACATAGCAAATAGTTGACACATGCTTACAGATGGCACCACAAAGGCTGCATCGACATAGAAAATAGTCGACAAAGGCAGACAGATGGTACCACAAAGTCTACATTCACATAGAAAATATTCAACAAAGGCTGACAGATGACACCACAAAGGCTGCATCGACATACAAAATAGTCGACAAAGGGTAATAGATGGTACCACAAAGGCTGCATCGACATATAAAATAGTCGACAAAGGCTAATAGATGGTAACACAAAGGCTACAATTACATAGAAAATAGTCGACAAAGGCTGACAGATGGCACCACAAAGGCTGCATCGACATAGAAAGTAGTCAAGAAAGGCTGACAGATGGCACCACAAAGGCTGCATCGACATAGAAAATAGTTGACAAAGGATAATAAATGGTACCACAAAGGCTACATTTACATATAAAATAGTCGAGAAAAGCTTACAGATGGCACCACAAAGGCTGCATCGACATAGAAAATAGTCGACAAAGGCTAATAGATGGTACCACAAAGGCTACATTCGCTTTGAAAATAGTCAACAAAGGCTGACAGATGGTACCACAAAGGCTACACACACATAGAAAATAGTCCACAAAGGCTGACAGATGGTACCACAAAGGCTACATTTACATAGAAAATAGTCGACAAAGGCTGACAGATGGCACCACAAAGGCTGCATCGACATAGAAAATATACGAAAAAGGGTAACAGATGGTACCACAAAGGCTACAATCACATAAAATATAGTCGACAAAGCCTAATATATGGTACCACAAAGGCTACACTCACATAGAAAATAGTCAACAAAGGCTGACAGATGGTACCACAAAGGCTACAGACACATAGAAAATAATCGACAAAGGCTTACATAAGGCACCACAAAGGCTGCATCGACATAGATAATAGTTGACAAAGGCTAATAGATGGTACCACAAAGGCTGCATCGACATAGAAAATAGTCGACAAAGGCGAACATATGGTACCACAAAAGCTGCTCCGACATAGAAAATAGTCGACAAAGGGTAATAGATGGTACTACAAAGGCTGCATCGACATAGAATGTAGTCAAGAAAGGCTGACAGATGGCACCACAAAGGCTGCATTGCCATAGAAAGTAGTCGACAAAGGGTAATAGATGGTACCACAAAGGCTACATTTACATAGAAAACAGTCGACAAAGGCTTACAGATGGCACCACAAAGGCTGCGTCGACATAGAAAATAGTCGACAAAGGCCAATATATGGTACCACAAAAGCTGCCCTGACATAGACAATATTCGACAAAGGGTAATAGATGGTACTACAAAGGCTGCATCGACATAGCAAGTAGTCAAGAAAGGCTCACAGATGGCACCGCAAAGGCTGCATCGACATAGAAAATAGTCGACAAAAAGGCTGACAGATGGCACCACAAAGGCTATAGCGACATAGAAAATATTCGACAAAGGCTAATAGATGGTACCACAAAGGCTACACTCACATATAAAATAGTCAACAAAGGCTGACAGATGGCACCACAAAGGCTGCATCGACATAGAAAATAGTCGAGAAAGACTAAAAGATGGTACCACAAAGGCAACATTCACATACATAGAAAAGAGTCAACAAAGGCTGACAGATGGCACCACAAAGGCTACACACACATAGCAAATAGTCGACACATGCTTACAGATGGCACCACAAAGGCTACATCGACATAGAAAATAGTCGACAAAGGCTAATAGATGGTACCACAAAGGCTATATTCGCATAGAAAGTAGTCAACAAAGGCTGACAGATGGTACCACAAAGGCTACACACATATAGAAAATAGTCCACAAAGTCTGACAGATGGTACCACAAAGGCTACATTTACATAGAAAATAGTCGAGAAAGGCTGACAGATGGCACCACAAAGGCTACATCGACATAGAAAATAGTCGACAAAGGCTAACAGATGGTACCACAAAGGCTACACTCACATAGAAAATAGTCAACAAAGGCTGACAGATGGTACCACAAAGGCTACATACTCATAGAAAATAATCGACAAAGGCTTACATAAGGCACCACAAAGGCTGCATCGACATAGAAAATAGTTGACAAAGGCTAATAGATGGTACCACAAAGGCTGCATCGACATAGAAAATAGTCGACAAAGGCTAATATATGGTACCACAAAAGCTGCCCCGACGTAGAAAATAGTCGACAAAGGGTAATAGATGGTACCACAAAGGCTACACTCACGTAGAAAATAGTCGACAAAGGCTTACAGATGGCACCACAAAGGCTGCATCGACATAGTAAATAGTCGACAAAGGGTAATAGATGGCACCACAAAGGCTGCATCGACATAGAAAATAGTCGAGAAAGGGTAATAGATGGTACCACCAAGGCTACACTCACATATAAAATAGTCAACAAAGGCTGACAGGTGTACCACAAAGACTACACACACATATAAAATGGTCGACCAAGACTGACAGATGGCACCACAAAGGCTGCATCGACATAGAAAATAGTTGACAAAGGGTAATAGATGGTACCACAAAGGCTACACACACATAGAAAATAGTCGACATAGGCTGACAGATGGCACCACAAAGGCTATATCGACATAGAAAATAGTCGACAAAGGCTAATAGATGGTACCACAAAGGATATATTCATATGGAAAATAGTCGACATAGGCTGACAGATGACACCACAAAGGCTATATCGACAAAGAAAATAGTCGACATAGGCTGACAGATGACACCACAAAGACTATATCGACAAAGAAAATAGTCGGCAAATGCGGAAAGTACGAATGAACATCGGCGATCCTATAGTTTTCACTTTGTGATTGTGTGGGATCACGTGTTTCCGTACGGTGTGACATATGTCATGTTTGTTTAGATTTCCTTTGATATCTTTCTAATGGTCTGACTGGAGGAACCACAAAGGCTATGTGTACTTAAATAACAGATCACAAAGCTTATATGTACGTATACAATGGACGACAAAGGCTGACAGGAGGAACCAAAAAGGCTATATGTATAATAGATCACAAAGGTTATATGTACTTATAAAATAGACGACATAGGCTGACTGGAGAAACCACAAAGGCTATATGTACTTATTATGTTGACGACAAAGGCTGACTGGACAACCGCAAAGGCTATATGTACTTCAAAATGGACGACACATTGAGACCGGAGGAACCACAAAGGCTATATGTACTTAAAAATAGATGACACACTGTAACCGGAGGAACCACATAGGCTACATGTACTTAATAAATAGATGACAACGGCTCACTGGAGGAACCACAAAGGCTATATGTATTTATTATATAGTCTACAAAGGCTGACTTGTTGAACGACAAAGAATATATGTACTTATTATACAGACGACAAAGGCTGACAGGAGGAACCACAAAGGCTATAATTATGTACGTATTACATAGACTACAAAGGCTGACTGGGGAACCACAAAGGCTATAATAGTATGTCCTTATTATATAGTCGACAAAGGCTGACTTGATGAACCACAAAGACTATATGTACTTATTATATAGACGACAAAGGCTGGCAGGGGGAACAACAAAGGCTATATGCACTTATTATATAGTCTACAAAGGCTGATTTGAGGAACGACAAAGACTATATGTATTTATTATACAGACGACAAAGGCTGACTGGAGGAACCAGAAAGGCTATAATTATGTACTTATTATATAGGCGACAAAGGCTGACTGGAGGAACCACAAAGGCTATATGTACTTATTATATCGAAGGCCAAGACTGACTAGAAGAACCACACAGGCTATATGTACTTATTATGTAAACGACTGGAGAGATCACAAAGGCTATATGTACTTATTATATAGGCGACAAAGGCTGACTAGAAGAACCACAAAGGCTATATGTACTTATTATGTAAACGACTGGAGAGATCACAAAGGCTATATGTACTTATTATATAGACTTAGAATCTCGTTCCCACGAGATAGCATCTCGACCCCACGAGATAGCATCTGGTTCGCATCTCGTTCGAACGACCTAATCAGCCAATAGAATAGCACATATTACTCCATCATAATGAATGACAATGGTGCTACCTTTTGATTGGCTGACTATGTCATGGGAACAAGATAGCTAACGAAATCCTATCTCACGTGAGCGAGATCGTATCTCGTGGGAAGTGAAGCTTGTATGTTTCTTGATATAAACTTGGTACAGACAAAATATATGTACAGAATTACATGACATTGTCCAGAAATTAATTTTGCATCAATAAAACTAAATCAAGTTAGCAGATGATCACTGATATCCCTAACCACTGACTGGACCGTCAAACAACAAGCTTAGCGCAAATCTTACGGACGGACAGAAGCTGTACTGCCTGGGGTATAACTACATGTAAGTCACATGATAATTCATTTTAGGGACTGGTGGGTACGACCGAATTAAGCTGGCATTTTATTAGTATACTCAAAACGTGTCAATGTGGGAACGTAAGGTTCCCGGCGAACAAAAGAACTTCGGGAGTAGCCGGATTAATATGGGGTGCCGTTTTGGACTTTAATAGCACTTTGTGATATCACCCATTTGAATGGGTGATATAACCCTATTCAGATTTGAATCGGTGATATCACCCTTTCGAATAGGTGATATCACCCATTAGAAAGGGTGATATGACCGATGCATTATGAATAGGTGATATCACCCTTTAGAATAAGTGAAATCACTCATTTGAATAGGTGATATCACCTATTCAGATTTGAATCAGTGATATCACCCTTTCGAATAGGTGATATGATTCATTTGATTCATTCTGAATAAGTGATATCACCCTTTCGAATAGGAGATATCACCCATTTAATTAGTGATATCACGTGTTCAAATGTGTAATATCACCCATTCAGAATAGGTAATATCACCCATTTGGTCCCAATTAGTGATATCACTTGTTCAAATGGGTTATATCACCCATTCAGAATGAACTGATGATATCACCCTTATGTATAGGTGATATCACATATTCGCTTAAATATCAAAAGGGTAAATGATCACTCCCTTACAGTGGTATTGCAGATTCAAATAGGTGATATCACACATTCATTCTGAAATAGTGATATAACCCTTTCGAATGGGTGATATCACCTATTCGAATGAGTGATATCACCTATTCGAAAGGGTGATATCACTATTTCAGAATAAATGGGTGATATCACCTATTTGAATGAGTGACATCACCCATTTGAACAAGTGATATCACCCATTTGTATCGAAATGGTGCCCTGTTGTTGATAAACAAAATCTGGGGAGAAATAATTTATTTCGGAACATTGTATTTGTTGTGAAAGCTTGATAGCACTGATTCGAAAGGGTAATATCACTATTTCAGAATGAATCGGTGATATCACCTATTCGAATGTGTGATATCATTCTGAAATAGTGACATCACCCTTTCGAATAGGTGATATCACTCATTCGAATAGGTGATATCACCCATTTGTTCCCAAATAGTGATATCACTTGTTCAAATGGGTGATATCACCCATTCAGAATGAACTGATGATAGCATCCTTTTGTAGAGGTGATATCACCTATTCGCTTAAATATCAAAATGGTAAATTATCACTCCCTTACAGTAGTCTCGCAGATTAAAATAGGTTATATCACCCATTCATTCTGAAATAGTGATATCACCCTTTCGAATGGATGATATCACCTATTCGAATGAGTGATATCACCTATTCGAAAGGGTGATATAACTATTTCAGAATGAATGGGTAATATCACCTATTTGAACAAGTGATATCACCCATTTGCACAAGTGATATCACCCATTTGCACAAGTGATATCACCCATTTGTATCGAATGATGCCCTGTTGTTGATAAACAAAATATCGGGAGAAATAATTTATTTTGGAACATAATATTTGTTGTGAAAGCTTGATAGCACTGATTCGAAAGGGTATTTCAATATGTACACATGTTACCATGGTAACAAAATCACTCATGTACTAAAGTGTAGCTCAACTGACATACTTATGTTAGTAGAACATGCTAAACATTGTGAGACGCAGCGTGTATATGTTATTATGGTCATAGCATAATGATGCTGCAGTCAAAGAAACATTTCTATTTGTTTTAACGGTACATGCCCACGCAGTAGACACAAAAATGTTCTCTATATCAGAGTCATCATCTGAGACATTTTCTGGCAAAATAAACATTATTTCACCATTACCCCATGTATTGATTGGCATTATTATACATTCTATATCAGACGGAAATTTCCACACTGACATCAGGGGGGACAACCGTGTTTCCTTAAAATGTGAACGGACATTACTACATGTATTTAGTCTCTGTATTAATGTTTGTATATATATATTTGTTTATTAAAGTCTCATCAATGTACACACATAAGATAATACAACATAGACACAGTAAAATAGTACATCGCCATTCTATAAGAATTACAAGAGACTACACTCACTATAAAACATGTGTTTTGCCACATAAAACATGAATATGAATACATGGGTAATATGTACATACAGTTATCTAACGTGTTCGTGCCACGAGCATCTGGACGCACATGCACAAACTACATGCAACCTATTGCGTGTATCATGACTATGACGTACCGTACACTAAAACACATGATAAACATAGACACAATAATTCATGAATATAGTACAATATCTACACTATAAGACATGGTTAAATGAATAAGACCTAACGTACGGTATATTGATCATCTATAAAGAAAACCACACCTTCTTTTTAAAATATTGAAACAAGTTTTGGCACATTCTTTCATGATATCACTATTAGCAAATAAGATTACAAACTTATCGATATCACACAAGTTCAAGAAATCCGGAACAATGTTGCAAGCTTTATCGAACAATACAGTTCTAAGATCACTGTACAAATCACATTCTAAAAGAACATGCTTTTTTCCGTTTCCACGTATTAGCATTGCAAAATATACACAGCCTTTCATCCAGGGCAATATTTTCGTATCGTCCGGTTTCCAGTCTAATGGGAGCAACCCCACAGCGAAACTTGGCAAAGGCTGATCTGTGCTTAAATGGAATCAAGAGCTTGCAATAAGCTTCTGTTTCGAAGTTATTTTTGAACTTACAATAAGACCTGAGTTTATTACCCCCTTGACCCCGTATGCTGCTATTACTGTTAATAAGGTCATGCCATTCAACAACGTATTTGTGCATCATTGTCGTAACTAGATCTCCTAAAAGTGCCGTTTTAGCAATAAATGTATCAACATTTAAGTATTGATTAAGTTGCAAATTATTAAAATGTTTGATAACAGTATACACCAATTTTGACACTGCCTGCTATTAACGCTATGACACCAATTAAAAATTCTCTTATTAATTCTGTTTACACTCATATTTACACAACGACTCCAGAGGTTGGCAATACATTTCCACTGTCGGATGATAGCTGGTAACCATGCAATATCACCGGAGACAGCAGCACTGGGTGTATACTTTCCCACGCCCATATAAAAACGCATAGCTCTATACTGTACAGCATCGATACATGAGAATGATCTATATCCCCATACAGCTGCCCCATAAGCTATAACAGGCCATACTATTGAATCATACAGTTTAGTGAAAACATCATACGGCATACCGCCAATGTACTTAGACTTTGCAATGATAAGACCGAGGGCTCTGCCTGCACTCTGTGCAACCATTTTGACAGTAACATTATAGTCAAGATATTCATCTAGTACAAGTCCAAGATATGTATATTTATCAACAGTGTTTAAACTTGTATCACCACATAAAAAAGTATGTGCGCTTCTCGATGCGGATTTTGGTCTAAAATGTACAATGTTACTTTTATTACTATTAACACACATATAATTGGCTTTGCTCCAGTCATACAACAAATCCAGCATACATTGTAAGTCACGTTCATTATCTGCAATTAAGACAATATCATCAGCATATAATAAAATGGCAACAAGTTCATCTCCTACACGGACACCTTTTCCCAGAGCAGCCATTTTCAGTGCAAGATCATTAATATAAAGATTGAATAATAAAGGTGATAGACTACATCCTTGTCTCAATCCAGTAGTGACATTGAAACTATCAGTTTTAAAAACATTCACACGCACACATGACGATACAGAACTGTACAATGATGTTACAGCTCCAAATAGTTTGCCACTGACACCTATTTCAGCTAGTCTATTCCACAACATATTTCTATTTACAGTGCCATATGCCTTTTTAAAATCTATGAATGCGCAGAATGTTGACAGCTTACGCTTCTTACGCACATCAATAATGTTTGTTAATGAGGCCACGTGATCAATGGTGCTTCGACGTTTTCTGAAACCATTCTGCTCATCACATATTTTATCATTGGCCTCCGCCCATCGCGATAGTCTTTCATTTAAAATAAAACAATACAACTTATACATGCAACAAGTTAACGATATGCCACGATAAGATAATGGGTCCCTAGGATCTGTGGTATTACTTGATTTGGGAATTGGGTTAATGATACTGTGACCCCAAACAGTGGGCATTTTACTTTGGCTATAACAAACATTAAATAGTATATGTAAGAACATTATACTGGTGTCATTACATAAGACTTCAGAAGGGATCTGATCATCACCACACGCTTTACCTCGCTTTGCATGATCTACAGCTTGTTTTACTTCTAACAGTGTAATATTATCATTGAACATAGGTTCAGATGTGTCGTTGATCAGATCATTCACATAAATTGACATATCAGCAAATTGCCCCGCGTTTAGAAGATGACTAAAATCAAGTTTCCACTTGTCCAACACCACAGTAACTTCATTACCAATGCCTCCATTATCAAGTACCACCTCCATCGGTATACCTTTAGATTTACCATGACCAATGCCAATTTTACCAATGGTCTTCCAAAATTCAGACTGGCTACCTGTTGCCTCGTTTGCTAACTGGTTCTGAAAACTAAACAATTGTAACCTTTTGGCTCTTTGAACCAACCGGTCAAAATGTTTTCGAACCAAGACATATGATTTCTTCAAGGACGCTTTATCAGATTTAATTTTACTGCGCAACCATTTTCGCTCAGCTTCACAAACATCATTCCATGCCACAGTTAAGTTTTCATTCCACCAAGGCTTACCAACTCTCCGCCTTTTGTTTGAAAAACCACAATGCAATGGGATAGACACACTTGGCAACTTATCGGACATCTCTTTAGCTATTATATCACATAAATCATTGTACGCACTATCAATAGCAGACTGAGTTCGTAACCCCGCTTCGAGTTCACTAACAACAGAGTGAATATTCACATGATTGTCAAGTAGAAACGAAGTGGGAACTGCAGATACATCAAATTTGGTAAACGTATCGGATGGTGTTGGCAAAGCATCTGGTGTAACAGGAACAGTCTGACATTCAAAAACCCAAGTCAAAGCGGAGTGGTCTGGCAGTGATGACGGTGACATTACAGTGATATTATTGCACAAATTAATGAGCGTTGACGCTCGCATGACGTTGAACTCTTTACATCTAGATAAGTGCCCATGACTAGTAAGACAATAATCAACAACTGCACACCCCTTTGTAGATATTGACGTAAAGTCATTACTGATACTGTTACGGCCATTAAGCATACAATATTTACAGTTTATTAGAAATTCAATAAGCATATTTCCATACGAATTTGTTTTAAAATCCAAAACTGACCGCTGAGGAATACTATCAATCCCCACTATAAAATCATCATTATCTCCACACCTACCATTAAAATCACCGCATATCATATTCACCCCAGTGTTTTGATATCTGTAAACATTAGCCATCAATGTATCAAAGAAGGCGAGTGCATCCACGTTCCGAGAGGAGCCCTGGGGAGGAAGGTAACAGACGCATACATTAATGCATGTGTTATCAGCTGTATGTTTCAATTGTACCCATAATATTCCTTCACAAGAGTCATCTAGTATGGTGACATGAAAGTTGTCAATAATAGTATTACGTATAAAGACACCAACTCCTCCAGAGCCTCTCCTTGCACGCACATGCAACTCCTGTCTGTTATTACCAAACCAGGTATAACCCGGTAAAGACAATATGGCGTCACCCACCAGATGAGATTCTGCTATACCAATAATATCACAGTTTAAATATTGCACACAAGCAGTCCTTACATAACAATTGTCTGACAACTCATTCGCAGACCAACCGTTGACATTCCAAAACCCAAGTTTTAGCTAGTTGTACGAGCGACCACGACCGCCACGGGCACCATTACCGCGCCGCCGGTCGACGTAACCCCACTGACTGCCATCAGAACGCGAATTACGCTGGTACGAGTCGTCTGTACCATGCCGACTGTCATCATCGCGCGCCAAACCACGTGACCCATAAGGACGGTCGTTGTCAGGTCGGTTGTATCGTCCATCAGAGCGTGTACGTGGGACCGAGCCAGTATAGTCTGCCCGCGTATCTTTATTCCAACCCGTGACGTCACGAGAATTACCAGTGTGCTCCGTGCCCCCAGGCTCGTTATTGCCAACATTCCTAACGACACGAGACCCTTTGATGGTGATGTTGCTATCATTGTTACGCAGCGCATCAATTACAGTCCGGAAGTTAGATGCCATGATCCTTTCTTCGCGTGATTGGTGATTGTGAGGTTAGGTAAACTCTTCTGTACTGTTCACAGGTTCTGAGCTTCGATTTAGCACTCATACACTTCACCTTGTCATCCATGGTTTTGAATGTCACAACTACAATTCCCGGCCTTGCCCTATTGTCACTGCTCTTGCGTTCAGCAGAAGAGACCGTCACATCATTCACTCGAAGACCGTCTTTTATAAGACGATTAACGTCGAGAGCAACATTCTCGCGTTCGCGCTGAGCCATGTTCTGAACCACAATACGCAAACGCATATCAGACGCACTACTGTGACATTGATGTTGACTTTGCCGTGCCTTCACATCCCGGATAGAATCCTGCACACCAGATACAGTTGACGAAAGTTCATCCAAGTCGGTCCGCATATCAGCCCGAATGTCTAACAGCCGATCGTCAACATCCTTTCGAACTTTCTTCATTTCTGTATTTACACGTTTATCAACCAGTGTGGAGATTTTTGTTTTTGAGAGAGTTTGCCTTCCAGATTAGTTTCAAGCGAATTCATTCTCTCTGTCAGCGACTCCCACATCAGTAACATGTCAGACGAAATTTTCGTAAGTATTGCCTTCACGTCCGTATCGGCGTCATAATGTACGGTAGCCGCAGTGATCAAAATATCTGTTGATCTCTGTGATCTCTGTGATGATGTTGGCTGCTTAGGAGCTGCCGCCACTGGTGTCGCTGACTGGGCCACTGACGGCCGTGGCGGTGGTATGGCAGCGTTAACTGTAGTCGGTGACGGCGGCGTGGATTTGCGTTGTTTAGACTTCTTGTTTGTGCCCTCAGCCTCAGCCTCACTATTACCCGTCGATGACAGATGACGCTTACGACTATTAGACGGGGTACTATCAACACATGTGATACGCTGAGACCCCATTACAGAATCTACATAGTCTTCCGCCTCACATACACTGCTGATGGTGCTATCAACAACTGCAGCCATTATGCCGTCTCCGCGCTAGCTAATAGCTGTAGACTGTATGCCTCCTTATAACTACTAGAGTGTAATAATCGAATAGTTCACCAATGTTCATTCATGCGTGACGAACTGACCGCGATGACCACTATACACAGGAGAAAATCCAATACACAAATCGTATAAGTGGGCGAATATCAATATTCAGAGAATATCAGTACGAAGAAATCAACTAGTTCAGCAGAATACACACACATGTTAGCTCAAACGAGATATGTAATAGCCTTCACAGTACCTTTACTCACATCTGACACTAAAATATTCCAGTAAAATGTTCCTTGGTAAAGCACAAATCCTATAATCATGCGATATTTCAGAGTCCAAAAAAATAAACATCCGCCATAAGACGAATTTGTATGTGCAATGATCTGTCAAAAGTATTCTTTTTTCAGGTGACGCATTTAATTAGTATAAATAATTAAAAAAGATCATGCCTCATTTGCATATGAAAATAGCACATTACTAAATGTTTATATCTGTATAGCGGGCACCCGTAATTTTTAGAAATATTGGAATAGTGACACAATTATACACTAATTAAAATCATATAAAGAACAGTTTGTGCCTAATGGGTGGGCATGTACCTTTAACAACAACAATGTGCTACAATGACAATAATGTTTAGTAATCATTGTTATTTTATTTATCGGCGTAGCAGCGCGACCAAACTAAACCTGTTGCCAAGTACAGACATAGAAAATGTTTTGAATGGCGTTACAACATGATTATATCGATGTTTTATACTACTATGCATATATGGTATAAAGTATGTGCAATGACAAGTTCACTATTTTTCAATGAAATAGGAATGTCTAATGGTTTACTATTCGCACATTTTCATTAATATTTCAATTTCTTTAATGACTATCCATGAATTACCGTGTTTTACCAGTGAAATCGAAATCCATCTTACACCCGTGAAATACCAGATTCGCCGTGAAATATCGATTTCTAAAACTCACTGCTTTGCCGAACTACTTTCTTAGGCTCCGCCCATTGTACTTATATGGAATAAACTATGTTTAAACTAAATTAGGCCCCGCCCAACTGGGGAATTTTAGTAGTTGCATGATTATGTCCCTTGTACACCGGCGATTAGCTCCCTTGCTGGATGCGCGCATCGAGCAACATTTGTTATCTGCTACCGAAGGAGGAAATCGCGGAACTGGACAATTTGCTTTCGCAAATAGATACGAATTAAACATGAGGACCCTCAAATAACACCATTGCCCAACATTTAGCATGTTTAGTAAAAAAAGATTAATGGCAATCAAATAACAAATAAAACTTGATGAATTGAATATCTTAAAATATCCAGCAATCTTCATTCTTGATCTTGAAATTCTCTGTGATCAATCAGGTGCTTGTATCTATGTTTGTAACATAATTGTTCTACTTTACATTCAAAAGAACAGTCGCCCCAAGAACAGACATTTTCAACATGTATGACAATGTTGACATTTTCTGTGTAATCCATGGAATTCCATTATAATTGTTAATCTTCATTCTTGATCTTGAAATTCTCCGTGCTGAATCAGGTGCTTGTATCTATGCTTGCGACACAACTGTTCTACTTTATATTCAAAAGAACAGTCGCCCCAAGAACGGACATTTGCAACCTGTACGACAACGTTGACATTTTCTGTGTAATCCATGGAATTCCATTAGAATTGTTAATCTTCATTCTTGATCTTGAAATTCTCCGTGATGAATCAGGTGCTTGTATCTATGCTTGCGACACAACTGTTCTACTTTAAATTCAAAAGAACAGTCGCCCCAAGAACGGACATTTACAACCTGTACGACAACGTTGACATTTTCTGTGTAATCCACCAGAGCGACACTGAAATATTTTTCAGAATTCTGTCATTTATCCTAAATCTCTATGCTACAGAAGTCAGAGAAAAGCATGTCAAATTTAACTCTTTGAATGCTAGTGGTGAAAATAACCTCCAAATACATCGTGCACTTTCATTATTTTCAGAGAGCAATAAGTAAACAAACATCTTCAATTTAACTAGTTGCGAACTGTAACTTGCAATCTACTCCCGCACCGGCCACAGTTATGATTCCACTCATAGGCCTTCTCTGCAGAATAGCGAATCAGGTCCGATTCGCACTTTAGCAGTTAATTGTGAAAGATTTTATATATTTTTGAACTGAAATGAGTGTTAATATTATGAAAATAATTAACATTCAAGTACTTATGACATAAATGTACATATGTAGTTGATCTGATAAGTAAATTTAAGCTATTATCAACAAGTGATCCAGTCAGCGGCAGCCAAATTCCAACACGTAAAAGTTAAGATGGAGTCCATTTTTTGTAAAGGCCAAAAATAATTGTCTTAAACTTCTACAATAGTAAAATTTGTTTCAGAATTATTAGTAATTATTACTTTTATAATACTATTACTAATATTTTTTTCAGATGGAAATTCCAAAAATAATATGTCACAATTAACTGCTAAAATGCGAGTCAGATCTGATTCGCTATTCTGCAGAGAAGACATATGAGTGGAATCGTAACTCAGCCTACGGATGGTACAAGAGTAGAATGCAAGTTACCGTTCGCAACTACATTTTGACAGGATGTCTCAAAAAGAAAGATAAAACACAGAGAGTTGTCCACATACCAGTTATTTCAGTTTGAAAAATCGAAACAGAATGAAAATCAACTTGAGAATTAACAAGTAATTAATTTTATTATTGTTCCTTTCAGTGCCAGAATAAAAACTGATCAAAAAGTTGACCGATGATGAAGTGCCACAAAATCAAATAATGCAAAAAAAATGCTAACAGTTTATTTAAACAACTGCAGCCATTTGAACACTTATGCAAACAAGAAACATCTCCGACATATTTGTAAACAACAAAAAACAGAATCTAAAATACAACATCTGAGAAAACACACCCCACCCACCTACTTTACACATGTCGCACGAATGAATATTATTATTAATCAAGGCGCCAACCAGTCTCTCATCTCTCCAGGATTGTTTGTTCATCCAACATTCAACGGAAATGTTAGCTTCACGTTTTCGAACCAGTCGCTATCCAAAAAAAATACCACGAATCCTGACCGTTGTTTCTAAAAATTATGGCGACATCAGTTTTCGTAACACGATATGATTATCCACTTCATTCCTCGCCTGTGATCCTTGTCAAAGACTAAAGCACTACAGCGACAGTGCATAGGGAATGTGTGCAGGCATCCAATTCTGTTAAAAACACTGTTAAACAACTTGTGACACTATTCTCGTTAGTTGGAATGAACATAAAATACAAGATGGCGGCACTTTCCGTTTTCTCGCCTCATTATATATTCATGATTATATATCATGTAACATATTATTCCGCACTTTGCTGTTGCCATGGTGTTTTTTTGCGTAGAAAATCCATAAAGTATACACATCGAATTGTTAATTTATGTTAAATCGTATTCAGTTTTTCATATTAATATGAATTAGCATCTTCTATAGACACGGGATAGTTCTGTTAGTGATAAATCTCCTACACAAAAATGTAACTACTTTGTAATGCGGCGTGTCAAAGACAAAATTGGGATTTGAGGCACCCCACGGGTTACGACTGAAACTGGAGGTATCTAGCGGGAACATAAAATAATTAAATAATGCAAAAATCGGTAAAAGGGGCGTTATATAGTCATAAAAGAAATAGAATATTTGTTTTCTTCAGTGTAAGATCGATTTTATTTCATCTCGTGGACGAAAAATGTCGGATTTTCACTCGTGGCTTCGCCACTCGTGAAAATCCGACATTTTTCGTCCACTCGATGAAATAAAATTCGATCTTACATAAAATTCGATCTTACACTGAAGAAAACAAATATCCTCTATATAATTGTACTAAGAAAAACAAAAATACAAAATTATTATTATTATACAAATAATTATTATATACACAAAAATGAAATAGTACGCGTATGGTGTCATGTTAAATTTCTTGAAATGTTACTGTTACAAAATCGTGATTTACACATTATTTTCTTCGCAGATTTTTGATAATTTTGTTTACTAAATTTACGCCTCAGTTACGGCTGGGTGGTGAAATCGTCGATATTCGACTTGTGCTACGCCTGTATGAGGGGTTGGATTAAATTATCAATAAATTAAAAATTTAGTCATGCACCGCATATTTCTGACGGTTGACAACAAATTCCCAGCCCAGTTGAAACATAATCTGAAGTTCAATATGTCAATCAAGCAGACACTCCATGGTCGATAATCACCAATTAACTAATGTCCATGAGAAAACCAAGCTAGTGGTATTCGTAGCTGTTATCTCTCATCATGCGGAGTTCAAAAATAAAATCATATATTCATAATAATTCAGCTTATTATATACACTTTCTTTCAACTACTACTGTTATGCCATGCAATTTGTGCGGTGTGTTTGTGTGGTGGGTGATCTGCAGAACTACAGCTACGCTGGTTGCAACTCCCAAGTAGTGCGCATTCTATAGTTGGTACATGCACCCATGTTGTCATGATAATGACCAGGCTTGACCCCGTGGGGGTCATGATTATCTAATCTCATTATGATTGATAATCTGTATAACTCTGTGGATTGTGATTGACCAATAAAATGACACACGGGAAATTTTACTGACCAATGACTACACTGGGCAACTAACAACTCCCCTGGGTATGGAAGATCATACAATCAATTCTCACCAGTAAAATGAGTGCGATAGGAGAATGAATTCACTAATATATGGGCAATTGCTATACCGCCGTGTATTATCTTCTCTTTTTCTTTCGTCTTCAGAATATGTGAAACACATTGTCATATAACCAAATAGTAACAGATAAACGCAAAACATGAACTCGAATAATAGCAAATCGTATATAACGATAAGCCGCGAAACAACAGTAGTTGGGCCCGAAAACATATTACATCATACTTTGCATAACCAAATATCGATCATTCCCAGCCTGATATGTTATGCCCTGACCGATCGTCAAATATCATCATTATATAGGATAACACTGTTACGGCTGAATCTCCATATATCACATGCACTGACACTCAGCCTTTTTCACGGTCTTACATACCGGCTTCGTGCGATAGGAGAATGAACTAGCTAGGTTAAATTAACCGCCTCATTGCCTCCTTCATTTAATGCACATATTTCGACTTTATGGCAGATATTAGTAAATTCGGAAACAAACGGGCCAATGGTCATTGGCCTGCCACTTTTGGGTTCAAATGCCCGGGTTTGGAAGGT
The DNA here is from genome assembly GCA_029237695.1 of Conchocele bisecta. Lineage (NCBI taxonomy): Eukaryota > Metazoa > Mollusca > Bivalvia > Lucinida > Thyasiridae > Conchocele > Conchocele bisecta. The sequence goes on from CM055269.1 coordinate 77,337,018, forward strand.
CCTCGAGCCAATTCCTACCCTTAAATATAAGATAAAAAAAAAGAAAAAAAAAGAATGAATTAGCTAGGCTAAATTAGCCGTCTCATAACCTCCTTAATTTAAAGCACACATTTCGATGAAATTCGGAAAAGAAAGCGGGACAACGGCCATCGGCTCGACACATTTTCTGGCCTCATATATCGGTGTATGGAAGGTTCTTTAAGCCAATTCACATCCTTAAATATAAGACAACTAACTGCTCCTGTAAAAAAATATCAATTATATAACACCCGCTGTCCCGGTGATTAGTGGCAGATTATCTCCATGGGACAGATACACACAAACCGGTGGTTTAAAAGTACATGCCCACTCATTAGGCACAAAATGTTCTTTCTAGGAATTTAATAAGTGTAATATTGTGTCACTATTCCACCAGTTCTAAAAATTGCGAGTGCCAGCTATACAGATACAATAATTTAGTAATATGTATTTTGCTGTCAGTGACTCGCGGTGGTATCAGGCTATTTTCATATGGTAATATTTAATTATTTATACTAATTAAATGCGTCAACTGAAAAAATTATATTTTCGATAGATTAGGAAGTATGATCATTGCACATCAACAAATAAATACAGGGAATAAATAGCAACGGCCGTTAACATTTTAAGGACACTCGGTTATCGCCCCTGATATTAGTGTGGAAATTTACGTCTGATGTACAATGTATAATAATGCCAATTCTTTTGTGGGGTAATGGTGAATGAATGTTTATCTTGCCAGAACATGTCTCCGATGATGTCTCTGATATAAATAACAGTTTGTGCATACTTAGTGGACATGTACCATTAACATAAAACATCCTTTATCCACCTGGAATCTATGATATTTACTATTCCCATAGTAGTTTATCTGCAGAAGACGATTTGAAATTGATTTAAAAATAATACTCATTAGCATAATACTTTTTATTTTCTGTGACGGTTTTTATTTTCTGTGACGGGAGATGCTGGTACTGGAATAATAAAGTAGGCAACAGGTAGTTATATAAATTATAAGGAAAACGGGTAGAATAGTTACACAATTACAGGCCCGTAGCCAGGGGGGGTCGGAGTGGTCGGACGACACCCCCCCCCCCCCCGCCCAGCCTCGAGGTCCACTTTTTTAGCCTCGAGGTCCACTTTTTTAGACCCTCTAGATACCTCAGGCCCCTTGGTCCTCGAAACGACGCCCCCCCCCTTCAAACAGGTCTGGCTACGGGCCTGAATTACGTGTTTATTTTTCGAAGTAACATGGTAGCACCATACATTTCATTTTTCATTTAACACAATGTGCGTACATCACGTGCGGATACTAAAACGTTCGCAAACTGATATTTACAGATGCACACATACTATACCAGGGTAATCCAATATATATAGTGAAAATGGCTAATTATTATCACCACCGTGTTCATGACCCTTGACGTTTGTGATTATAACGTCACATGACTATGACGTCATACAACGTAGTGACGTAATATAATGCGACATCATTGACGAAGTGTCAATATAGCGGTAGGCCAAATTTCATTGAGGTATATGCACAATCACAGGTTGTAGTAACGGACCGAGGTCTATAAATACATCAAATATGCCTAAAAGCATCAATAAATGTAGAAAAACATTTTATTTTTTTTACCCCCTCCATATAATTCATTATAGAAGGTTCCTTACTTTTTAATAGGCCGAACCCGGACGACCTCGAGACAACGGACGTTCACGAAACGTCAACCGAGTTATATCATTGTCGCCTATTGCAGAAGTTGGGACAATGTTAGTATTCCGTAACGATATATTCCCCGATGCGCTGTGTCAACACGTTTTCGAGCTATCGATTGTTTTGTTGTAAAAACATTATCATCATTACTAGGTCGGGAAAGAACGGACACATTTCCGAGGCCGATACTGCTATATAAAGGAGTAAACATCAGGTTGAAAATACACTTTTACGTCGTCCCGGCCCGTAAAGAAACATTTCGCATAGAGAAAACATTGTTTCCAATCGAACATTTGATCAAACCTATATTTTTAACCGCCCTGTGCGTCACGACAGACAATTTAATCGCACATACATTTCTATCATTTCTCGGGAAGCTATTTTGTATAAACATCGTGGGACAGGTTTATTCGCCGGAACTCGTGCACTTACTATGTGGTAAAAAAACGGAACTTTTATAAACGGTTATAATTCATATTTTATAATACCTATGTTGATGGTAAAAGTATCAAGTTAAAGGTATGTCTCTCTACTCCGATTTCAAGTTTTGTCAAAATATATTTTTTTCTAATAAACATTATTATATATCAAATCGAAGGTATCAACGAGGCGATCACTCTGGTGCATTTTTTTGTCGAAATCGGATGGCTATGTCATCCAAGATGGCCGCCGAAAGGTCAAAAGATCGTTCTTTTATTAGAGATTTCAAAATTCTTCTTCACACGAACCGCTTGGCCCATGGTGGCCAAGCTTAAAAAAATGATGGTCCATGGGTGAAGCCTTTTCAGATTTGTTAAAACGGAGGTCATCGCTAATCCAAGATGGCCGCCGTCTAAAAATAGCATAAATTATTTAAAAAATCTTCTTCTCATGAACCGCTAGCCGGATTTCGACGAAACTTGGTAAGAATGATAGAGAGTATACCGTCCAATATCGGGACTCGCGGCGGCGCATCTAGGTCTATACACATCAGAATTACGGATAGATTTTGCCTGATAGACATGGTCAAGTGTCGCAGTATTTATGGTGTGGAGCCAGGTGCTGTCACAGTACACGGTAACGCTTAGGGGGCCGTTTCACTAAACTTGGTACGACTAAAATGTTCGTAAGTGCACATTTAAGATCGTCTGTAAATTTCAATTGAAGCATTTACATTACTATCATAAGTTTGCACTTACTAACATTGTAGTCGTATGAAGTTTAGTGAAACACGGCCCACGTATATCTGCTACATAATTGCGACCAAACGCCATACCGGTTCATGTAACATCTTGACAGATATGCGTCCGATAATAGTGACAATATAGACGATTTTTCAGTACATGTAAGGAAAAGGACAAAACGTTTTTTCTTACGCGGATTCAAGGAAATTGTTAATCTTGACCACTTATCGGCATTTGTAACTAGCCATGGTCCTAAAGTCACAATGATTCGTTTATTTCCAATTCGCAAATCACGTGACAGGGTAATAATAAGACTAAATACAGACGAGAATGTCGATGTAGTGCTGGGTCGGGGATTCTGGGCGCGCTGTGTGACATGCAAACAGTGGCTGTCACGTGATCCCCGACAGCGCAATTGGCAAAATCAAACTACGGCGGGTGGACTGGACCATCAGGAAAGCCAGAGTGACAACTTTGGCAATTATGAAAATAGACCTCTTACGAGCATGACAATAGGTATCGGACATTAGTGTCCGTGTAGACTAGTACCATTAACATTCAATATGACGATGCACGGATTGAATGTCATGACATGGAATGCAACAGGAAAAATATCCAGTGCGTCATACTTACGTTATGCTCTATATAAATATGATGTCGGAATATGCGGAATTTCCGAACAGTGGCTGTTTAACAATAATGTATATTTCCTGGACTCAATAGCAAGTAATTACCGATATACAGCTGTGTGTCACTCTGACTACCGATCTAGTAAATTACTGTGATATTGTACGGCAAAATAGTGATCTTTTGAGAATAAGAAGTGATCCTTTCGACAAATGTGATATCGATGAAGCATATACAATATTAACCCAGTGTTACATCCAATGCCGAGAAATGTCTACCTAAATCCAAGTTCACACAATATCTAACACCGTACTGGAACTCCGAATTGAAGTAGTATAAACACAGGGAGATGGAAAAGCAACGAACTATTTGGCTGAAAGCGAGAAGACCGCGGAATTCGGATGACGCATGACATCGACAGTACAAGCCAGAAAAGTGCGCTTTCTGGAAACTACATACACGCATAGGAACGATTATTTACAGGAATTAGATAGGAAAATTGGTAGAACTGCAGAAATTAATTCGGGAGTAAATAACTGGGCAATGGGGTCTCTAGTTTAGATTAGTGTTACAAATCAATGCGTTGTGACAGAATGGTTCATAGTGGAACAGAGTACCAGACATGGTGGTAAATTGTTTCCACACTGATACATCATCTGTATTAATGGATTAATACGTGAGTTAGAAGCCAGTATATTAGGAATGTGTGCATATAATCATGATTTGTGTTCTCCCACGGTCGCGGATGACATGATATTGATCTAATAATAAACATTTTGGAGGTTTAGCAGTCTTAATAAAGCATTAAATTAGGCAAGGTGTAAACAATATGTCTAGGGATGATTATCACTGGGTTAAATTAGATACAAAGTTCTTTAAGTTTGGCAAATATATATATGTTTGTAATATTTATTATCTACCTGCCACTTCCATTTATACCAAATGACTGGAGGCGGACACCAATTTATTTGATCTTCTGGATGCTTATATTTGTACATACAACACTATGAGATACTCTTGTGTGGCGACTTCAACGGCCGTACATCATCTAATCAAGATGTTGTTGAAAATGATCAATCGTCACATGTACCATTACATTCGAATTACTTTCTTGGTTGCGTGCCGCCACAACATCTGCTAGGGGTAAGGACATTCTTGAAATATGTATTGCAAAATGGCTACAGATTCGTAATGGTATAACATTTGGCGATTCATTTGGTAAATTTACATGCTATACACCACATGGTTGAAGTGTAGTTGATTATGTAATGGTCCCAGAAGAACTTCGTTCTCAGATACTACATTTAACGGTAAATGAATGTGTACCAACATTGTCGGACACCCATAGTAAAATATGTTGGAGCACACTTTCATACTTTCCATTTTCACATAGGAATCAGAAAACTAGATGCATGCCAAACAAATTTATATGAGTTACACAGTCAGCATTCAAATTTCAGTCAGCGTTATTACATCCTGAAGTTAGAAGTCAAGTATCAGACCTTATGAATCAAGTAACTGATATAAATTAAGACGCTATGCATAGAGAATGCACATCTGTTCAGAATATTATAGTATCTGCAGTAAAACACAATCACTTCGTTTGTGAAAAGGCAAGAAAAAAATCACACACAGTAACAAATGGTTTGATAATGATTTAAGATACATGCGACAAAAAGTTATGAGTAAGGGTAAATTGTATTCCCAGTTCCTTTCTGGTGCTATTGTTAAAGGCAGTTACTACAAGCTATATAGGCAGTGTAATAAACATCAACAATTTAAAGTAAAGCACTTTCAAGACATTCTTCTTTCAAAATTGGACGAATTACAAACGGGAGATCCAAAAGATTATTGGAAGCTTATTAATTCATTAAACGAGGAAGATCAAAATGATAAAATCAAATCCGTGGTGCCGCAGAGTGGTTTAATTACTTTAAAGATATTAATGCTGATCCGCAAAACAGGCTAAGTGAACTACACTCACAACTCGATTAATTGGAAAAGTGTAAAACAGTTAATGAACTAGATAGTCATAGTACTGCTAAAGAAATTCAGGACGCTATTCGGAAGTTGGAATCTGGTTTCTTGTCCGGATTAGCCTTGCTTTTTAATGTAATGCAATGTTTAGAGCTGGACAAACAGAACTAGTATGTATATCCGTTAGAAAAACTATTCAACAATGTGCTGCTCTCAGGTTTGTATCCAAATGATTGTACACAAGGTTACATTACACCGATTTTCAAAGCTAATGACCCACAAAATCCGGATAACTATAGATGAATTACCGTGACACCAGCACTAGGTAAATTATGTAAGAGAATTCTTAACAGATGATTGGATTGGATTGTTTTGAAATGTTTGATTGATGGATACATAAACTCAACAGATAAGAAACTGTTTACATGTGTTGTAGACTTCAGGAAAACTTTTGATACAGTTATTCACACATGCATAATGATAAAAGTATTGAAGATGCAGGTTGGGGCTATTGTTATCGAATAATTAAGAATATGTACTATAAGAATATATTATGTGTACAAGTTGACACTACTTTAGTTACTGAAACATTTCCTTCACATATTAGAGTAAACAAGGAGACAATTTCAGCCCAACTTTATTAAAAATATGCATAAATGTCTCAATAATCTTTTTTCCATTCAAAATGTAACGCTAGAACGTGTGTCATCATACATATTTAGGAGTTATCTTTAGCGCCTCTGACTTTTACCGTCAAACAAAAAACAAATTATATAAGAAATAAAATCAGCTCATTTATACCAATTTTATTATATGGCAGTGAATGCTGAGGCTCTTATTCTGGCAATAATTTTAAACAATTGTTTTGTAGTTTCACTTCTCTATGTAATAAATTTGAATTCGAAAAAGTACACATCAAGTATTGTGAGTATAGCATGTGGGTGCACAGAAGAAGTACAATTTGTTTGCAATTATGTCTGAATTAGTTCGCTGCCCTATATACACTGACGTTTTACTATCCATGTTGAAGTACTATTTTCGTCTACTTCGCAACCCATCTGACCTTTTATCAGAAGCTTTCATAACTGCAAAAGATTTACACGAGAAGGAAATTAAATCCTGGTATACATATATTTGACAATTCTTGATGTTTTAAAGCTGGATAGTGCACTGTTTTCTCCAAAATCTCCTGATGTATCACTCGAATCTATTATTTGAATAGAGAAGTCGAAATTAGTGGAGCAATTTCATGTTATGTGGAGAAGTGATAAGGAAAACTTAGTTACTGGAAAATTGAGGACATATTTTACTTTCAAGCTTAATTCCCAGTTTGAAGATTACCTTGGTTGTATTGATAAGTTTGAAACACGCAGTGTTATGCTAAATTTCGCATAAGCACGCATAGCCTCAACATTGATGTAGGAAGATATAACAATGTACCGGTAAAACTTGGATCTTGTGAGCAATGTGCAAGTAACTCTTTGAAGATGAAATCCATTTCCTGTTTCATTGTCAGCATTATGCTATATAGAGAGCTGTATTAATGACATGTGTTTTATTAGAATGCCCTAACTTTTGAGAGCAATTGGTATTTTTGTTAATCAAAGCAGTTGGTAACCGTAATTAATCTTAATCTCTATATCTATATTTATAAATGATAATATTGGGGATATTTGAAGGGTATAATAGATTCTCATAGTATTTAACTTGGTTGTCCATTTGACATTATTACATGTACATGTATACTTTTCATAGCTGAGCCTGTGGCTGTGAACCTTGGGCTGCGCATTTTGACAAGACCCATGATCATGTTCATCGCTGCTGCTACTAATTTAGTTATTTCTATCTGCTTGTACACTCGATCCATATTTCACAGTCACAGTTTCAGGTTGTTCTTGTTTTGTTGACTTGTTTTTAAATCATTATAATCAACGTATGATTGTTTTGTCTCTTCTGGAAACATAACTGGAAATAAAATGTTGTGATTACGCATTAAAATGGAGGTTTGAAGAAAATGCGGGAAAAAGTGCAGTGATAGTTTTTAATGAACCAAATATACTAGATCGACAGTTATTACTTGGTGAACATATACTACACACAGTAGATGAATACACACACCTCATGATAAGTAAATGTCGTCTGGTAGAGTGATTCAGGAGGCAGCGACAAAATTCAGTGGGACATTATTAAGTGTTACAAACAACGGACACCACCCGGTCTGCATTAACCCCTTGACACTGCGCGGACAATGTACAATTCCATTGTGATACCAAGGTCATTATAAATTATGGGGCAGAATTGTGGAATTAATTTTCAGAAACAGATGTTTTCGCGCACTGATTGAGCATAACTCGACCACCCTTTGGAATATTTTCATGAAACTTCACACATGCATGGACCACGACCCGAAGGTGTGTCGAGCACGAGAAGGACAACTCTTGCATAGCTAATATTTTAGTTATCTCCTTTTTTTGTTTTCGCGCACTGATTTCGTGTCCGGAGCATAACTCGACCACCCTTTGGAATATTTTCATGAAACTTCACACTTGCACATGCGTCGTTAATTTCTTAGTTATCTCCATTTGTTGTTTCGTGCACTGAGTTCGTGTCCGGAGCATAACTCGAACACCCTTTGGAATATGTTCATGAAACTTCAGACATGCATAGACCACTACCCTAAAGGTGTGTCACGCAAGAATGACAACTCTTGCATCACTATTTTTTTAGTTATCTCCCTTTGTTTTTCCGCGCACTGACTTTGTCTCCGGAGCATAACTCGAACACCTTTTTTTCAAACTACTTGTGTATCTGGGGAGGGGGATACACATGCGCTTGTCGACAAGTGTCAATTTCTAGTGTTTTTTATCATTGGGTGTCCCATATTTAAATTTGTGTAATACCATATTGAGTGGCATACCGTAGTCGGCAATGTGTACATAATTATGTATACTGGTAAGGAGGTCAGTGCTGCAGAAACTGTTTATGATCTGTGTCATAAAAGCCACCATATCGGTTATGTTATCATTGCTGTATTGTTTAGTGTAGGTCATTGTCTAGACTTTCTTTTTCGCCCGAGGCATATGTGAATATGCATTGGACGGTGTGGTTAACACCCACTATTCACAGAGTTATTAACTGTCCGATATGCACTACGGCTGTCTAGCCATGATCTAGGCTTCCGCTAAGTACATATGGGCGGTGTGGACACTGGAGTTCAATGATATAGTACATCAATATAGCCCCATAAAATCTTTGGCCATGCGAAACAAAGTTTAACGTCAATGTGATTATTCATATTTGACACAGCTCTGTGTGTTCAAAGCAATTATCAAGGCAGTGTGTATATATTTTACATTGTCATTATAATGTACGCATCATGGTATGTTACGCATAATGGCTCTGCAACGCAGCATGGGCATGCTCACAATGATGTAGAGCAGAATCATCGCAGACAGTACGAGTTTTAAACATATACATATGCGTAACCGTTTGTCATTGTCCATTAGTTGTGTAAGTCTGTTACATGACTGTACATGTATGCATGTTCTATAATTGTAGTGTACTCTTTATGCTTATGGAGGATTAAAATAATCTATATATGTCATGACATTCACCTTGAGAACCATGAACGTTGTGGGACGTAAAGTTTCGACATAGTCCAAATTTCGCATATCTCGTGATACGTTAGTCGGATTATTACCAAACTTCAGCAACAGCTTCCTCACATTAATACATGTATATAGCCACCATTGTAATTCTGGTGACATTGACCTTCACCCTGGGAACTTTAACCGTTGTGTCTATAAAAGTTAGGCTGTCAGCCAGAAGTGGGAACCCTTTACAGACGTATATTTTCTGAAACTACATTCAATTACGAGTGTTATTCCGTATGTCTGCGCTCTGTAACCCGCTGGATGAATGTTTGGCACCATTTTCAAGTATACTACCATCGGAATTTATCATTTGAAACAACTGGTATTGACAGTTTTGTACGTTTTCAAGTGTGTTCATAACAATACAATGGAATAAAGTTCAATTAAATAATATCTGATAATTCAGATGAAGAAGTTTGCATGTTTTATTACCCCACCCACTGATTTTCAATGCCAAAACATCTACTTAAATAACTCCATAAAAGTATGGTACTTTTGTATTTTCTCTCTGGCAATGGTACCTACTATCTGTTCCACGTTTTCCACTGTTGGCTATTAAACGCATTAAATCTAAAAAATAGGAAAATGTAAATACTTTTCAATCAATAACAAAGAAGGCACCCTTCACAAAAATAAAATTTGATGAAATTCCATAAAATATTGATTTTATTGCGATAAACGATTTACCTATGGGAATTTAACATTGGGGCTAAATAGATTTTTTTTAATAATGTTTTATTTGTTGACCGATTTTCAAAATCTAACTTTTGTTTTCTTATTTACAACATTTCCAAGCTATATCGCCAGGTTTCCGAGTCAATTTCCATTTTCTTTTCATTTTCTTACCCTCCTGCTCACCCTCCTCCTCCTTTTTTGGCAATAAAATCAATATTTGATGGAATTTCATAAAACAAATAAAATTGGGGAGGGTGACTTTTTTTGTTAATGATGAAAACGTAATCAGTAAATTTTAATATTGTTTAGATTTGATGTGTTTACTAGCCACAATACACATTTTTATCACGCTTCCTTTAGCAGAAGGCATGACTATAGTAACCGCTTTTTCCGCCGTCGTCGTCGCCCGCGAAGTCGTCGTCCGAAATGTCAAAAACTTTGTACAAGCTTCGTCATCATGATATAACTTTAATATTACTTTACGGTTTGCTTCAATATTTGGACACGTGATACATGTAAGCATTTGTAAGCATTAGGAACACACTCATTCCGCCAATTCACATGACCTTCACCCTTTTTACCTTCAAATGTTAGCTGAAACACATAGCCATATTTTTGTGTCAAAAAATTTGTACAAGCTTCCTGATCCTGCTATGACTTTCATATTACTTGACGCATTCCTTCAATGTTTGGACACTTGCTACGTGTAAGCAATTGAAACACAGGAATGCCGCCATTCACATGACCTTGACATTGTTTACCTTAAACTTTGTGCTGAAACACTTAGCCATTTATTTGCGTCACAACGTTTGTACAAGTTTCTTCATCATCATATAACATTAATAGTACTTGATGGATTGCTTCAATATTTGGACACTTGATACTTGTAAGCATTTAGAACACTCTCATGCTGCTCATTCTTCAACCGTGACCCTTTTCGTATTTTAAACATGCACTTCTCCTGTATGTTTCTGGGATGCTTACCCATGCCCATGATCATGGTAAGGTCAAATGCCTCGGCAGGCGCGAAACCGCTTCCGTGGCGGAATTATTGTGTACCATGCTGAATTAATGAGTTGTAAACATATTACTCCATGTATGACACGATACATACTAAACTCTATAACATTAAGAATAACATTAAGTAGTGGAACCGATGAAACTGGTATAATACATATCCCGGTTCCACATAATGTACAGAGTATTTATTGTACATTACAATAGTCTTCTCATTGCCCATTCCCAATCTTCAGCAGGAACAGGACTCAACTGCGTAGTTGGCACATGTACATGTAAGACATGTAACTACAATGTATATGGTAAAAGTGCATAACTTGCTAGTATGCTGACAACCAGAGAGGCCAAACAAATATCTGCATCTCGGTATGGCAGATAACTACTGAAATACACTATATGTCATACGACAACGTGTGTGTCCCAATGTGTATTGCCGTCATCAATTACCAGTTTACGTGGCCATTGCCTAATACATGTATATATATGGCTCCATTAGTAAACAATCTCATTAGAGAGTCGCCCATTACGATATTGTATTTTGAAATTGAGGCATTATAAGTTAATATTTAACCAGGATTTCTTAATACATATAGTAACATTTGATAACATGTAAGGTTGATATACCATTTCGTAATTTAAATATAGAGATGTAAACAATGCCGTAAACCACGGGTCACGAAACACGGGGTCAGTAAAGAACAATATAGCACGTGAGCGCAGTCCGGCCAATACTGGGCCGCGAAATATGCGCCAATGTAGTCCACACGACCAGTCTCGTGACAGTGGAGATTCCCAATAGGGGCGAGGAGAGAGTGTGCATATTAAATTTGCCTTATTGAATGTACAGGGTTTGGTTACAAAATATGTAAATAAGCTGCAGTCAGCAGAAATAATAACATTATTTAACACTCACGACGTGGTGCTATTCATTGAAACATGGACAAATGAATATTCAAATTTACATGTAAACGAGTTTGAACATTTTGCTGTCCATAGATTAGACAAAAACCCTTATGCAAAACGTGACTCTGGTGGTATTGTTATATATGTAAAAAGTTGTTTGATAGCAGACGACGTGTTTGTTAAAAGTGTGGACGACTCTCATGTATGGCTTACATTCAATGGAGACAATTTTGGATTTGAACATACTTTATTTTTTGTCTTGTGTATATTATTCATGAAAATAGCGGAAGAAAAGCATATGCAGAGACGCATGCATATACTGTTATTTCTGACGATATTTTATATATACAACAATCCACAAATAATGAATGTAATTTCATGATATTAGGAGATCTAAACTCCTGGTGTGGTACACTTCCGGATTACGCTGCTGACGATTCTGCCACACAAATACCTACATTGCCAGACGATTAATATGTAAATGACACCGAAATGCCCCGTTCTTCACGGGATAATTATGTAAATGCAAATGGCCGACTATTAATAGATCTATGCAAAGAAGCCGGCCTCCGCATTGCAAACGGTCGTGTAGGAGAGGACACACTGTTAGGAAAATGCACGTTTGCGGGTGGCAGAGGCAGCAGCATGGTAGATTTAGTTGTTGTAAATGCTGATCTCCTACATTATTTTTCTTCCTTTAGTGTTGTTGATCCGAATGTACTAACTGATCATTGTATTGTTACTTTTTCATTGATGTCGGCATATAATGCTGACAATCAAAATAAAAAAAGTGTGTTCAATGATCTGCAATATGTACAATACAATATAAATGGAACATAGACTACATGGAGGAGTATAAAAATAATATGAGATCAACAATTACTACATCAAAGTTGGAGAAATTGATAGATGATTTAAACAAAACGCCTACCAATGGCACAATAAATTCTGCCGTTTCTAGTGTAAATGATATTTTTAATTCTGTATGTACACCTAATATGAAGGTGAATGTACGTCATCATAAGGGAAATGTCGCGTCTGTAAATACAAATTCCAATTATAATGATAGGTGTAAATATCTTAAAGAAATATCTATGATAAATCAAACATATATCGCTTAGATAAGACTGATCAGAATAGGCAAAATATGGTTCTGGCAAGATCTAGGTTTAAAAAATCGCTCCGTGAGTCTAGATATCAGCAGGCAAAACAGATAACCTGCTAAATGCAAGTCAGAAATGCAAAAGAATATTGGAATCTTTTGAAGAAAGTAAGTGGTATAAACACAAATAATAGCAAGTTAACTACAGATTCATTTTTACAGTATTTTAAAGCTATAAATAATCCGCAAAATATTTTCCAAGCAGATGAAGATATATTACAATTTAATGATAGATTTCTTCAGTCCGAAATATACATTTTGTTCGATGAGCTAAATGTTGCAATATCGCAAAGTGAGATTGATAAGGGAATTTGCCAGCACCAAAATAATAAAATTGCAGGACCGGATTTAGTGTTAAATTAATTTTTTATTCATGTCAAAGATATAATTCTGCCTTTATTTCACAAGATTTTTAACGTAGCATTTAATAATGGTTATTTCCCAGAAACATGGTCAGGTGGATATAATTCCTCTCCATAAGAAAGGTAGCATAAACAATACAAATAAATAACTTACGAGGAATAACATTATTAAGTACAGTAGGTAAGCTGTTTACACGAGTTTTAAATAATAGACTGACAGAATGTGACGAAATATATTATGTATACGTCGAGGCACATGCAGGTTTTCGAAACAATATGAGCACAATAGACCATATTTTTGTATTACAAACTTTAATTTGTGGTGCAAACTTTTACATTTAGGCATTTGAGGGAAAATATTCATTGTTATTAAGTCAATATATGTTAAGACGAGAGTAAAATATAATAATCAGTTAAGTGATGAATTTTCATGTTGTCTTGGGGTACGTCAGGGTGAATGTTTATCACCATTTTTATTTGCTATGTATATTAACGATCTTGAAGATGAATTGTGTCAAAAAGGTTTAGATGGTGTAGATATAGGAATGGCAACATTATTCCTACTGTTATATGCTGATGACATAATTATATTTTCTGAATCGTCGGAGGGTTTGCTAAATGGTCTAAATATTCTTTATTAGTATTGTCAAAGATGGAAATTAACTGTTAATACTGATAAAACCAAAATTATGATTTTCCGTAAGGGTGGTAGACTACCTTTAAATACACATATTTATTACAATAACTCGTATTTTCTGCAGGCGGGTCTTTTGTGAACGCTCAAACTACATTAGCTGCGCAAGCGCGAAAGGCTATGTTCAAATTAAACAAGTATCTGTAACAGTTCACGGACCTCAAACCAAAGTATGTGTTAGATTTATTTGATAAGCTAGTGCTACCTATTCTAAATTACTAAGGGGAAATTTTGTGATTTAGCCAAGCAAACCAGATTGAACGAATACACTTACAGTTTTGTAAAATGCTATTAGGTGTCAGACTATCAACCCAAAATGATTGTATATATAGAGATCTAGGACGAACATCTATACAGACAAACAGATTATATAATATTATTAAGTATTGGTTTAAGGTAACTGGGGCAACCGATCGTAAATATATGAATGTTCTGTATAAAATGATGTTGAATGCTATTACTGAAATACCAAATAAAACTAACTGGGCGTCCCTTGTTAAAGCACTATTATCTAGTCTTGGCTTTCATCATGTATGGTTGGCACAATGCGTTGGCGATAACAAGTATTTTTGAAGCATATTCAAGCAGAGGTTAACTGATAATTTTATCCAAAACTGGAATTCCAAACTAGTGGAATCTAGTAGAGCACTTTGTTTACAGACAGTTTGCACAGTTTGAGTATCATTCATATTTGGAAATTTTCACAATTAGACAATTTCGGGTTTCTTTCACAAAACTTAGAGTATCCTCACATAGATTAGCTATATAAACAGGAAGATGGTACAAGCCAAACAAAATATCAATTGAAAGCAGAAAATGTAATCTATGTAACGTTTTAGAAGATGAATATCATTTTATATTTGAATGTGCTATGTACACTGATTTACGCTTGCAGTATGTAGATACATTTTACCGACAGCGCCCAAGTATGTTTAAAGGACTTAGTTCGATCAAGTCAATTAATCAAAGGAAAGTAAGAAACATAGTAACGTTCATTGTTAAATCATTTAAAAGGAGAGATGAAATATTGTCACATCTATAATGTATGTCGACTTAAATGTGTATATACATTGATATATATACGCAGGCGAATTCGTATTATGTGCGTATGTTTGATCAGTAGTGGACATTTTCTTTCATACTTTGGCGATTGACAACATTTCAACGTACCCTTTCAAGTGTATTCTGAATTTTCCATATAAATTTATCTCTCTCTCTCTCTCTCTCTCTCTCTCTCTCCTCTCTCTCTCTCTCTCTCGCTCTCTTCTCTCTCTCTCTCTCTCTCTCTCTCTCTCTCTCTCTCTCTCCACCTCACATTGTAACTTACTTACAAACTTATTTACAAAACTACTGCTATTTAGTGTACACATGCACTACTTTTCACGTCCACTGTCTGTCATCTTGCTTGCATTGATTCTCATGTTGCTTGTATGTTTGTTAATTACTATTGTGCTCAAGAGCCAGCATGGCTTAAGCAATAAACGATTATTCTATTCTATTCATATAACCAAAGACATTTAAGGTGAGTAATATTTTTAAAAGCATACATGTTCTCTGCAAATATATCCATTATATTCATATAGCTGTTATGTATGCATACATAAAATAGTCTCTCTCTCTCTAAGATGTTATGAGCATTCAGTGTTCCACATGTGTTATTCTACACCTGTTGTGTCAAATGACCAAAAACCAACAACGATGTAGGTTTATAACCAACTTGTAATGTTTCAGATTGACAATTACCTGCATAGCATTCGGATAACGGCATCATTACATATTTCAAATATTCGAGAATATAGCTTAAATGTAGTATTTGCATTTCATACTGTGCCAAAATGAATATGTGACAAATGTGTCTAAATGTATCAATGATTTCTGGAAAGATGTATTTGTCCTCCAAGTGCATGTATATAATTATATAACTGATTACCATATTTGCGTCTACAATGCATACATATTAGTGTATATTGGTATATTAGTATGTATGTAGTCTGACATTCTGGGGATTTAACAATCAATATAGTCCAGTTTTAAAAGCATGCACAGCTGACCTGCATACTGTTATTCCAAAGATGACCAAGTCAAAACTGTTTGTATTACACAAGTTCATGTGTTACCATGTGTTGCCACACACATTCATAGGACCATCAATATGTATTTAAATCCCTAAAATGATAAACGTGTCCCCACAACATAGTATGCAATGTATCAACATGTAATCTAAACAATATCAAATAGCCAATAACAAGACACACTCAACTTGGATTTACCATCGTGCAGTTGAACTAACGTTTACATGCAATTCTAACTAATTACGCGGGCGGTCTGAATGAGGTTTGTTGAAGGCTCTTTGTGCCGCATTGTACCACATGTTCCATTACTAAAGCAATCTGTGCATGTATTTAAGTATATTATATATGTGGGTTAGCACATCTTGATATCAGTACAAGACAATATGCGGAACCTCCTCAGGGTAAGGGTATTAACAACTAATTTAGCACATTGCAGCTGTAGTATAAGTATAGATCCGTCAAGATCACATCCTAATTGCAAAAGCGATAGTGTACATGAACTGTTGTTTAAAATAGCTCGGTGTCCATATAGTAAAGAACAGGGAAAACAAGAATGATTTTGGCAGCAATTTTTATTTTGTTTGACAATTGTGGAAGGATATTGCATCACCGTCTCCTGTAATGTATATGTGTTTGTGAGGGAAAGCAATGTATATGTGTTTCAACTTTATTAATGTATGTAACTCGTTCGTAACAGCATGCGATTCACAGAATAAATGCTGAAAACAGCCTATTACGGCAGCCATTTTGAAATATATTGCCATTTACTGATTTAATTAAATGTAATATGTATCCTAAATCATTTTACATTCAAACTGTGACTGAATTATAGCAATTTACCCAGTTAATATGTATCAAACTGAATATTAACAGTCATTATTAAAACAATAACATAATATTAGGCGGTCATCTTGAAAAATGGCCGCCATTTGTTCACCCAGCGACCTTTTAGCGTAGACAAGCAGGATTGATAGACAATAGGCTTTTTAATCCGAAAATCATACTCACCCCAAAGACCCATGAGAGGGGTGTTATTGCTGGCTCAATGTCTAAATCGCATGGTATTCAGTTTATGAGATAACCTTTAAGGCGACAGAATGAGCAATTTTGAAGTGGTTTTCGTTGAAAATAACGCGAACGTTGTTTCCGTGACGTCATTCCACTGACGTCAATCGACAAATGAGACGTCTGTATTCAATTCGTTGTAATCCGGATATTCGTACCAGGTGAATGCCTGATTATGGTTATGTTATCAGTCAAAAATATTGAGCCAATACGAAGCTCGTCACCTTATAGGTTAGACCACACAAAATAGTTTTACTATATAATTTAACCGAATGCCATCCAATAAGGCCAGTCTATCCTACTTTTACTATTCGTATGGATGCTGTGGGACCTACTTGTACATGACCTGCAGCCAGTATGTAATGGTTCAGCATGAATTAAACAATAGGTTTACTTACTCCTAAGAAAGAAAAATCCAACCTCATCATATCCCCCAATATTGTGTACATGTTTTGGCCACGGAAACTCTGTTTACATCACGTGACCAACAGGTTCAGTGTTTTCTTTTAAATGCTACAAATATGCTGAAAAATGGTGCTAAAATCACCCCAAAATGTTCCTCAAATGAAACTGGGTAGTAATGGATCAAGATTTGCAAGCAAACTGTGTCTGTGACCTCAAAACGTCCGCACAATTTTTGTTTATCACGGACTACTTCTGCATACCATTTGGTATCCTGTAACCTTATAAATGTATGCCTACAGGTACTCGCTCGGACCGGGTTTGATTCAATACGATAACGGCAAACGAGACAATAACATGATCTACGCCGGTATCCGCGCCTCCGATGTGGGTGACGAAGTAGACTGGAATGCGCTTGCGACAGATAAAGCCAAAAACCGCGACTACGGAATTCGGCTCGACGTTCGTCCAAGTAAGTTATAATTGACCGGGTATGGAAATGTTCTTTGAACCAATTCCCACCCTTAGCTATACTATTTCTAACTATGGTCTATTGACCGAGTATGGAAGGTTAAAGAGCCAATTTCCAACCTTACATATAAGATAAATATAAACATGGTCTATTGCAGGTGACCCTCCGAAATTCTCAAACCTTGACGCCACGGTGACCATTGCGAATACCATAGGGATGGCTTACAGTGTCATCACAGCTGTTGCTACTGACACAGACGTCGTCGATGTTGATGCTGGATTAACATACGGTTGGATTGCGAACGATCAGTTTACATTCGACGACATTAATCGTAAGTATATGTCTAATTCTCTTACTTTTAAGGGAAGCGGCCATGCGAGTTTGGTGTGGTTGTGATACCCACCCGCATTGCAGCAGGTTAAATACGGGATCGAACCCGTTGGCTCCGCCGTAAATGACTTTAGCTGTTGATATGCCGTTAAACACCAATAAATTTAATCAAATCGTAAGTATAAGTTATTGTTCACATATTGGATTTTTAAGGAATTAAATGCGAGAGAGCGTTAGCGACCGCAGCATTCAATTCATCAAAATTCAATATGTGAACAACAACACAGCCAGGTTAATAAGTCAGTCTCACATCCGAGTATTAATATTCCATTTCCTGTCATTAAATCTGGAAATATGTCAACTTGTAGTTTACCCTAGTTTCTCGACCAATGAAAGAACGGCATTTCGTGTCAGTTGATCGCATATTGAGACGCTTTCGCCAATATGTATTAAATTACATGCTCAGCGTTATATATATAACTGATTGTATGCCTTGTTGCCATCAGTTCACGAAACGCAAAGCATATTACCACCCACACACTCTCACTTCGTGTCACACCGCCAATCACATACTATTACAGCGATTCGAAATCACGTTTTGGGGCGGAGATTCGCGACTAGGTTGAGTAAACAATAAGTAATTTTTATTATATACCTTCATATTTGCCCCATTGACTTTGCATTGTTGCTGGTCACCAATAAATTGCTGTATTGTACGCTGTCAAGCAGTCGTATTGTCGGCAAAATGCGTCGCGCGCCTGTGTCGTTAAGCTGACAACAGCTGATCGCGAATAAGGAAATGTCCCAATCCAAGGTCCATAAAACTGACATCACCACCAAAATATGTCTGTTATGAAATATAGCCTGTATGGGATACTACAATAACGTTACATGCCAAATACACTTGTTGCCGAAAAAAATCGTGTGGTGACGACCTGGCACCAGAGCAGGATATTCTAAATTCAGGGCTGAATATAATATATATATCTTGTTTTGTAAATATCCATACAGGTGATTCGATCGGTTACCCTGCTTAAAATGACATTTGCTGTTGACAGGCCATTAAACACCATTTAATAACAATAACTATAGTATTCCTTTTTTGCAGAAGTCTTGAAAACAGCCACCTTGGATCCGGCTCCCATTGTGTCCCAGTCGTAGGGGTACTTATTACTGTGTCGGACCTTTGCCTAAACATTGTGACAGCTACGGTGACCGTGTCCATCACTAACGCGGTATGTACCTACTGTATATAAAGTTTAAACTTTATTTAATTCACAACGGATACAAACAGTTTTCATATCAATGCTTTATGCAAATTTATACAAATTATTTCCAACCAAATTCTAAAAACTGCAATAATTCTTTTTTCATGAAACAAGAAAATAGTTTTTCAGAGCTTTCCTCTTATTTTGTTTTGTAAATTAGTAAGTCCATATAATACACTAATGGGAACAAATACATTATAGTGACAGCACTTATACAAATTCTTTCGTTGGACACATTTCGGAGCGTGCGTAAGGGTGACCATTAATGTGAGAGGAAACCGGGGAACCCGGAAGGAATCAAATTTCCCAGTCTAGCGACAACCATACCATCTTAAATTCTGCCACGGCTGAAAATCGAACCTATGTCGCATTGGTGACAAGCACGTTCGCTTCGTTGCCGATATCGCTAACCGGACAACCGGGCTACCTTCTGTCGAATGCGTCAGGAAAATGCAATGAATATTTCGTGACTGTGACCGGCGACCGGTGTAGATCAGGATCTGCACCGTTCGCCATTCCATCAATGAAACACACATCTTGTTTCTAGAACGGAATATAGATCGCTATCAGGCTACAGGAGTGTGCTGTTTGATCAGGAGCTACACTGGTCACACAATCCTTAAGACCCATTTCTCCAGACACAGCCACATTCAAGGATGTGGTTAATACTTACCGTTATCCCAATATCACTGGTTTGACCCACAAATACAGTTTGACTTTCTTGCACATGTACGTGATAGTTAATCCGTTTTATTGTCGCAAGTTTTATTTTGTAGTCTGCTAGTTGCCGTACGTACGCCCGTCCGAGGCTAAAGTTGTTGGTTCATGTTTCTCGGATAATGTTTTTCGGTATACTATCAAAGCCTCGGCCATCTAGTATATTATAAGAGTTTACGGGATGGGGTGCGATATTAAGTACTAGACTGACAACGTGTGTCAGCCTCGTTTCTCCAGGGACAGTGATATATTACGAACTAGACTGTCCACACATGTTATAATGCCCGTTTCTACAGTTAAAGCCACCTGGCTACAAATGCCATAATTCCGTTTCTGCAGTCACTGTCACATATATACAGAGCTAGATTAGCCACGAATGCCATAGGCGCTCCATTTCTCCGGCCGCAACCACAGATTAAGAACTGCCACAAATGTCATAAGACCCATTTCCCCAACCGCTACATGCATTGATCACCGTTTCTCCAATCACAAACACATTTGAGTCATATGTGATGTGAATGACCACTATGCGATTGCGTTGCTCTTGAGGTTCCGTAAGAGTTTCTCCATCATGTAATATCTTCAATAATACTTGAAGCATTGTTTTAATTCACATTTCATTCACCTGAACACGTGTGATGCAGTCACAACATCAATGACATGACCTTGACCAATTGACCTTTAAAATGGTGCTGATACACTGAGCCATTTTGTTACGTCGAAAAGTTTGTTAGCTTTTCTCTTTCCTGTAATATCTTCAATAATATTTGAAGGATTTAGAGTCGAACCTCCCCGAACGGCCACCTCTCAACAACAGCACCCTCTCTGTAACAGCCGATATTTGATATCCCAAATGGATTGTTTCCTCTATATTTAACCCTTACACAGCTGAGCACGAAACTTGTCGTCTGCTATTGCTTTATATCTTGCCTTCTTTCTCAATATAACATTGTTTGACAGCACTTCAGAATCATTTCCATTGGAAATGATTATAAAATGCTGTCAAACCATGTTTTTGATGAGCATATTCGAGGAAAATAAATAAACAGCAGACGACAAAAAGTTAATTTAGCAATAAACTCCCTACAACAGCCACCTCTCTACAACAGCCAGTCTTGTGTCTTCCCATGGGTGGCTGTTGTATAGAGGTTTCACTGTAATATTGGACACTTCATTCATCTGAACATGTGTGGCGTAATCACACCACCAATGACATGACCTTTACCTGGTGATTGAGCACTTGGCCAATATCTTACGTCGAAAAGTTTGTAAGACCCTTTTCCATCGTGTAACATTTACACATTACTTGAAGGATTTATTTAATATTTGGGCAGTTCATTCACATGAACATGTGTGACGCATTCGCACGACCATGACATGGCATTGACCGTTGTGACCTTCGAAATGGTGCTGAAACACTTACATGTAGCCATAATAATTTCGTTACGTCAAAAAGTTGTAAGAGTTTCTCCATCTTCAATATTACTTGAAGGATTGCTTTCATATTTGGACACTTCATTTACATGAACATGTGTAACGAATCAAACCACCTATGACATTACCTTTATCCTTGTGACCGTCAACATGGTGCTGAAACACTGAGTCATTTTCTTAGGTCAACAAGTTTGTAAGACTTTCTCATATGACTTTCTCATATGAAATTTGTGTAAATTTAAAGTTTTCTTTTTTGTACACACACTCTCTAGTTAGTGTCCGGTATGCCATGGTGGCATATCCATGGTTTATAAACACAATGTCTAGTGTATAGTCCGCAGACGATAACTTGCTACTTGTTTACAAACAAACGATCAATATCCATAACATGATATAGGTAAGGTAGGTATGTAAACACTTATTGATTTTCCGGTTATAACGATAAATATCGATGTCAATATCAATTTTGCATGTCTGTATGATAGTGCAGTGGTTAGCGACGAATACTATGAACACAGCGTTTGTGAGTTCGACTCGCAAAAATGTACTTTTTTTATATTTTAACTTAAAAAAAAACAAGTCAAACAGGTTCAAATTTAGTGTATACAACACGCACAAAGTCACTTTGCCGTGCAATTCCTTCAGATTTAGCAGGCGCAAAGTCACTCCGAGTGCGTTTTTTCAATTCATACGCATTCGATAAAAGCAATGGCTGATAACGCTCCAGACAAATCGTCGATCATCAGAAATGTTCTGAAAATTTGCAAAGAGGAGAAGATTGCAGGCTCTTTGCAAATACCATTGGAGAAGGTCACAGCGAGGGTAGCCAACTACACTGGCGTCAGCTCGTGGACATGTCGACGTATTGCTAAGGCGTCAGGAGAAACGTCACGGGAACCACGACGTGACCGTTACGTCGTGGACGCGTGTGACAGAGACGTTATACGGCGCACAGTTCATGAGATGTTGCAGCGGGGACAGGTTGTACCGACGGCCAAGACGATCCTGCAAGCTGTCAGAGAGAAGATCCACTTTCCAGGCCACGTTGATTTCCTGAGAAAGACTCTGAAAGAGATTGGGTTTGTGTGGAGGCGATGCGAATCGAATCGTTCAGTGTTAATGGAACGGTCAGACGTTGTATCTGCCAGAATCGAGTATATCCGGCAAATCAAGAAGTACCGCAAGGAGGGTCGACCTATTGTCTACACCGCGTAGAAATGCTGGCAGTCCGAAGAAGCGACAAGGAATGTTCCGTTTTCGAAGGGTGAACGACTGATCGTCGTCCATGCAGGCTCAGCCAAAGGCTTCATCGATGGGGCGTGCTTTTTGTTCAAAGCCAAGCCTTCGACAGGTGATTACCATTCTGAAATGAACGGCACCAACTTTCAGAGATGGCTTCGAGAGAGACTCATTCCGAATTTGCCACCTCGCTCCTTACTTGTAGTGGACAACGCGGCCTACCACAATCTACAAACGGATAAGTGCCCTACCCAGAGTTCCCGGAAGGCCGATATACAGGAGTGGCTCGGCAGACACCACATTCCGTACACTCCGAAGATGTTGAAGGCCGAGCTGTATGAACTGTGTAAGAGGAATAAGCCAGCACCGACATACGTGTTGGACGAGATGCTGAAGGAACATGGCCACACCTGCCTTCGACTACCACAGTATCACGCCGAGCTGAATGCTATCGAGCTGATATGGGCGTCTGTGAAACGGAAGATTGCTGCGTCCAATATCAGCTTCAAGACTAAAGATGTGCTCAAGCTGACACAGGAAAGTCTGGAAAGCATCAGCACCACTGAGTGGGAGGCATGCTGTCGACACGTCGAGAGAGTGGAAGACAGATTCCGGCAAAGTGACATTGCTGTGGAGGAAGCTATTGAGCGGTTCATCATCGAGGTGACGGATGAAGAGGGCACTGACACAGCATCCACAGCCAGTGACTGCTCCGACACCGACACAGCATCCACAGCCAGTGACTGCTCCGACACCGACACAGCTTTTGAAAATTAAGCTGACGAAATGAATGCACACATTTCCCCTACACATCGAAAACGAGTACAGACCCTCATAAAAAAACACACAAAAAACAATAACAAAAAACAATAACAAAAAAACAACAAAAAACAACGAAAGCTGGCACAAATTATATCACTTCTTGTGCAGTGAATTGGAACGTGGCTATAATAAGATAATTTACCTGTTTCACCTATTTATAAATTCGGCTGTTGACTGCTAGCAACTTATTATCGTCTGCCTATTATACCTTAGAAATTGTGCGATATCTAATGAACAATATTTACAAAATTTACGATATTTTCCGTAAATGACATCGAAAGTTATCGGAAGTTTCATAGAAAATGCCGATTGTTAATTTTTTTCACGAAAACTATTTGCAAAAAATTATTTCTTTGACGTCTAAAACATGATGGCTTTATAGACCCATACTGTTCGCCCTCCACTAGTGTAGGGGATGGTGAACGGGAGGCTGTTCTACATTCAGCGCTTTCGATAAGCATGATAAGGTACGTATTGACGTATTTTACAATGTACACCCTGATTTTCGCTGAATACGCATTGATTATCAACAGTGGGAGTACAAAATACTCACGGCAATTTGGAAATACACATTGATTTTCCAATTTGCAGCTGAACTAAGTACATTTTCAACTGTATGACATAAATAAGTGAATAAGTAATATTACCATGATTACACACAAAGATGGGAATGGTTAAATTTGTTTTATGTTTTGATCATGTATTCCCTATTTAATAATGAAGAAAATAAATAATCCATTTGTAAAAATAAAATACGCTGTTAATTTGAAATCAGGGGAATAATACTCTTTAGACACAAAGCTTATAGTCCAGGCATTTTAGAATTTGGCAAGGAAATTTTCGTTAACAAGCTACTTTTTTCGGAATAAATTCCAGAAAAATATACTGAACAACACAAAAAAAGTCCCCGGGTTTTCAGCAGGTTCTTCCAAAATGGCCGCCAAAATGGTCGCCAAATCATGCATTATACTGTTATATATTGAAAAAAAATATAAAAAATATTTTCCATATATTGAAAAATATAAAATATTTCACTGAGGAACTTATTAAATAAAGCTATAAAGCAATATGGCCGCCAAATCGCACATTTTACTCATTAATAAGGAACAAAATATGAAAAAGGTTGTCCATATGCTGAAAATATATATAATATAACGCGGAGGAACATATAAAATAATGCTATTTACTGACTAACGTTTTCTTCAAGATGGATGGTAAATATGGCCCTCAAAATGGCCGAAAAATTATATGTATTAGATTGTATATGTATATCTATTTCTTTAACACCGTTAATAAAATATTCTGAAGATCGTACGACATATCCCCGTATTTCCCATCGGAACTGTCTAGATTATTCCTTCAAAATGGCCGCCAAGATTTGCTATGACTATATATATATATATATGCTTGTAATAATATATTTCATGTATGGCAGAAATATAACATAGGCCTACTACAATGAGCCACAAATTAAGGTTCGGATGTTCTGGCGCAGTTGGCTTTAATATAGCGGACACTATTGAAGCGACCCAGCCAGCGAAGCATTGCTATACACGCTTGTGTATTGCGTATTCCTCGCTTCGAATTTATCACACATTTTGGGCAACAAAACACGTCTGTCATTTTGTGCACACAACTTACCACGATCTCAGATGCATGCCTGAATGTTCACACTTGTCAATAGTTTATGAGTGTCGTCTTCACACAGCAGGAAACTTGTTTAGTTCGTTATAATTCACAATAGTTTGTTGGCATTTCCGATGTGTGTTAAATGCAGCCGCCATGTTTACTGGCTGTGTTTGTTTTGGCTCGTATCTTATCGAAACTGTCCGTCATCACAATCCAGCCACTCACTATGCGGGAGGCTGGACAAGGTCCGTAAGTCACGGAACTTGTCCAACTCGGCCTGACAAAACCTATAAATAGGAGTGAAATCTGTCAGTTGGCGACTTTGTCCCGAGAGACGCAACTCCCGTCTCAGAACTCCCAAGGCCCAAATATCCTCCCCCTTAAACATTACTCACCGACCATGTTACCAAAGTTCGTTAGTCGTGAGATGTGATGATTTGAACGTCATTCTAGCATTATTGATTGTTAATAGTGGCTGGAACCATAATAATGCCAATATCACATTACCCCACCCACTATTTCCCCATTGCGATACGATTCCCAATTTGAGCTTCACGACCCCCCTGCTGTATGACGCCCCACCCTAACTTCGTGCCCCCCACCCCCATCCCACCTCTGTTAGGTGATCCCCATTCCACTGTCATGCGTCCTAGCTGTTGTGTGCCCCCCCCCATTCAGCTGTGTGCGTCCCCCCCCCCTCCTAGCATACTTTTAGTCCCCATCCAAGCTTCCTGATTCCCGCTGTGTGACTCCCCCACCCAGCATTATACCCAATCCCATCTTCGTGATTCCCGCTGTGGGCGTCTCCCTCCCAGCATAATTAGTACCCATCCAAGCTTCCTGAGTCCCGCTGTGCGACTCCTCCACCCAACGTTAGTCCCAACCCCAGCTTCGTGATTCCCGCTATGTGACTTCCACACCCAGCGTTAGTCCCAACCCCAGCGTCGTGATTCCCGCTATGTGACTTCCACACCCAGCATTAGTCACAAAACCCCAGCTTCGTGATTCCCGCTGTGTGACTCCACCACCCAGCATTATTCCCAAAACAAACTTCGTGATTCCCGCTGTGTGACTCCTCCACTCAGTAGCAAAATGTATCATAGCCCCGCGATACCCGTCTAGGTCCGTGTTTGTACGCTTTAGAAAATAGTTGATCGTGTCTAGTTGCTCCCACAGTCACTCTTGGTAATATGCACTGCGACGAAATGCGGAGTGCGAGCGAGTGAGTGGAGTAGATTTTCTGTTCGTAATTGAGAGGTTTCCTACCCCTGGCCCATTCCCCCATCCCCATATTACCCCAAACCAGACAGTTGCGACATATAGTTCATAAAATGGCGTCTCTTGAATGTAGTGACGACGGTGACCCCGGAAATGTGTACGTCCCTACTCGGGAAGGTCGAATGTCGCCCCTTGACCCCCCACGGATCAAAAACAATTGCATGGACCTTCTCTCCCAAAAACCATGTCAATGTACCTGTCACTACAGGTGATGGAGTTAGTTATATGGTAACCAGTGACAGTGGATATATAGCCCATAGGCGCTTGACTCAGTTAGAGAAAAATGCGCAGTCGTGTGATGAGCATTCATACGAAAATGAACTGCGTGCGAGATCACGTCTCTGAGAACTGAAATAAAAGAACTAAAATCCCGGATGAACTCGATTCTAGAGAGCCTTGAATCGAATATACGACATGACCCAGAACCCGGTAGAAACATTAGTTACAGCGAGTCATGTCCGTTACCCTTGCGAGGTAACTGCGAGCCGGTACATGCGCCAAGTCACATGTCTGTCATAACACGTGATAGGTCCATATCCACCAGACGTTATCATACGCAGATACATGATAGTGGCTCCCACGTACACCAACCACGGGAAGTTGTAAATGTATCCCAGTATATACCACATCCGTGTCAGTTCGTGGAAATAAGTACTTTCGACGGAAATGGAAATTGGCATGATTATCTCGATCAATTCGGTATCGCGGCACACGGAAATAACTGGGATAATGAAATGAAAGCAGTCCAGTTAGCGTGCAGTTTGTTAGGCGATGCACTAGCCGTACTGGATGAACTTGACCCAGATACCCGAACTGACTATAACTCGCTAGTAACGGCGCTGACCAACAGGTTTCAGACCGAAACACAAAAGTTACTATATAAAACTGAATTGAAACAACGTCTTCGAATAGTAGACGAACCACTACCGGAATTGGCTCATGATATTAAACGGCTGACGCGTTTGGCATACCCGACAATCCCATATAACCATAGACAAGAAATTGCACGAGATTGCTTTGTTGAAGCATTGAACAATTGGGATATCGAACGCTGGATCCTAGTGAAGGAATCAACGACGATAGAAGACGCTCTGAGGATCGCTATGAAATTAGAAACTGCCGCGAAAAATAATAAAGAACGATGCTATATGAGGCAAGTTGAGAAAACTGAAAACTACAGTGAACATACTATATACGGTCAATAAATGCAAATAATGAAAAAAACAAGTTGCTACATGATGTAGCATAAATCATGGCCAACATTAGAGGGACGAGCGCAAAACAACCCCGGACAGTGGGGCCGATGTTAAAGGCCGAGGAACAACGCTCCTGTTACAATTGCAAGCAGCGAGGGCATCTCCGGTACGCTTGTCCTCAACGTAAAATAGCGATAGTGATCTATAATTGCACGAAACCTGGCCATAAAACACATGCCTGTCCGTTACCCGCTTCCCCACCCCATACGCAACCACATCCCAGTATTCCACTTTATAAAAACTCGTGCCCGAGTTCCCCGCTTCCCCAACAAATACACAACTCCATCCCAGTTTCCCACTTTATAAAAACTCGTGCCCGAGTTTCCCCGCTTCCCCACCAAATGCACACCCTCATCCCAGTTTTCCCACCCCATACATACCCCAATCGCAGTGTCCAACTGTATCAAAACTCGTGCCCGAGTTTCCCCGCTTCCCCACCCCATATACCCCACATTCCAGTTTCACACTGTATACAAACTCGTTCCCGAGTTTACCCCATATCCCCACCACATACACCCCCTCACCCGCTTCCCCACCCCATCCCATCCCCCTACCCTGCCCACCCCAGCACACCTTCCCCTCCCACAAGGCGACAGTGCATGGCCAATGGTGATGTTGGTGGCAACCTAACTCCGAATTTAACGATGCTGACATACACCATATACACTGACCATTGCAAGTGGACTCCCTTTCCTAGCCACCCCGCCATACACACACCCCCACACATATAATAAACGTATTAACGAGTCTGCGTTCGGTGCGAAGACTATATTCCATCTACGCCAGGAGGCGTACGTTTCCTATACGACATGACGACGAGACGTAATCCTTGAAGAAAACGGGTAATAATCGACGCGTTAGAGGATGACGACGAAACGATGCGTGATACCGCCCCACATGTATATCGGGCGTGAGGCGAACCATCGATGCGATGTTCACAGACGACGCAAATGCTGACGAGCGATTACCCGATGATCAGGACCACCCGTGGAAATGCTACAACGCGATAGCTACTGACGACGATGACGACGGATCATTTGCCATACATGGTCCATCGGCGGAACCACCATACACGAGGACAGATTTTCCGCAAAATCAGACGTTAAATACGCGTGTGGTATAAGTTCGCGATAATAGCCGTAGTGCATGACGTCACTATGGAACAGGCACATTTTACATAGGACAAATATGTGCGCTTATACCCAATATAATCTTGAATGTTTTCGCGTAAATATTAAATACCCGCGTACATATAGAGATATTTGATTCGCGTTTAAGAACATGGACAGCGTATACTTATAAGTCAGGAATAGTGAAAAAGGAACAATAGATACAGAACAGAATGTGTTGTATTTTTTTAATAGGATCTGAGTGATAGTACGATTTGACTTGCGTACACTATCATGGAGTACGGAAGTGAAGTGTTTCCAGAAAATGACATAGTATGTACATTTTGTTGTACGTGAGGGATTGAATGTATGTGGTATGAATGCGCGTGGCCTCGCAGAGTGTGATTTGCTATGTATATATTTAGTGTGCGGATTTGTCATTCAATGGAGACACTTGAACTGCGAGTCTACATGATGTAAATAGTTTTACTACATTGCTAATTAAGAGAAACATACAGAAACAATTAGTTCATGTTAAGTGAAATAACAGTGCAGACATGCAAATGGTAAGATGCATGTCTGATATTTGAGGACGTACATGGTTACTGTGTACGAGTAACACATATTATTGCTGAAGGTACAGCAAATGAGTTAAACTTTGCTATTTGTGCCTTTCCCGTTGTTGTCATCCTGTTGGCATTCGGATTGGCATTCATATCTGGTCATCTGTTATTCGAAATGTTCATTTGCCACGAATATATCGTTGGCGGTCTAAATGGCAGCAGCGACAATATCAATTAACTTTCATATAGCAGTTTAATAAGGTACCTGAAAATAAATAGAATAGATATAGAGTAAGTATTGATATCCGAGTGTTTTGCGTTGATGTTGACTCATCGATGTTCAAGTTTTAATATTCTACGAAAGTAGATACATTTTAATATAGCTTTCCATAGTTCACGTGACCAAGTGAAATATTATATGAATTCTGAATAGCGATGCCAACACCCATGGTAAGCACTGGTGCCATAACGATAAATGATTAGGAGTAGTTCACATGATATTGTTGTTAGTAGATGTACTGATAGTACAATTTGATTAGAAGTAGTAAGGAACGTATTATTGACCATGTCACATGTTCTGTAGTCTTGTCAGGGTCACATTTTATCGCCGCACATAGAATATGTTAATTAACTCGAGTAAAATGTAGAGACCAGATTGCAAAGCATTCATACATGTCTGGAGCGTGTAAGAAATAGTTGGTGATATATCTCATTTACATGTAAATAGCCGTATGTTTTTATACAAATACGTGACATTCAGGTTGTGCAGCATATATTACGTTATCCTATTTGTTTTGCATGAGTTCGAGGACGAACTCTTGTCGAACAGGCGGGGTAGTGAAGCGACCCAGCCAGCGAAGCATTGCTATACACGCTTGTGTATTGCGTATTCCTCGCTTCGAATTTATCACACATTTTGGACAACAAAACACGTCTGTAATTTTGTGCATACAACTTACCACGATCTCAGACACATGCCTGAATGTTCACACTTGTCAATAGTTTATGATTGTCGTCTTCACACAGCAGGAAACTTGTTTAGTTCGTTATAATTCACAATAGTTTGTTGGCATTTCCGGTGTGTGTTAAATGCAGCCGCCATGTTTACTGGCTGTGCTTGTTTTGGCTCGTATCTGATCGGAACTGTCCGTAATCAGAATCCAGCCACTCACTATGCGGGAGTTTGGACAAGTTCCGTGACTTTTTTGTCCAACTCGGCCTGACAAAACCTATACATAGGAGTGAAATCTGTCAGTTGGCGACTTTGTCCCGAGAGACGCAACTCGCGTCTCAGAACTCCCAAGGCCCAAATATCCTCCCCCTTAAACATTACTCACCGACCATGTTACCAATGGTCCGTTAGTCGTGAGATGTGATGATTTGAACGTCATTCTAGCATTATTGATTGTTAATATTGGCTGGAACCATAATAATGCCAATATCCCATTACCCCACCCACTATTTCCCCATTGCGATACGATTCCCAATTTGAGTTTCACGACCCCCCTGCTGTATGACGCCCCACCCTAACCTCGTGCCCCCCCCCATCCCACCCCTGTTAGGTGATCCCCATTCCACTGTCATGCGTCCTAGCTGTTGTGTGCCCCCCCCACCACCACATTCAGCTGTGTGCGTCCCCCTCCAGCATACTTTTAGTCCCCATCCAAGCTTCCTGATTCCCGCTGTTTGACTCCCCCACCCAGCATTATACCCAATCCCATCTTCGTGATTCCCGCTGTGGGCGTACCCCTCCCAGCATAATTAGTACCCATCCAAGCTTCCTGAGTCCCGCTGTGCGACTCCTCCACCCAACGTTAGTCCCAATCCCAGCTTTCGTTTTTATTCCTGCTATGTGACTTCCACACCCAGCATTAGTCCCAACCCCAGCTTCGTGATTCCGCTGCATGGAAATGTGGCAGCGTCCGTCGAATACAGTATAGATGGAGTAGCCAGTCACCCGTCCTCTCGGCCCGTATGAACATACGAATGGTCGATACCTGTTGAAGGTATCCAAAGTTTGCCTTTTCGATTACTGCTTGATGCAGTGTCACACAGTTCTGAAATCCTGTCAGCAATTTGTTGCATAGACTGTTCATCCACAACCTTATCGTGTTCATGGTTACTGTGAAGCAGTGATGCATACAAAGTCCTTATGCGTTCGCTGTCAACATCTTCTGGGAAGCCGTCTGTCGTCAACAACACGCATGTGAGTGCAGCCTGTGTTAGGAAGTTAGCGCGCAATGCACGCGAGTATGCGTGTCCACTCAACATGTGTACAATTGAGCCCTTAGCATAAACATATACATACCTTCAAACAAGTTTGTATTCCCACATACATGTTTTTGTTACCTTACTTAGTTGACTGTCCGTATTTATGGCATTCCTTGTGGTCACGGTGCTGTCAATTTTGTAGCTATCTAGGCAGATATTGTGGTAGTCATCTTGACCGTCGTATTCATGACAATCTTGGAAATTTCAAGCCAGAAACTCGCGCCCTATAAGATGCTATAAAGTTCATGAAAGGAACATGTTTTCAATGTGAGCCATACGGGCGACCCCAATGATGGCCGTCTAGGAGGCGATATTTACACAAACAAATCGCCACAAACCAATGACCAATGTGTGACACGTTGCATATAATATAATTTTATAATTTTTCAAGCCAGAAAATAAACGCGTTATAGTTATTCAATAATTTTATTAAAACAAAGATGTAAAAATACGATTGGTGGCCATTTTGGCGGCCATTTTGTCCACCATTGTGAAAGAAAAAAATATGTCAGAAAACTATAACATACTACATCCCGGAAACTAAATATAACCATAATAAAGACGATTTGGCGGCTATATTTGGCGGCCATCTTCGAAGCACCAGTCAGAAACTCGGGGACTTTTTTTGTATTATTCAGTATATTTTTCTTGAATTTTTCATGAAAAAATTAGCTTGTTAACGAAAATTTCCTTACTTTGAAAAAAATAACTATAATTATTGGACTATTATCTGGAGCGCTGTACACGGCTTGTCTCATTTGCAGCCTCCTGCCTTCGACACAACCATTGCCTCGGCAACTATAAATGAGACGGAGACCGTTCAAAAGCTCTTGTACACGTTTACATGCACTGATCCGACAGATGTTCCGACAGTCAAGTTCGACGCGGTAACCGACGCCAAAGGTTACCCATTTGACGTTCAACTGCTACCATCATCTACAAGTAAGTGTGTAGGAATACGCGACGAGATGTATTAAGCATTCAATATGTGAATTGTGTCCATCTTATTGTTTGCCCCGCCCCTTCGCGTGCACATGACTGGTTGAATGTAGCCCCGCGCTAAAAGCATGTTTTCGAATTGTGATACTACTAACTGTACGTTATTGGTGGTTTGACATCGAAGCGCATATGTGCAAGTCTGAGATGGATGTGCGTCACGTGACTTTCCGGCATTGAAGCCGGTAGTGTTTGGACTTTTATCAGTTTGAAGAATTTATCGACGTATATAGAGAATACCAGGTTACTGTCTGTTCCACATTTTGTTGCCAACGAACATTTGGCCATTAAACACATTAAATCTAAAAAGAGTAAGTACTTTTTCATCACTAACAAAAAAGTCGCCCTCCCCAAAGAAATGTATCTGATGAAAGTTCATCAAATATTGATTTTATTGCGAGAAAACGATTTTCCTATGGGAATTTAACATGGGGAGTCAATTTCCAAATTTTTTGTAAATTGACTCCGAAACCTGGCGAGATAGCTTGAAAATGATGTAACTAAAAAAAGAGTTTCACAAAAAATTGAAAATCGGTCCACAAATAAAAAAAGAATTAAAATAAAAATCTATTTTTAGCCCCCATGTTAAATTCCCAGGAAAATAGTTTTTTCGAAATAAAATCAATATTTGATAGAATTTCATCAAATACTTTTTTTTGGGGAGGGTGACTTTTTTGTTATTGATAATATTTTTAGATTGAATGTGTTTAACAGCCAAAAGTTCGTCGGCAGCAAAACGTGGAACAGACAGTATTGTCTTTTGATATCAAGTATATCAGGCAAGACTGGGAACGCGTGCCGTTTCCGAGCCTAGCCTGATAAACTTGATATCAAAAGCATGGTATTCTATTTATCAGGTAACGTTTTATGCTCGAACAGGACCACAGATGATATCGTTATCTATGGACAGAACGCGGATCTGTTTATGTTGGTGTCATTACACTGACGTCATTCGGTAACGTCACGTGACGTCATCCAACTGATGGAACGTCTGTTTTCACTTCGTTGTAACCCGGATGTTTGTGTCAGGTAACGTAACAAATCGCGAATGATTGTCAATAAACGTCCGCAGAGTGTCATGAAATTGACAGATAATGAAAATAAATACTGATTAGATGTATGCATGCCTTGCAAAGATAAAGTGATGTCTGACATAGTGTTTTTCCTGTTTAACATGTTTAAAACATCGGCCATCTGGATTTCTGGCTGCACATAGGAGTCTTTTGTAACACAAACAGTGCTAGTACTTCGCATATACTCTAGCCAATAAAAACCGATACCAAAAGTATGTCCATATGTATTTTATATATAAAAGCATGACTCACCAAGTGTATTATGCGTCAAAACGGCGGTTATCTTGAGAGTTTGTCTCTTCATTGACTTTTGTCGTCTATCTCGAAAGTCTACCTGGGTTATTATCGTAGCCTATGGGTCATATTACTAAAACCAAGTGTCAAAAATCGCGCATAAGTATATGCGGACTTGTATTACGGAGCCTGGACTAAATAGCAAAATGGTGGACAGAAGCATGTTGATCAAATATAACAGAAAGTTAACAGACAGTTATAAAATGTAAGTAGTGTCGAATATTCGCGAATGTACACCTCTCTACAACAACTCGCTCTCTGTAACCTGTAACTACTGATGTGTTGTATCCCAAACGGACATGTTCCTATATACAGTGGAACCTCTCTAAACCGGACACCAAGGCAACACCTGTTATCTTATTTTTGGGGGTTTCTTGGGAAGTATTTGTAAGGGAAGTCGTTCATTTAACTCAGGTGATCGCATAGCGCCACAGCTACATGTATGGCTCAGAATGGTCAATTGCCTGATTTACAGTGAAACCTCTCTAAACAGGACATCCTGGGGACATCCCAGGGTGTCCGGTTTAGAGAGGTTTCACTGTATCAATGTCTGATTTACAGTGAAACGTCTCTAAGCCGGACACCCTGGGGACCTCTCAGCGTGTCCGGTTTAGAGAGGTTTCACTGTAGTCGTCCTCCTTACAACAGCCACCTCTCTACAACAGTCAATAGCTTTTTTTTTATGAGTTTCTTGGTCATTTATCTCAGGTGATAATGTCTATTCGTGATCGCATAGCGCACAACTATGACGCAGAATTATTAAATGCCTAATGTATAGTGAAACCTTTCTAAGCCGGACACCCTGGGGACCTCCCAGGGTGCCCGGTTTAGTGATGTTTCACTGTATTCGTCTTCCCTACAGCAGCCATCTCTCTACAACAGTCAATAGTGTGTCTTCCTATGGGTGGCTATTGCACTGTGTATCCTCGCAATATTGTGTTTCTCCTACTTGAAATTTCGATTCGACATGTAGCCGATTTCACCAAAATCTAAATATATTCTGAGCGATCAATTTTCAATGTATTCATAAATTCATTAATAAAATCATTTAATGAACTGAACTATTTTCTGATCAAAACAATGGTTGTGGTAATGTAAGAATTAAAGATATGAAAGCTGCATAATTTTAAGCATCAAATATAAACATGCGTTTGTTCTACATGAAATAATGAACTTCAGTGAAGAAAGTATTACTCTCCCAATGTATACTTACACCTAGCTAGATAGCATTTTTGGTGAAATCGGCTATTGCTATTGTGAAAAAACATAATTATGAAAAGGTCGCATGAGTATAAAGTGGAACATCTCTAAACCGGACACCCTGTGAATTCCCAGGGTGTCCGGTTCCACTGTAAAACAGACAGACAAACTACTCCAAGACACGCGTGGGTGCTTAGCGATCACGAACAGATATACTTAGCGGAGATAAATGGCAATGAACCCGACTACAATTAAGTAGAACTAACTTGTATTTGTGTCCGGTTTAGATGGGTTCGACTGTACAAGATTCATGTCCCGCTTCTTTTCCAGCTTATGTACTTTACAACCTCGCCAATCCCGGCTTGAAATATAATATCAAAAGCAGCTATGAGATGACGGTCGAGTGTTCGGATACCTACAGCAAGGATACCATGACAATCACGGTCTACTTGATCAAGAACGCGGCGCCCGTAGTTCAGAATCTCCAAGGTAGTATTCTCCCGGTGTAGAATTTTCAAACTTCTCAGCCATATCATTCACTCAAACGCCCGGTGTAGCATTTTCAAATACTATCCCCATATAAAATACACTCAAACGCCCGGTATAGAATCTTCAGTTTAGTCCCCCATATAAAACTACACTCTAACGCCCGGTGTAGAATGTTCAAGCTACTCACCCATATAACCCACTCAAACGACCGGTGTATACTTTTCAAACTACTCCCCATATAAAATACACTCACACGCCCGGTGTAGAATTTTCAGTCTAGTCCCCCCATATAAAATCACAACAAACGCCCGGTGTTGAATTTTCAGTCTAGTCCCCCCATATAAAATACACCCAATCACCCGGTGTATAATTTTCAGTCTAGTCCCCCCATATAAAATACACCCACTCGCCCGGTGTAGAATTTTCAGTCTAGTGCCCCGATATAGATTAGAGGATACCAAATGGCGCGAAATTACCCAGGGGATAGCAAAAGTAGTCCGGTATAAAATAAATAGTGCGGGTGTTTTGAGGTCACAGACACAGGTTGCTTGGAAATATTGATCCATTACAACCCGGTTTCACTTGAGGAACATTGTGGGGTGCTTTTAACAACAGTTTTCAGCATATTCGTAGCATTTAAAAGAAAACACTGAACCTGTTGGTCACGTGATGTAAACAAGGTTTCCGTGACCAAAAAATGTAAACAATATTTGGGGATATGACGAGGTTGGACTTTTCTTTCTTAGGAGTAAGTGAACCTATTGTTTAATTCATGCATAACCATTACAGACTGGGTGCAGGTCATGTACACGTAGGCCCCACAGCATCCATATTATAACGCCCGGTGTATACTTTTCAACTACTTCCCTTACAACTAATTCCCTTACAACTACTTCCTTTACCAAAATTTATGTGTGAACAACTTCCTGATAACTTCCCTTACTAATAATTCTGTGTGAACTACTTCCGTTAAAACTTATTCTGTGTGAACTACTTCTCTTACAACTACTTCTGTGTGAACTAATTCTCTTACAACTACTTATGTGTGAATTAATTGCCTTAAAACTACTTGCCTTACAAATACTTCCACTTCCCTTACAACGACTTACCTTATAACTACAATCCATACAACTACTTCTATTTCTCTTACAAATACTTCTGTGTGATCTACTTCCCTTACTACTACTTCCCTTACAATTACATCCCTTACAACGGCTCCCATTACAACTACTTCCCTTACAAATACTTCTAATTCCTTTATACCTACTTCTGTGTGAACTAATTCCCTTACAACTACTTACCTTACAACTACATCTGTGCGAACAACTTCCCTTACTACTACTACCCTTATAACTATTTACCTTACAACTAATTACATTACGACTACTTCCCTTACGAATACAGCCCTTACAACTACTTACCTTACAAATACATCTATGTGAACTACTTCCCTTGAATATACTTCTGTGGTGTGAACTAGTTCCCTTACAACTACGTATGTGTGAACTACTTCCCTTACAAATACTTCTGTGTGAACTACTACCCTTACAAATACTTCTCTGTCAACTACTTGCAACTACTTCTACTTCCTTTACAACTACTTCTC